>VZTY01026066.1:505597-573097 GCA_013400935.1 Turnix velox | reverse complement strand
GGAAAGAGAAGAAAGAGAAAAGAGAAAGAGAAAGAGAAATGAAAAAATAAAAGGAAAAAGGAGAAAGAAAGAAAGAAAGAAAGAAAGAAAGAAAGAAAGAAAGAAAGAAAGAAAGAAAGAAAGAAAGAAAGAAAGAAAGAAAGAAAGAAAGAAAGAAAGAAAGAAAGAAAGGAAGAAAGGAAGAAAGGAAGAAAGAAAGAAAGAAAGAAAGAAAGAAAGAAAGAAAGAAAGAAAGAAAGAAAGAAAGAAAGAAAGAAAGAAAGAAAGAAAGAAAGAAAGAAAGAAAGAAAGAAAGAAAGAAAGAAAGAAAGAAAGAAAGAAAGAAAGAAAGAAGCACATAAATCCTAGTATTAAAACTAAGACACAAACACCCTCTTTGTGGGGAAATATAAACACAGGATCAAACCAAACTGTCTTATCGTAAGTGAATAAATGCACATTTATGCATTAAGGGCATCTGTCAACATTTCTTTACGCTGATAGTTGGGTTTTCATTAAATCAGGAGGTATTGATTTAAATTAAGCAGAGTGAGATCTTTATTATCCTAGCAATCAACTCCAAATAAGCTGGTGAATTCCCCTTCACTATTTCTGAAGACTTTTCTTTCCCCTGGAGTGATTTTCAAGAGGTTAAAAACAAAAGGCGGGAGGGAAACTTGTGTGAAGTCTGTTCCACATTACATTTGCTGTCCTGCTGTTCGGTCGAGCTCTACTGGAGCCTCGTCTGCAGGCACTGGAGCATCTACTATGACTGTATAAAATGTGTTTAATTGGCATGAAAATGCACTAAGAGAGAGCTGGTGGAGTTTCCATTATCCAAGCAGATATCTTATTTACTTAAGTGGTGATGCAGGACAAGCCCAAAGTGATGGGTGCGTGTGTGTATGTGCATGTGGGCTTCAGAGGGGGAGCAGAAATCACACACACTATAAAACCCACAGCATTTATAAAATCACTAAAGCTCCAAATCCCCAGGAGAATGGCTTGCAAGATGTTTTCCTAATTATAATTTTGCAGATTTATGTGTAACACGGTTTGCCAGTTGGGAAATTGGCAATGATGATAATACAATTTGACGGGGGTTTCTTGTTAAAAAATGCACATTTTTATAACATACTGTCCCCACAACCAGATAAAAAAACCCTGAAGTTTTATTTTTTATACATGGTACAAGCAGCTTTCTACACACACAATTCCATTGTAATTTCTACAGGAGCCTAGCAGGCATTAAGAATTGATGTGGCACTGGATATGGGGTATTACAGCCACTCCAGCAAGTCTATGAGATCCCAGCTCCCTGCTGAGTACATACTTATGTCAA
Source organism: Turnix velox (assembly GCA_013400935.1). Classification (NCBI taxonomy): domain Eukaryota; kingdom Metazoa; phylum Chordata; class Aves; order Charadriiformes; family Turnicidae; genus Turnix; species Turnix velox. Next base: position 571,776 of record VZTY01026066.1, on the reverse strand, counting down.
TATTTCTGTTAATTGTTGCATTACAAATTGTTCCACATCCCAGTGGTGGGAGTGGGAGGTTGTGCCTTCCGAGGAGCTGACAACACCTCCGTGCACTCCCCTGGGGTGCTTTCGGTGTATGGTGAGGTTTGCCTTTGGAAAACATCTGCACAGTTTATCAGCCCAATGTCATCCCTCCAACAGAGGAGAAGCTTGAACTCTGCCGTGGTGGAGTCACCCTCCATGAAAACACTTGGAGTTTAGAGCTCCTGCAGGAGGTGACTAAACAAAAGCTAAAGAAGTTTGATGCCTTTCTAGATTTCACATTGTCACATGACATGATTTCTTTTCCTAAACACAGGCTGTGGGAATTCGTTAGAGGGGCATTGATGCTACATGGGTTCCTGAATGGGTGATACTCACTAGAAGAGATATTTTGTTTGAATTTTCAAAATAAATGGCGCTCATTTGGTAAAATAGCATTATAGACTTCGACACATGCAAGATTTGCAAATTCAGATCAAAACAAAATATCTGGATCTAATTTTATGCACTAGTTACTGAAAGATGCAACTCCACTGTCCAGGTTGGAGGTTGAAGCCCCATCCCTGGTGGGATTTCAGAGCCAGGAAGACACAGAGCTTAGAGATGTGGTGTAGAGCTAGTTCTTGTCAGGGGTTGATGGCTGGACTCAATGACCTGAAAGGTCCCTTGTAACTTAGGTAATTCTAAGATTTTTTTCTCCTCACTCCATCTTGAAACAACCATCTAAGGTCAAAAAGCCAGACAGCCCATTTTTATAGAATAAAGTTGTATAATAAAATGGAGTTTGCAAGAATGTTAATATTTACTGTGCTCTCAAATTCCTTTAACTTCTTGCATTTCAATGAAGAGCACAGTGAAAATTCTTCGTCTGGTGACAAGACACGTGATTAAGTAGCAAATTTGCTGCCACCAACTGATCTGACAATGAATTTCTAAATCAGGGTGGCAGGTTAGCCCTTACTCTGCAGGGGAAAAGGCATGTAGCAAGGCAACACTTCTTCTTCAAGAATCCCTGAGGTCTTCAACGGATCTGCTGGAGTCCCAGAGCCATCAGAGGGGGAGCCCTGCTCATCAGCATTCCTCCTAAATCCTAGCATCTTCACCAGCTTCCTGCTAGGGGACTTTACTGGGGGAGGGGGCTGGTGGTTCATTGCCCCTGAAAACCCTCATAAATAGAGATTCCACAACAAGGAGACTCTGTGCAAAAGGCTAATTACAGCCTGGGGCTGCATTAACCTTTAGTGTGGGTTCCCCACTGGGATCTTTGTAAGTGTGTGTGTGTGTGTGTGTGTGTGTGTGTGTGTGTGTGTGTGTTCACAGACAGACCTTGTGAATGCACACACAGACCTTTTCCCTGTCCTTTATTTTCCCAATCTCCTCCATCCTCCCCTATATACCGATTTTTTGGAAGTAGAGAAAATCTTTGCAATCTGAGGATTTGCTGACTGGGAAAGCCAAGGAAGGGATCAGACCTCCCCATCTCCTCCAGTGTGAAACAGAAGTGGCTACAAAATTAATTCCCTTGGTGGAACCTGGCAGTAAACAAAGACAAAAGCAACCATCTTGTCTATGGAAAATCCACATTATCAAGGAGAAGCCACCAAATTCTCTTTGGAAAAACAAACAGAACATAATTCACATGCTACAGGAGCATTAGTAAATATTATACTGAGATAAGTTTCTTACTAACCACTATTGTGGTCTTATATACTTAGGATGAAAGCTTGCATAGAGATATTGCAGGAATTTGGACAAGTCTTTGCTGGACAACCAGCAAAACTGAAAGCAAAAATTACAAAGATTTAACTCAATAAGGTTGATGCTGCAAAATTACTACATTGAAGACCCCAGTCATTCCAGCCTTGGAGATTCTATGAAGGAAAATGCTGTTTGAACTGGATATTAAGAAAAAATATATATACCAAAAGGGTTACTAGCATTGGAAATGGCTGCCCAGGTTAGGGGTTGAGGCCTCATCCCTGGAGCGATTTACGAACCAGGCAGACACAGAGCTCAGAGAGATGGTTTAGGGCTGGTTCTTGTCAGATCTGGGTTGATGATTTGGCTCTATGAGCTGAAAGGTCCCTTCCAGCCTGGGACATTGTATGATTCTGGGATTCAAGTGAAACATCTGCGCTCTGTCAGCACAGTGGGTGTGTCATTGCCCACCACCCCTGTGTCCAGATGAGATCTGCTTGTGGAAGAGCAGGCAAGGGGAGGAAGCTGAAGCTTGCCCATTCAGCCACACTGAAATGATGCTTGTGGGCAGGAAGGAAAGGCATGATGAAGTTTGTATTTACAGTACTGCTTCCCTGGATTCACAGCAAGCCACTACAAGACCAGTCCCTTATCAATTTTAGAGAACATGGAAACAGGGAGCTCTCCTGAGACCCAGCCTCCTTTAGGCATGTGAAAAATAAATTCTATTTAGTATTTTGTCCTCATCTTCAAAGCATCCAAGAGGAACTGAAGTGCTAAAACACAAGCTACAGCCAAGAGTGTCACTCATGCTCCCACAGGAGGTCTCCCAGTGGGCAGGTGAGGACATGGCTGGATTCCCAGCACACTCGAGTCTCTACACTAAACACATTCACCCCAATAAAAGCTCACCACCTTTCCCTTCAACTGCAAAACAGGCTTCTTTGGAGTTGCCTTTGCAAACATTTATCCCAATAGCTTGTGCTGGGTAATAAAATAAAACCTCAGCAAAATAAAAAAAGCCTCCCATCCAAATGATAAATCCCTACCAAAATCAGGTCTGCCACTGAACATCCTCCTCTCCTCAGAGACAGGAGGAAGGGGTAAAAACAGATGACAGATGTTAATCACTTTCTTTAATGAAGTGCTTGGAGATATTTAAATACGATAGTGTTGATTGTGGCATAAGAACATATGTACAATAGTATAAAACAAAGTAGAAACATGATGTATTATTAATACACCCTAATTCCTTTACATCTATTTAGGGGCATGGTGAAGGAAGAACATACTGCATGTTCTCCCCATAGCTCTTCTTGGATATAAAGAGACCCTCTGAAGCAAATTCTTCAGCTTACTATACTTCAAGAAATAGTAATGTAAAGCATCAGACATTTCCTATTAAGTTTTAAAAACATAGCTTTAAGTCATACATTACACTAAATGCTTTAATATCTCATCTGATTCAGTAGGTTTTAAACCCCACAGAGGTCACATTTTGAAGCACTAGTCACTTTTTACAGCATCTCCAAACATTAAATAAAAATAAAAATTGTTAGGAGGAATAGAGCCATCTGTAGAGGCTAATAAGGTGTCAGTTTGATATTGTTATTAATAATACCATTATTTCTGTTTCATATTAGGGAGATCATGATTGCTAATGGCTATAAACTAGGAGTGATAGCCTTCATTCTGGCCCATCTGTGTTGCAGCCAGTGAGGCAAGAGAGGATCCAGTTACAAAGCAGTTGTTTCTCCTGACCCTATTTGGTGTCAGGCCTTATCCTCACAGCTAAGCCTAAAGCCCTGGCATGCCCGGTCCAGGTCTGTGATCTAGTTACAAGGGGCTTGAGCCTGAGCCCTGCAACAGGCTTTAATGGTCTTGTGACCGATCAAGGTCAACCCCATTGCGATCACGTAGCCAAGACTGATTGGTTTAGATACATGATGTCCATATAACTGACCTTAACTTCACCAGCCATGGCAAGAAAAACTGCCCTTGGCTTGGACTAAGAGGTAGTTGATGTGTTACAAACCTTGTTGGGGTTGCTCAGCCTCGAGGAGACTGCAGGGAGACCTTATAGAGGTCTTCTAGGACCTGAAGGGGACCTACAAGAATGATGGGAAGGGACTCTTTGTAGGGGTGTGTAGCAACAGGATGAGGGGGAATGGTTTTAAACTGAAAGAGGGGAGATTCAGATGAGATCTCAGGTCCAAATTCTTTGCAGTGATGGGGGTGAGCCCCAGGATCAGGCTGCCCAAAGAAGCTGTGGCTGCCCCAGCCCTGGGGGGGGTGGGAGTTCAAGGTCAGGTTGGATGGGGCTTGGAGCAACCTGGGCTTGTGGGACGTGTCCCTGCCCAGATGATCTTTGAGGTCCCTTCCAACCCAAACCATTCTGTGATTCTCTGGATGCAGTGCCTTTGCCATACAAAAAACAGTTGTGTGGATACCAACCTACTTGCATTTTATGTTCCTGGTGATGTGACATCAGTCCAACACTAACAGAACAATAGCAGTAAATTCAACTAATTGTAAATATTATGGTAAGCATAAATGCAGATGTGTCTGTTGTCCAGAACATGCCTGAGGAAAATCCAGACAGACACCTCAGGTTTAAACATTACAGCAACATGATTTCATCAACTGATTATAACAGGAGTACACTGAGAAGGCAGTTTTCTCCTCTAATACCAAATACACACAGACCATGGTCCCTTTTCTCCTCTAAGTTACTGTTGTGGGTCATATTTAGTGCTGATGATTTGTAATTTATCCAACAGGTACAGGCACATTTCCCGCAGGTGACATTTGTAAACAGAAATAAAGCCAGTGGTGCACTATTTGCCTCAGAAACTCTGCAGTTCTAGTGTGCCATAGAGTGGGCAGCCATGTGTAACCAAGTCCAGTGATAAAAAGAAACTGCAATTGTTTTTTTTTAAGGTCCAGCTCTAAAACTGTACTATGTGGATTTCCATGGTGGAGCAGCACAGGCTGAAATTACTTTTTTCCTCCTCTATGAGAACTGGTTTCCTGAGTCTCTTTTGTTTCCCTTATTCCAATGTTCAGTTGCATTTTAGTGTTCGGAGTTATAAGGATGCATTGAAACTTATGGAGCCTGACATTTTAACTATCTCATCTTAGAATGATTCATCTCCATTTACTTGCTTCATATTCTTGCCTGGAAGATTATGAACCATTCTGGGGGCTCGCTGGAAGGCCACAAGTTCCATTAAAGAGTATAATATCCACTGCCTTTCTAAAAAGTGTTTTGCTTGTTATGGGTGTAATAGGTGCCTCCTGAGAAGCGCCACGTGGTCTCAGAGACAGAATTCATGGCAATATGGGGGAGAACTAAGCCCTGGATAGAGTCCTCCACCCACATAGTGCTTCTTCTTTGATCTGGTGCAGGATGTCCCTGCTCACTGCAGAGGTGTTGGACTAGATGGCCTTTGAAGGTCTCCTCCAGCAATGTGGCTCTATAATTCTGTGCTCTGCTGTAGGAATAGCAGAACAAAGACATTCCTAGTTGCTTCTGCTCTGCATCTGAGCATGAAGCAGAGCAGAAGCATAGTAAGAGTTAAATAATGAGGAGATTTAAAAAGCCTCAATAAATTTGATGGGTTGATATGAGCAAACAAAATCATTCATATGATATTACACAAGTGTCTGCTCAGAAAACACATGATTTTGGAACTATGGCCACAGTTTGACAAGTATTCTGGGGCACATCCTCTGTGTACATCAAGTGTCATCGCTCTACTGAAGTCAACGGAGCTGTGACAACTTATACCCACAGGGGCTCTGCCCTTTTCTGCACTATTCTTGTAATAATCAAACTGCAGCAGAGACAGAGGCCTGGTGGTTTGAGTATCATGGTATAAAGTGCTCCACAGAGAGACAGCAAGCTGGACCATGGCCCATTTAATTACTGAAGGAAGAGGTTTTGTAAAGGCTTGACTCTCATTTTAGATGCACCTGAGCTTTAGCAACAGCAATATGAACACCAACTTTAAACTTAAGTTATCCAGGCACCTTCTTTTCAGCACAGGGAAAGTAAAAAGCACCAAGGAAACCCACACACAAGCATTAAGTGTTCATGGATTCACACAACTGTTACCCACAAGAGTTCAATGACAGTTGGTCAGGTCCGTTCCCCTCCTGCACTTGTAGTCCCAGATACAGTGAAACAATAATATATCACTAGGCCTGACCCTTTGGCCTTTATGAATTACCTGTTTTAGAAAGATGTGAAACCACCTTTTATATCCAGCATAATAGATATTTAGACATTGTAGATCAATAGTGAACAAGTTTTCTGGTTATAGTTAATGGGTGCCAGAGGGGCATTCTGACATTGACCTCTGACACCTTCCTTGACAAGAAATCTATAGAGAAAAAAAAAATAGGAAAGACTGCCAGGTTTTCAAATTATGAATATAGATCTATGGCAAATAATGGTAATTTTCATTGAGCAGAAATTTTTCATACTCTCTATTTTGGATTCACTTCTCCAAAATCCTTAATTCTGATCAGCATAAAATTAATGTCCAGCCCTTGGTGAACATGTGAAAGCAACTCTTCAGCTCTATGACACAATTCTCCATTTGTTACTCATATGATATTTTTCTTGTCAAAGAAGGCTTTTCCCTTTATAAAACAGGCTGCCATTTATAATTCCAAACCAGCGCAGTTTTGTTAAACAACCACATTAAGTGGGTCTGCTTAGGAAGAAGTACAGGGCTCCCATCCCTTCAAAGAAACTAATCTGAAGTGATTTTTGAAAGAAAATAAGTTTATAGGGACTTAACATTGTGATTTCTTACAAAATCAGTTGCTAATGTGTATTGCTATCATAGCACTAAAAAAAAACTTCAGTTTTTAGTGCATCAGACATCCAAGCAAACTTCTCATGTAAATAATCGGTGGAGTGAAAGACTAATGTGGTAATAGATAAGAATATAAAATTATCATGCCATTTTTATATGCTTCATAGTACTCAGTACAGCAAGTTGCATTCCCCAGGAGCAACTTAAGCAAACCCAAAGAAGAGGGCTAATTTCAGCAGCCTCTTGTACAATCCACATGCCTCCTGCTAATGAAATTAGCTCCATCACATCCAGTCAAAATGAAATCCATTGCCTTCTTCCCAAAGAATATCCCCTTCCAACCTACTACTGTATTATTATGTCACACTCCAGTAACGCCGCCCCGAGGTCTCGGTGGCCTTCCTGCAGCTAAGCACCATTGAAAACACATTTGTCCTGCCTGTTCTTTTCTTCTACCCCTCCTCTCATCTCCCACAAGATGAATCGCTGCTGGATCCAGACTGACTCCGAGGGCAAAGGCAGGTCTTGAGGAGGCAACCTGCCTCCTATGGCTCAAACATTTTAATTAATTTTAACACTAATGCACAAATGAGAGTTAATCACTCTGCTGTGCTTCTTTCTAATTTACTAAGTTTATTCATTAAAACTTTCCTCACTGAACTTTGATTGAATGTCATGCTTTTTAAAAGGCCTCTCAAACAGCCTGAAGGCTTTTAAAACTGATGTCTTGGGTGAGAGCTGAAACACCCTTTACAATGTGCTTCAGGGGGAAGAATTAGGAAGTTTGGGGGGAGCAGGATGGAGAGACTGAGAGTTAAAATGAGGTTACACAGGACTGCTTGGAAATAATCCTATAAACCTACACTAAAATTAACTAGAACTATCAACTAAACATAAAAGGCATGTCTAAACTTTTACTAATTTCACACCAAAACATGTCCCAGGACTCCTCATGGTGGCCTTTGTCATTAAGTGCAAGAGTCAAATATATACTGTATGACTATTAATTTTATGACATTGCTTTGGATTATACTGTTAAGAGTTTTATTGTTGTGCTGTATAAGAGAAAGCACAGTCAGAGTGTTATTTGTTTGAGATAATATATTTGCAATGTGTTTGCTAATCTAATTATTTTAGAATCAATATAATAAAACCTTAAGTACACAATTTGGTCTATTAATTGCTATAACTAAAATCCAAAATTTATTGTTTAAACGGGGGTTCTTAATTTCAAATTAACTGGAGCAAAATATAATCTTTACCTTTTTAATTAACTGCGCTCAATATTAGGTAAAAAAATACCTCACATTTTCACTTTCTTAATGAAGGCTGCAATCAGAAAGGCTGGCATTCAATCATACATTTAATTGGCTTTATGTATCTCTGAGGAAGTTGCAGTTAAGAAAAGACTCTGCATGGAGTTTTTATGGAAATTTCACTCAAAGCCTCAATGCCCAATACTTTTATAAAACTACAAAACTTGCTGTGGATATGTCTGTAAAGTGAAGTAAAGCAAAGTAAAAATACTTCTTTATTTATTAGTGCGTCTGTCTCTCTGTGGGCTCTGGAAGCTTCACAGAGCACCTTGGCTGCAGAGGAGGACTCTCCATAGAAGCCTGTGTTCTTTCTCTCAGAAAATCCTTTAGGCTACACAACTCTGTTTATTCACTTTTTCTGCTGTCCTTCTCCATATTATTTTAGTTTTCTTCTGCACTGGTCCTTTAGTTTTGGAGGCAGCTAAATTGTCAGTGGAGACTATCCCTTAGGACCTAAGCATCAAAGTAATTTCTGTTAACAGATTGCTCCAGCATAAAAGCCCCATTACACCGTGGGTGGTCAAGTTAAGAAAACTGCCTCAAGTGTCGCATCTGTAGCTAGTATGAGCTCAGAGTTTACTTGGGAATGAAAATCATAGAATCACAGAGTTGGAGGGGCCCTTCCAAGGCCACCCAGTCCAATCCCCTGCAGTGACAGGGACATCATGCGCTACAACAGGTTGCTCAGAGCCTCAGCAAGCCTGGCCTTGGATGTCTCCAGACATTGATGGGACCTCCATCCCCTCTCGGCAACTTAGGCAAGTGCTGCTGTCCTCATGGGGAAGGACTTCTTCCTCATGTCTCATCAAAACCTGTCCTGCTCTAGATTCAAACCAATGCCCCTCATCCTGTCACTCCATGCCCTGGCAAACACAATTAGAGCATCCACATTGTCAACTTCTGGCACAACTGGCTCAGGCTTCAGCCAGCCTCATTTGTTTCATCTACCTGTGGCATTTCTGACCAAGAAATTAAACTCTGGAAAAAGGCAATTTTCACAGCCTTCCTTTTGCACATGGGAATTCCTGTGGGTTTCCTTTCATCACTCCTGGGTAACTTCTCATGTGCCTGGACATTGCCAACAGTTACACTGCCTTTATCAAAGTTAAATCAAGTGTCACAATCGTTCCTACAATTTCTCCTTCAAATTTCTCATACTACCATTTCCTTAAGGATATTCTCCTCTGTATGCCCATGTGCTGCTGTATTAAAAGCTTTCTCTCTTTACCTACAAACACATCTATTAGTGTATTGTATTTGTGGATGGAAATGTTCATCAACTTTTCAGGAATGATTGCACAGTTTTTCTCATCTTCCCAGGAAATTTATGAATCAATATTTTCAGCTTCATTGCTGCTCAGATTCTGTGAAACAATCCTTATGTTCAAATCTTTCTATGGGCTCATCATGCTGAAAGTCCTGTTGAATTGGCTGCGTTTCTGTTTCCACCTCATTATGGTGGGTGGCACCGTAACACATGTACGATTGTAGCTGGAGTCCTTTCTTTCAAATCCAATGGGGAAACTTTATTAGAATAAGAATTACGGTCACTGATTGAATTACTCTATGTCCTCCCTCCCCTGTAGTGCTTAAATCTAAAGAAAGCCTTCTCAGAGATCCTCCTCTTAATTTGTTATGGATTTAAGCAAATACATAGGTCACAGTCTATCTAAGGCATAGAGTATCTAAAATATCAATACATCAACAGTGTAGTCATTTCCCTACATTCACACGTCATATTTAAATTTCTTAACATTTAGCCAGGTCAGAAACACTACCTCAAATGCTAATTCTTATAATCAAAGGCCTACAGCAGCCATTTCTCTATGGTCTGTGTGGGTGCCTCTGCCTAAACAAGAAAGAAGTGACACCCTTTGATGAATGTCCCTCTGCTCAATAATATCTGCTCAGACCACCCCTAAATTATTTCAAACAATATCATAGAATGCACTGGGCCCTTCCAAGGCCATCTAGTGCCACTCCCTGTAGTGACAGGGACATCCTGCACTGGACCAAGTTGCTCAGAACCTCAGCAAGCCTGGTCTTGGATGTCTCCAGGCTTGATGGGGCCTCCACCCCCTCTCTGGGCAACCTAGGCCACTGTCTCACCACACTCATGGGGAAGATTTTGTCTAATAAAAACCTGCATAGTAAATATGTTTGTAGAAATTGAGACTTTGCCAGCAGGCAGTTCACAAACAGTAAAACCTCTTTCCTTGAAATACATCTGTAGTTGTGAATAGTCAACCCAGCTCTAATCATTACCTAGCAATGAAAAACTGACAATAGAGATATTAGGATAATATTCTTAATTAATGGAAATATTAAAAGATTCACCATTAACCCACATTTGTTCAGAATGCCAGAGGGGTGATTATTTAGAATGGCATAGAATACTCTATAATACTTACTGCTCTTAGAAGCCAGAGAGAGGAAAATGGAGATCCATGCTGCTACTGTATTTGAAGTATGACTTCAGTGGTATCCAAAGTTTTGAACAGGAATGAAGATAAAGAAGATGTGGAAAAACTATAGCTTGGACTTACTAAAGAGAATAAGCACACCAAAAAGATACTTTTTTTGTAAGATAACTGATCTTTTAAAATCAAGTTCTTCCAAAAATTTTTCAATGGAAGCAACTATCCATTGAAACTTTTTCAATGGAAGCAACTATCCATATAGGGCTGGAGCAACTGCCCTATGAGGACAGGCTGAAGGAGTTGGGGTTGTTCAGCCTGGAGAAGAGAAGGCTCAGAGGGGACCTCATAGTAACTTATCAATACCTCAGGGGGTCCTACAGAAAGGCAGGGGAAGGAATTTTTAACATAATATCGGATGGGAGAACTAGAAACAACAGATGGAAATTGGAGGGGGGTAGGTTTAGACTTGACATAAGAAAGAAATTCTTTACAGTGAGGGTGGTGAAGCACTGGAACAGGTTGCCCAGAGAGGTTGTGGATGCCCCCTCTCTGGAGGTGTTCAAGACTAGGCTGGACAAGGCACTGGGCAGCCTGGTCTAGTGGGAGGTGTCCCTGCCGGGGTTGGAACTCAATCTTTAAGGTCCCTTCCAACCCAAACTATTCTATGATTCTATGATTCTATCCAGCTTTAACATTTCTAATAGCTCAACATCTGTCCCTAATGATCAAAATTCTACCTGAAGGGACTGTAAACATCTCTTCATCATACTGCAGATACACAGTAGAAGATGTACAGAATACTTCTCTGGGTCAGTTACAGCCTATCTGCAAACCACCATCTGAGACAAATGAAAAGATGAGGTATTTCATGTACCTGGACTTAAGAGATGAGAGTTTATGTTAGAAAGTATTTTCTAGGCTGGAGAAGACAAAAGTTTATAGGGTTTATAAAAGGAATAAATATTTGCTTCAATGAAAAGTAAGAACAGAGATTTGTTGAGAAGGAGGAAAGTAGCTGATTGTGGTTAATTAAGGAACACAGCAGATGGATGGATTTTGTAGAAGGTGGGATTGTCACTACAGTGAAGTCAGCAGCTGAATTCCAGAAGGCTTGGATGGGGCCAGCCTAGACATAATTCCCTCTGCTGCTTAACTGATGTGCTCTGTCTTCTTTTGTTTTATAGTCCCAGAATAGCTCAGGCATTAATAACAGTACAGTTAAAAGGAAAAAGTGAAGATCCCACATCTCATTATCCTGCTTCCTGTTGGAGAGATGGTGTGAGACCAAATTCGTGCATGTTTGCAAAGCATCCTGGAAGAGATAAGCATTGCAATAGAGATGCTAATTTGGAATTAAATAGATCACTGGGAATCAAGTTCACCAACACAAAATCTGAATTCAGTCACCTGGAAACCCTGAGAAGGCTTTGATGCGGGGATTCTTGTCCTGAAATGTCTTACTGTAGGCATGCTAAATCACTTCAGACTAATTTGAGAAGACAATATACTCTTTGCAAGGTGAGCAGTGACTTGTTAGGGGAGCATATAAAATGATGCTTTAAATTTTAACTACAAAAACTCCAGTTGCCTCACATGCAGATTCAAACTTTGCAGCTTCAACATCACTCTTGCTAACCTTTGTTTATAAAAGGGTGAAATAAACAGAAGTCATCCGAGTCCCACCCTGAGCCCTGCAAGAGCACATCTATTCAACTCGGAGCTGAATGGATGAGAGATTGAGAAAGTTAACAAAAAAACACATTTTCTTCCTTAAAGAAATATTTCCTACTGACAGATTTTGGATTGCATGCTCTTTGAAATACTGGAGCTATCACAGCATGTTCCCAGAGAAAAAATATGAAAAGCCAGTAGCAGTAAGTGAGCAAAACCTGTGACGTACACACAGACAAATACATCTCAGATGTTTATGTATAAAAACACACCTACAAAAAAACCACACCTCTATAAAAATATTTACTAACAAGTAATTTATCTCTTGGGAAAAGTTCAAATTAAAATGTTCTTGGTCAGATCCAAGAAGAGCTGCTAAACAAGTCACTCTTGGCATTAGGTGGATTTAGGCTTGAGAGAAGTTCTTTCCTGTGAGGGTTGTGAGACACTGGAAGAGGTTACCCAGAGAGGTTACCCAGGATGTGTTTAAGGCCAGGCTGGATGAGGCACTGAGCAATTTGGTCTAGTGGAAGGTGTCCTTGACCATGCCAGAAGGGTTGGAACTAGGTAGTATTTAAGGTCCCTTCCAACCCAAATGATTCTATGATCTATGATTAACAGGCCTTTTAAACTTTCTGCCACTGTAGGACTGTCTGGGATAACTGGTTCCAGCAACCTGCATGGATGTTGCCACACTGGAAGTGGAGGTGGAGCAAAGTAAGCCTTGAAGAGGCACTGTGGGGGTTGAGTGGGCTCCTCCAGACTGTATTTGGCACTGCTAGACAGTCTCAGAACCAAGTCAGAGTTTCCTTTTGAGCTAACTTTGTTGGTTTTTTTTTTTCATTAGAAAATTCAAGATAAATAGCAGACAAATTAGAGAGATTTCTAAGAAGGTTAAATCCAGTCAAATAACAGACCTAAGTTTCAAAGTTTTGATGAAGTTCTTGTTTTTAGAATCATAGAATATATTGAGTCGGAATCGAACTTCAAAGCCATCTAGTCCAACTCCCTGTAGTGAAAGGGACATCCTGCACTAGATCAGTTTGCTCAGAACCTCAACAAGCCTGGCTTTGGATGTCTCCAGGGATGGGGCCTCCACCACCATTCTGGACATCCTGTTCTAGTGTCTCACCTCCTCTAGATAAAGCAGGGCAGACTGATGATTGAGTGTTGTCACTCTGTGATGTAGCACACCACAATACTAAGGCAGAATGGAGAATCTTCAATTATGTATGGACTGCTTTAAAATTCCCCACCTCAGTTTTCTCTGGGGTAAGCAGAATGTAGGGATAACATGAGACTTTTGACCATAACCTTGGCTTCTCTCTGTAAAACACTGTGTCTCCAAGGAATTCTGCAACAATCAAAGGAATATTTCTGTCTATTTTAATAATGTTATAAATACTTTCAAGCTTTGTTTCTTTTTTTTAAAAGGCAGCAGTGTATTAAAAAAAATCAAATAGCAAATTAATTTTCCCAAAGGTCTTCAGTGATTGGACAGAAATTCCAGCAAGCTCCAGGTCTTCAGAATGAAACAAATGTGTCCTAATTTTGGCATTATAATCCCAAAATTCTCATTAGCTTCCTCAATTCATTTAATATAATTTACCCCTCCCTACAAGTTTTGAGGAGATGAAAAAGATTAAAAATGATCCCATAACAGTCTGTTCGGTATTTTACATTCACTGACCTTTTATGTAATTTGATATGTTCCTTTGGATGTCTCTTCCAAGTATGGGGGGGAGAATTTGATTTATAAACAGTGTGTGCTCACAGGGGTTTTATGTACTTTGTTCATGCCATCAGTTTTTTCTGTAGCCATTTACAGTCTATTCGCAATTCATTAAAGTACTTTTTTGTGTGTGTTAAAATTGCCATTCCTTTCTATGTTTTATTTTTCCATAGCTAAATTGGTTTCTTTTGAGAAAAGAGACGCTTCAAATGCTGATGCTGTGAAAGGTGTTATGGGGTCCCTTGCTTGTACTTCAGGTTATGGATCTCACAGCTGTAGTAGAAAAGGGGCAGATTCACTTTAAGGTTTTTGATAAAAATCTCCCCTCACCTTAGTCTTTAGAGCTGCCTATTGAAAGATGATTCTTATCACTAACATTCAAAGGAAATATCCCTGAAAGTGCAGATTCTTGATTCTTCCACCTGATATACATCAAGCTACACAGGGCAGTGAACCCAAGTCATGATCCTAAGTGGAAAACTGATTTCACTTGCTCTTGTGTACGGGACAGTCCTATGAAAGCAGGGCAGCTCTGCCTGGCTCAAACTGCACACTTCTACACAGTAACAGAATACCAGCAATTTTCATTTGGAACTTTGGAAAACTTTAAACTTTTTAGAAAATTCTGGTTTTGCTTCCCAGCTCCCTCACAGCCTCCCAACACTGAGTGCTTCTCTCCCCTGAGCAATTCATATCTGGAGGAATTAAAAGACCCTTCTGTTTCTTCAGACATGTATTTGTAAAGAAAAAAATCTGAAGACCTGCAAGTACTTCTATTTTCTAGAGTTTCTAAATACTAATTCTTCTCTTAGTTTCCTTATTTGCTTGTGCTTAGTGAGGAAGATGTACTGGATGGGGAAGGAAACCAAGGTTGGTGACTAAACGCCAGGCACCCAGGGGCAGTCAGGACATGTGGTTAGATATCCAGTAATCAAAAGGGAAGACAGCTTTTAAGAATTCTATTTTATTCTATTCTATTAATGACTCAATTTTCTGTTTCTCTGCTATTTGTACACATCTTAAGTTTCCTCCAGCACAAAATTTCCTGTATGAAAACATTTGCTGCCACGAAATCTCATTTTGCTCTTGGCTGCCTGCTCTGCCACTCCAATCTGAGGGATTTCAGAGAAGAAGAATGGTTTCTTCTCTCTCCCCATGTAGCCACTAATGCAGGATGTTTAACTGGTCTGTGAAAGGCTTTTTCTCTATCTGTGGGGAGTATTATTTCTGATCCCCAATGTAGCAGTTAATAAAGTCTCAATAGTCTTTCCACCATTTCCCTCAGCACCCGTTTGCAGTCCTAAAACTCCACTGCTCCTGTCACTCTCCAGCCTCTCCAATCTTCTCTGCCAAATTATGTGTTCTTTAGCAGGAACTTCCAATGTAGCCCCAATTGTTTCTGGTTTATTGAGGGATTCCTCCTGAGTGGATTTTTCGATAGCATTTTTAACCACACCAGCAGCCACGCTCCTCTAAAGCAAAATTATCTACAGCTTCCCAAGATTTAATAGCAATGAAGTTTTTAATGCTATCTTACTGAAGTCCCCTGAGCCTGCAATAGGTTCTTTCTCTTACTGTTCCATTATGTCTGACATGCTCTCACCATCCATGGAGCGAGATTGGATCTTGTACTCCTTCCCTTCACATTTCCTTCCCTTTCTAAAACACAACCTGCTCTTTACTGGAGGTCATTCTGTCTCTTCTCAGAGATTGCACATAAACATCATGCAGAATCAGATTAGGCAAGAAAGCAAAGTTTGAAGAATTCTCAGGTTTTGGCAAAGGGAAGTTTTTTCAGGTCCAAATGCTTTTCTTTTCTCCAACAGTTATGAAAGCTCTTTCAGAATGAGATGTTTGTCATCAGCTTGTGATGGATATAAGAAAGAAGTCCTTTCCTGTGAGACACTGGAAAAGGTTGCCCAGAGAGGTTGTGGATGCCCCCTCAATCCCTGGAGGTGTTTAAGGCCAGGCTGGATGAGGCACTGAGCAATCTGGTCTAGTGTGAGGTGTCCCTGCCTATGGCAGGGGATTGGAAGTAAATGATCTTAAAGGTTCCTTCCAACCCAAACCATTCTATGATTCTAAATCACTACCCTCGTCTGCTCATTCTACTGCAAACCAGACCCCATCAGGCAACACCAGAATCAGCAGAACAAGGAGCACACACTGACACTTGGGTACACTAGGTGACAAAATTAAGATCTTAGGAAAACAGGAAAGGCTCTGTGTGACCATGAACACATGAGATTAACACTCACAGATCATCTCTATTACTCCAGCATGCAGATACCAACTGTTCATTCTATGCTGTAATTTCTGCCATGTTCTGCAATCTCCGGTAGTGTATTTATTTGTTTAGCCTGAGAATAGAATTACCAGAACTCAAAAATAAGAGCCAGTGAAACAATACTAGGGCAGCTGGGAATAATCTCTGTTCTATGGTAATCTACCACATACACAGCTACTGCAGTGAGGGATGTATTCATGTATTATTCTCTCAGCACTGTCTGTTTTCTCTCTGTGTGAGTCTAATGCAATTCTACCACTGGAAACACCAAGAGGCTGTTTACCTCCTCCAGTAAATACAACATTGTGACAAAACCAGTGCACTGGCAGTGCTTTGCCTGGGCCATTGCTTTCACAGTGGGAATTGCAAGAACATTAACAAGGCAGGGAAAGATGATGTGAAGTGCACTGGGTTTTCTAGAGAGTTTCTGCATGGAGCATTTAGATGCATGTGCCTCATTTATGAGCATTCAAACAATCCTAAAAGGAATAAGTAAAATCAAACCTCCAGCTATGTTGAGAAGGAAAAGCCAAATATATACAGTAACCACCTGAGTAGAAGACTGACCAAAAGCTTATGCATCTTGCTTTAAAATTTCGTAATAGGAGCATTTTAAAACGCTGCTGTACCACCCCTTGTCTGCAGATGAGGACTGCTGACTGCGCGGTTTCAGAGTAAAGACTGAGTGCAATCTGTATGCAAATGAAATGTTAATATGGCATATAAAAGTAAAATTCAATAAAACAAGTTTGCACTGAGCACTGAGATCACAGAAACTTAGCCATTCCTTGACTTTGTCTCCTCACTGGGGTTTTGCTGAAGCTGTTTTCCACCCCTTTGTAACCTCCTGAGCAGTTTATGTATGCTATGAGATTCAGCAAATAAAACTAAACAGCATCTTTACTGCTAATGATGTGAGATACAGGCTTCTACTTGTGTCCACTGCCATTTAATGACCTCCAACACTTTTGATGGCCAGGTTAAAAGCCATATTGATTTCCCTAAAGTTTCTGTTGCTTGCATTGCAAAGAGCTCCACTAAAAAGCTGAGATTATGTCTGCAAAAACCTCCACCCTCAACACATTGAGTTCAGAAAGAGCTGTTGAATCCCAATCACAGAATGGCCCAGGTTGGAAGGGACCTTCCAGATTGAGTCTAACCATCAACCCAACTCTGACAAAAACCACCCTTAAACTGTGTCTCTGAGGGTTTTTTAATCAAACCCTGTGCTTCAGAATAGAAGATTTGCAATTATCTTTGCTTGTTCTTATATTTAAAAACTTCACTTTTGCTGCCAGGTCATATCAATGCTTGGTTCTGGATACACAGATGGAATGGTCCACACAGTGAAGTAGTACACAGGGTGACACAAGCAAGAGAAGGTGAGGGGATGAGCTAAGATGGAAAGAGTTCAGCAGAAAAATGAATATCTGAGCTCTTCGCTTGGCAAACCAGTATGAAACAGTAATGATTTGTGGGCATTGCAGAACAGATGATCTTTAAAGATTTAAAAGAGATTATGTTCCTTTCTTTACAAGAGAAATAGTGGCTTTTCAGATTTGAACAAATCCTTACAATTCTACTTACAGTTTGTATTCAGAAAGGATAACTCTGGAAAAATTCACCTCTCTGCCTTTAGTGACCTACTGAATCTTGCCATTATCTGGCATCTATAATAAAAATAATAACAATAATAGTGGGTTTCCTATTAGCACAAATATTTATAGTTACATTTTAACACTATTCATGCCATTTTCATAATAGAAAACAATCTAATGAACTGGCAGATTATGCTAGTCCGGGATGTACTTATTTATAGATCAAGAAGAATTTTCTTACAGGCTGGGAGATTTAAATTGGCATGATCTCACCTCAAATTAGATGTTGCCCCGTGAGGTAAACTATTTCTTCCTACATGAATGAGGAATGTGAGGATTCTGCTCTGTTTACATTCATGTAAGGACCTGCTTTTCTTTTAAAGGCTGGGACAACTCTGCTTTCCTGTCACACCCGGGTGTGCTAAGCCCTTGTGGTTGACAGGACCCACTGGTTTCTGAAATGAATGTGGGACAAGCACTTAAACTGGACACTTCCAAAGTGGAAACTGCAGCTGCTACTGACAGAGCTAGTGCTGGCTGAACACTAGAGTTTGAACAAAAGACAGTCTACCAGAGGCTGGAGGAAGCCAAATGGATATATTCCATCTGTGTCTTGTTAGCTGCACTTTTTTTAGTTAATGATTTAAAGCCCTTCTCACCCTTCCCCTGTTTTGCCAGCTGTTCCCAACCCACTCCACTGCAGCAGCACTTGCTGACTTGCCCCATAGGACTCAGGGTCAGAGGGATAAAGGCATGTTTTCAAAGAGAATTCCTCTTCTCTGCACTTACATGGACCTGAATCTCAACCCACCCTCTACATGAATTATCTCAGCATGTCAAATGCAGCATGGCCTCTCCAGGAGTGATGTGGCAGGGGTAGTGTCTACCTGTGAAATGACAGCCCCAGGGGAGATGGTGGATCCTGGTTGAACTTCAAAGTTGAGCACATCAGCTGCGATTTAGTGACAGAGATTCAGTCATAAAATCATAGAGTTGCAAGGGAACTACCAAGGCCATCCAGTCCAACCCCCTGGAGTGCCAGGGACATCCAGCACTAGATCAGGTTGCTTAGAGCCTCAGCAAGCCTGGCCTTGAATGTCTCCAGGGATGGGGCCTCCATCACCTCTCTGGGCAGTCTGGGCCAGTGTCTCACCACTCTCCTGAAGTCCTGAAGCTCCTAAACTATTCCAATGAAGGATGCGACATGGCTGACCTAGGCAGAACCTCTAGTGTTACACAACTGATGGCGGTGGACGTGTTGGAACTCCTTGGTGGCGAGCCTTGGGAGGAGCAAGATGGCGCCGCTGCCTAGAGGGAATAGCGTGCTTGGTTTGCAGAGTCCTTTGCATGACCAAGGATGCCCTGCTTACCTTGTGACTGCCTTGGAGGCGGTGCTGGTATTTGCTTTAACAAATCAGTAAGAGCCTTTTGTAAGGTATTGACCAATCGGCACAAGATTCTGGTATGTTCCATATAGGAAGGTATAAAAGCATATCAGTAGGTACAATAAAGTGACATTTTGCTTGCATCAAGCAGCGTCCCGTCTCTCAATCGCAGCATTCCAAGTCTTTTTCTAACCCTATGTTAGAGTCTCTCTGGAGAGCATGCATTATTGTGCAAATCCTCTATTACAGCTAGGAAAAAGGAAGTGTGATTATATAACATGATCCAGCATCAAGGGTGGTTGAGACCTATCAATAACCGCACCATTGAGCAGAACATTTTGGTCAGTGAAGACAAAGAAGTTGTTATGCTCATTTTTGCAATGAATATCAGGTGTTTGGTAATTGCATTCAACCTGCAGTGCAGAAACAGCAGCTGCATCCCCTTTAAATGATGTGCTGTAAAGCTAACACTGGATTTATTCATTTATTCCAGCAAATATTGTATATTTAGCAACCGCTGATAACAAAACATTATTTCCCATGCTATGACTACTCTTTAAGCATCAGTAAAAATGTACTTAATCAATTTATATTAAATTACTGTGCAATCACCATGGCAGTTTAAGGCTATGCCTATGTACATTAGACATTTCATCAGATAATTATTATGTCGCCTTAACTTCTGAGCATTACTTGATATTTTATATCTATGCAACTGGTATCTTTAAAAAGACCTTTTATTATATCTGGGCTATCACAATAACTGGATTTGCACTGTATTTAAATGGCATTTCAGGATTATACTTTTAATTGTCTGTGTTGTACCTTTTGGTGCAGGTGCCTTGTGAAAGACCAAATGCTCTCCAGCATGAAACAACACAGCAGCCCTGTGCACATGGTCAGCTTCCTCCTGACCATCAGCACCACACGAGCTCCTGAGGACTATGTGGCCCAGCCAGGGCTCCTTGAGATGCCCCCCAGCTCCAATATGCTAAGATCTATTGGGCTGGCACATGGCTGGCTTGCCATGAAGGGAAAATCATCTTCAATCCACCTTTTCCTGCTGCTTGGCCTCACTGAAGGATTAGAGTCAATGATCCTCAGCCTCCATAATACACTGTGATGCTTCAAAGGGCTTTACAACCCACTGTATCTCAGCAGGCTTTCTGGTAGTGTCCAGTGAGACAGCACCAGCACCTTCTCTTTGCTCCTGCGGCACAACCATGCCTTGCTGATGAATATAAGGGCAAGTAATTTTGCCATAAAATAATAATGAACCACGTGTATCATCCCAAATGTTTCATTGGTCTTTGGATACAACTTTCAAGGTACCAATACAAACACTAATTTTGCATTACTACACCAACTGGCCCAGCACAGGAGCTCTCTCCACTTAAGGAGTTGGAAAATCTCAGCCTTTCTCTACCTCTGCTGCTTTGTTCTGCTGTGATCTCATGCAGGTGCCTTAATTTCTCTCTCTCTAATTATCTACATCTCCAAGAGGTAAAATATGCACATGTTCTACAGAATGGTCTGCAAATGCCACATCTATTTAAGCTCAAGACTATGGATAAGAAAGCAGAATGTACTCCCTTTGTGCTTCCCTACCAGTGAACTTTCATGATCTTATGTGAATACAACCATTTTATATTCTCACAATTTTATATGTCTGTTGTCAAGACCAATTTATAGTTACTGAAGTACTTCCCTTGAGTACTCTTAGCAACTAATTTCAGGATTGGGATAAATAGAAAATAAACTTATGCCAGGCTGTGTAGACATTTATCAAATGAAATGATTACAGAAAATTAATCTTTCCGTAGTGGTCTGTCAAGACATGAGAAATCAAGTGCATTTTAAATGCATGAATCTCAATGGGGGGGGAACCAGTAAAAACCCACAACCACCCACTCAACCATATACACTAGCCCCAGGAAAAAAATCAAAATGAACAATTTTCTTCTTTTCCCTCCTTCTATCTCACTAGACCCTCACTGTGAATTTCTTTTGCAAACAAACCAATTAGAAGAGCAAATATTTACACAGTTTTCCAAGTGTGTTTGGTCTGAAGTTTTGCAGCCTCTGTTCAGTCATTTCCTCTTAAGAGACTTTAAAACACAATCTTACATTTATATGGATCATCAGAACACAAGGCAGAGGTTTTGGATACTTCCAAAGGAAAGAAGTTGCCCATTATTAGTCAGGAGAATTTAACAATATTCAGGGGACTTCAGCTTATTTGCCTGTGGTATTATTTAACCTCAGGTTTCTTTTTAGGAATTATAAATGCTAAAATACTAAGGGCCAAATATGATAGGAGATTTTTATGCTTTTGGAGTTGTGTCATTGTAAATAAGGTCACAACACAGCTCCAGAAGCATCAAGAGCTTTTCAAGGCTGCTCTTGGCACCACTGAGTGTTTGAGCAGCCCAGCTAATTTTCTGCTCAGACATCTTTAAATCCTAATCCTTTTCATTTCCAGATATCCATGCACAGAGCAAGTCCAACAGGTGATGGTATGGGCCTCCTCAGAGATGTTCTATCCAGCAGTTCTACAGGGAAAGCAGCCCATGACTCTGGCACACCTGAAGGAAGCCTCCTGAGATAGCCCTCAGCTACAACAACCCGGACTCTACCAGGCATAAGTTCCCCTTCTCCTGCACTCCAACAGGCACATTCCTGGAGACACGTATTTCTTTAATTTCACTGCCTCCTTGTCTTGTCATTCATAATGTGCTGAGCTGGAAAAGTAATTAAAGTTAATTTTCCTTGGGGGAGGCTGAGGAAAATGTGGGGGGAGCATCCTCGCTGTAAAATTCTTATTCATATTTCTTTCCTGTTTTGTGATTCTCAATCGGAGTTTTCTAATAACAGATCATTTCTTTTTGTCTAACTTTAATCTGGCCCTGCTTGACAAGCACCATCCTTTTCATTGAAGGGTAAGACCACTTAAAGAAAGGCCAATAAGCCCTTGCACTGCTCAGCTGACTAGGGTGATTTGTCACCCTGTGCAGTGGTGGTCACACCAATGGATTTATCTCAAGGTAAATGGAGATGCTGAGACCTGGGACCTGGAGCTTTGATTAAGGCCCCCTTTTTGTGGTGTTGATAGATGTTGCTTGTGTTTATCTATTTGAAATGCCACTAAATCTGTGAATACAATGGAAAAAGAGAGTAGTTTGCAGCTGAAAACATATTAGTGATTTATGTTTCACTAAGAAGCACAATAAAGAGACAGAGGCTATTAAGGGGAGCTATTTTCATGAGAAATAGTTCTGCTTTAAAACATTATCAACCACACCTTGATGAAGACCTACATGCATGCATAATAGTGTTTACTTATCTCTTTAGTTGAGTGCAATATACATTTGGGATGCACAGACCCAAACTATTAATAAGCCAGTAGAGGCTTTGCCATACAAATGCCAAAGAATAGGATACTTTGCATGTTAATTGTCTGCCAGAGAAAAAATGAGTGTAATGCTCTGACCCAGGCCTTCAGATGGACTCCACATCCCTTAAAACAGCTTCAAATTCTACTGACCATTATTGCCAGCATATATTCACAACATTTTAGTAGAAATAACCAGTGGGGTGACACAAAAGGATTATAATGCATCGATATAACTTATAACATGAATCAATGTCAACAAGACGCACCCATTTAAATGAATAGGGTCAGATGAGAAAGCTGGATCACCCTGACTTGCCTGACAGTTACAAATGCATAACCTAGTCTGCATAATAGGAGTGTACAAACCAGTAGAGATTTGTAAACTTGGTTCATTTCAAGCAGAACTGACCCACAGGAATGGAAAAAGGAAAAGCCAACCAAGCTGTCTAGAAATAAGTGGTTCTGTAGTTTGTTGTTTAATGAAAGGCATAATGAGGGTTCATTTTCTCAGGCTTGAATACAGAACATGGACCTAAAACACTATGAGGTAGCCTAGCTGCTATTTATCTACAAGGTTCAGTTAAAAGAAAAAGATAACCCATTCACTTCCAAACACAATTCTGTTTACAGATGCAAAATAAAGGTTCGGTGTATGCAAATAACACGGGCAAACTGCAATTGCATGTTTGGAATTAGCAGTGTTGTGTTATGATTTATTGAAACGTTCAGAGGATTCCTAATGAACAGAGGTGGGGAGGGTGGGGGCTGTATAATGTGTGTGCACCTGGAGCATGAAAACTAGTCCAATAAGTTATGTACCTGTAGGGTGATGCTCTGTCTGTGGCTTGGCACCGCAGCGCGCTGACAGCCCAGCAAAGCTCTTAAATCTGGACAACACCTGCACCTCATTTGCTTTACAGAAGCGCCATGACCTGACTGCTGATGGTGAGCCCTCCCTTTCATCCTCGGGATTATGACAAGTTATTAATTGCCACCATTAGCCGCAGCAGCCTGCTCGAGATCTCTGCTGCTCTCTGGAGGTGAGAAACTACGCGGCTGTGGATGCGGAGAGAGGAGCCAGGAAGCATCGGGGCAAACAGAGCAACAACCTGCCCAAAAGGGATTGCGAGATTGTGAATAATTTATTAGAAAACATTTTTCTTTGTCCTTCCCACAGACCCACAAATCCTCCCCAAGCGCTCTTCACCAGCCTTGCAGATAATGTACTTACACATCTCAGAGCTTGCTAAATAGACTGAACAGGCCACAGAGTTCACTCTTAACAACGCTCCTCCAGAGCGCCTCACGCAGATGAGAAACTCACATCCCTTCCTGGGTGTCCTTCCTTTTTTTGAAATTACGTAGAAAAGGGGATGTAAAATGACAGGCCAATGCTTAGAAAACATTTCTCTTTCCCTTTTGTTTATAACTATGTACTGAATTTGTTGGTTCCTAGCTACAGAAGACCACATTTCAGCATGGTTTCACACCTCATTTCACCTCTCTGCATGCTCTTGCTTGAAGCTCAACCAGTCTCTGCAACATTTTCAGATATCAAACCACCTAAATGAAGGTGGTTGTGGCAGAATCCAAGATACCTCGTGAGAAAAGCAAGTTTGTAATAGGGTAGAAAGAGGAGTGTCACCTTCAGTAACCTAATGCACAGCCACTGGCATATAGGAAGTAAATTTGGCCATAGGATGATGCTTTACAAAGGGGACAGGAAGAGGAGATAAGGATGAAATCTGAAGTGATGTCAGCAAAAATAGCTTTGAGAGAACTGTGCTGTCTTGAGACACGCTCACATTTCAAAACACTCCAAGATCTCATTCTGTGGATCACCCAGAGTCCTCTGGAGAGTGTTAGAGACCAGCTGCAGCCTCTACATGCTGGGCTCCCCTCCACAGAAATCCAGAGAAGAGAGCAAGGGAGGAAAGGATTCCTTAGCCTGAGGAATTAGGATGTGGCTGGTGATTGTGCTCAAACTAGAGACTCAAGAGGACTTCAGGAATACAGACCTAATCCAGTGGTGTAAATTCAAGAGAATCTGAATTGTCACAGGAGGCAAGGACCATTTCCCTGATCCTTTCACAGTATTTACAAGACATTCAATAACACCGTGTTCAACTTCTATTTCTTCCATGTTACTCTTCAGTTTCAGATATTTGATTCTGCAACTCAAACAATGCTCTGTTAATACTGTTTTTAGAGCTTAAAAAAATGCCCTTTTCTTCACATTCACCATCCTTCGACACAACCATTAGTATATTTGCAACAGAAAAGTAAATTATGTCTATTTTAACAAGTCAGGATGTTTTGGTGCCCAACATTAACAGTTAATATTTTACCACCTTCATTTGCCTGACATAAAACAGGAAGGGATCAGCAAGAGTTGACTTTTACTCCTTTAGAGGAGCAGGACCCGGAAAGGGAAAAGCAGTCAGAGATCGAGCAGTAAACTTAGGAGACATAAAAATTTCCTTCTAGGCAAGATTTGGAATCCAAAGCTCACATGTAACATACAACTCTGCTTTTCCAACCCTATTTGAGAATCAAACCTGTCCCTGATGGAGGTAGCAGGTTCTAGGTGACAAAGCAAGAGGCAAAGGGTTAAGCTGCAGAGGGAGCTTTGTACACTCCAGGTATGTTTGTTTCTGTAGGAATGAGTAGAGTCACTGTGAGAAGCAGAGTGTTATTTTAACACCTATTCTCTCCTTGGCTCTGCGGCCAGTTCACATGTAACCGAGTGTTTCCATGGAGGAGCGAATCCATCTGTGTTTTCTCATCTGCAGGTGTTGGGGTTTTAATTAAAAGCTCCAACTAATATGTTGCTATTTTGTGAAAGGATGTGAATTATAGCAAAGGCAAATTATGAATGATAATGAGAAACAGAATAGCTCACGTGGAATCATTTTTTGTGTAGTTTTTTCCTTCCCATTGTAACAAAGGAGAAGGCACTTTAATGAAATAGTCAAGGATGAACACTAATTTACTCTTATACCCTTTTGGCATGTGCACACAAGACAGCTATAGGTTCATCTGCATGGCTGATTGCACCAATTTAATAAAAACAACCACTTCAAGAGCTTGACGATCACTTAAAGCCTTAAGATGCATTAAGGAAATTAATCATTTTACAAAGAGCTCAAAAGACTCTGACTTCCAAACTCAGACACATGTAGCAAATACACTTGTTGTTGCTATACTTTCCCTTTAGAGCTGCTGCACTGTGTAAATACAATAACAGCTGAGTTTCACAGTTCATCCCAGCTCTCTGAATCTATGAGCAGTTTGCATCCTTTATGATTATCAGTACTATATTTCTTTTCCACAACAGAATACAAATTATTCCACTGTGGCTCGCCAGAACAGTCCTATCTTCTCCATGACTCTGACATGAGGGATGTGGAAGGATCCTTTCAGAAAACTTCTGTGAAAACTTTTCTGAAGCAAAATCTCCCTAGATTACCATTACAACGTCTCTTTATTATAGTGTTCTGCTCCAAATTCTTTCTCCTTCAGACCTCACCATCTCACAAGGGCTAACAGCCAAGAGAGTCAAGCACATCCAGTGCCAGCCACCCTTAGGATTACTGGGAAAGACGTTGGAAATAAAATTGACCTCAAGGAAGCTACCAGAGCCTGGGTCAGTATCAGAGATCTCTGGGTCATTAAAGAACCATCACATATGGCGCAAGGTACAACACAGTTCCAGAAAGATACATCTCTCACTTGCCATCAAAATACACAGTATAGATATGTCTCATGACTATAAGAATTACAGAGAAGCACTCACCATTCAGAGTGAAATAGTAAAGGAAGAGAGGAAGGTAATGAAATGGTGGAAAAAGGAAAAGGACAGCCAATAGGGACTGTAAGTGGGAAGTAGTTGGTGAAAGTAGATAATTAGGCACTGATGTAACAGGAATAGAATTAAAAAAAAAAGGAGCAAGAGAAAAGCAAAAACATCAGGGAAGAACATGACAGGAAAAGAGATGGAAGAAGCTCAATGCCAGAAAGAACAGTTGTTAATTACAGTTTGGTGGATTTGCTGTAAAACATAACATAACCTCCTCTGTTCTATTAATCATTAGTATCTGGGTGCCAGCAATAGCACATGAAGCATGTGTTATTTGTCCTTTGGTCATTTCTCTGGGGAAAGATTTGTGTTCAGCGGGTATGAATAAGTTTTTTCTCTTCTTTCTTAATATACATGTTGCTGTGTTTTCAGTTTAGAGTTGTCAAGGTCAAAGAAATACTCCCTCCCTTGCACAAATGTGTCTTTGAGACATCAAACAGAGCTTGTAAAACAAAAAGATCTTCAAGTCCTTTTTTTCTTTACCAGTTCCTTGGGTGTTTTGCATTCAGACTTTTGGGATCATCTCATCTACCAAAAATAAGACCAAAGCCTCTACCACAGACCTTTTTTCCTCTATCTGCTACTTTCATTGCATGTTGAACAGGTACACACACATTGGAGCTCTGCTTCAGACTCTCAGCTCCTACCTGAGGAGAAGCACTACCTCCTGGACATGCAAAGCTTGCATTGAAGCTGCAGCACAGATGAGAATCTGTCTCAGGCTTGAGTCTCATCACCTGGGGACCCACACAGCACCACACAGGATAGGAATATGACGCATTTTTCTCAAGGAACATACTATATGAATTAATTTAACCTAATTAACCTCTTGGTTCTTTCATCACATCCTGCAGTAGGGTGACCCCCAGCAAAGATCCCCCAAGACTGTCCTAGCGGACAGGCATTCTGTGTGTCTGTGTGTAGCACACCCCCCTGCAACTTTGTAATTAGATCCTTGCCACTGATCTGACTTCTCATCCTTTTATCAATCGCACGTCACATCCAGACACGACTGATACAACATTGTCACTCATGTGTCTCGAGGCTCTGACACAGCACGAATTCGAAGCGCCATAAATTAACTTAGGATAAAAGGATCACTCCGGGCACCACAACCTGGAAGTAGCTGGGGACACCATCAGTACAAGGGCCACTCAGCAGCCGAGATCAGTGTGTGACAGGCACCATTAGCAGAGTGTTTTTTCCTGCTCTTAAGGAAGGTATATCACTGATCATTATAAATGGATAGTGATTGTAAGGCTAAATTCCCATCAAGGGGTTGATGAGTCATTAAAACCCCTCAAGCTTTGTTCTCACAGTTTATTGCCTCATCATCATCACCACCCCTTCATGAAATTATTGTCTTTTAATTAGCTCTAGCCCTTTCATTGCTATCTGTATCATTGCAGAGAGAGAAATAGGGAAACAGCTCAAATAAAGTCTTTGATTGCTGCTTCTGAAGCAACCAATGAGTGTCATTTAAAATGATGGCCTTTATGATGCAGCAAACAATTTTTTTTCCTCAGTGAAGAAAAATTTGGATATGTCCCCTGGTTCCTGTTACAGGAAGAATTAAAAAGGCTACTGCTGCAGCTTCACTCTCCTGCCACCAGGAAAGCCTCCAGCTGTCATCTCCCAGCTTCTCCCAACGTCTCAGAAGGTGCTGCGGCTGCTCAGCAGAGGGGTTGCAGGGTGTCAGTGCTGTGAGATCCCAGCACTGTCTGTCTCAGCCAGAACTCCCTGCACTGGACCATTTCACTGCTATCTTGTAACACTATGTACTCCCAGCTTCTCCATCTCCAATGGTTGATGGTGATTAGAATATGTTAAATAACAGCAACCATCCCAACTGCAGTGATCTCCTGTATTTAAAACACGGGTTTACATGCTTCATAAATTTCAGTATTTGTAATTAGACAATATATATGAAGAGAGTGGGTGAAAGAGCACATATATATTACAGGAGGAAACAGCATTATTGATCCTGTGTTATACAGTGCAGGAGGAAATTTGTTAACCATACAGCTCATTGGTTTAAAGATGGCAGTAAAGTTTAAAGTCATTCTGTTGTGAAGTTAAATATAACAGCCACCACACAAATAGAACCATTGCTTCACCAGGATTTCCCTGGCAGCTCTGGAATTCATGGGCTGAATCCTGCCCCCAGCACGCTGCTGCAGACCCAAAATGATCCCATAGGAACACATGGAGTTACTCCAGATTTACACCACAGTAGCTGGACCAGGAATTTGGATCCAGAGGTTTAAATAAGGCTTATGTAATAAAAGAGGAATTTATAATGGTTCCCTGTGGAGCTGGAAGACAAAGTGGAAGCTCCACATGCTTATCAGAAAGAGAGATAACAGAAATGGACTTCTGCTCCCTGCCACAAATTATTTTATCTGAAATATTTTTTTTTAAAGGAAAACAGATCAGAGAAAGCAAAACTATTTACTAAAGTAAATACTCTTGAGAAAATCATCCTGCTCTAACACAGGCTTCTCAAATTTAAGTCAATACCAGTTGCATTCCAACTTATGGACCACTTCCGCCTGTGGTGGAAGCTGGCCACTGTGGGAGGAAAGCTGGCACACCACAAGCTGCCAGACATTGGTCCATGGCAAGAGTGGGAATCTCACAGGAGGAGGAGAGACACATATCCCAGGTCTCACTCCTGCTTCTGCCAGACCTTTGATCTGGGACTTTGTATGTGTCAGTACCAGTTCCTTCTCTTTGAAAGGTGTAAGACAGAAGGGAACTACAGCAGGGATGGATACAAGGTATAATTATCCCAGGTTGGAGAAGATTTTCTGTTTCACTAAGAGAAACTTCTCCGAAAATACAAAATTATATCATAGTATTTGGCATTGGCCAGCCCTCTAGAGCCATCAATAGTTCTACATCTGGGCACTAGCTACACATTATATCTGGAAAGGGAGTGGAGCAGTGGTAGTCAACAGAAAATACAAGGAATTGCAAAAATACCAGACAGGAAGATGGAAAAATAGCAAATTCCACCTTTAATTTCTGTCCCCCCATTTCATACAAATGTGATCTAATTTAATTTCAAAGGAATCTCTCTCCTGAATGCTTGGAAAAGGTTAAAATGCAATTTTCTGAAACTAAGTTATTAGATAGAGGAATATTAACCTTTGAGCCCCGTCGACTTTTACTCTTTTTTATCTCCTTTTCATTTTTGTTTGTGGGTCTATTCATTTTTTTGCGATCTCCGTCCCGTTGCTAGGTAACAGGCACTTAGCGTACAGGCATCTTAGTCTATCTGTCTCTGGGCTCAGACTGTCTGGTCCGGGCTTACCTACTTCCCTAGCGCTTGCTGCCGGCAATGCAGTCCCTTCCAAAAAGCATTTATCACAGCCTGGCGCAGTAATGGCCACTCAGTGGAGGGGAAATTGAGCTGACCCGAAGGCCAAAGCTGTTAGGGAGACTGGTGGGAAGGGTAAAAGGGTCACGGTACCCTTTTCCCACCCACTTAGTGGGCAGTAAGCAATAGAACAGCAGTGCCACTGTTTTCACTAACATATCCCCAGGCTTTGCACCTGAAATAAATGTTTGTTTGACATTAACAATAAAAAAAAAATAAAAATGGGGTTTCCTTGCAGAAACTGGTTGTGCAATTTCAACTTTGGTGAGGTAGGTGTAGAGTGGGGAGAAGGGTTTAAGATGTGATTTGTTGTGCACTTTGGACAATTATTTCCTTTTGATGGCAATAGCTCCTGTGTGTTCCCATCCTCTTTGATTTAGAGGAGGCAGGAATCACAAAATCCCCAAAACTAAGTCTTTTGTTTCCTTTGGCTTAAAGGCATCACCTACTGTGAGTACCTGACAAAACAAGCTCTGCTGACAAATAAAATATATAAATAAATTATTCCAAAAGCTTCCTAAAACTAAGAATGGTCTGATTTACACTGCTGAGTGGTTGTTGTAGAGAAGGATTTGGAAACATAATCCTGGGTGATTCTTTCAGGCTGATGTGGAAGCATTTACAAATTGAGAAACAGATGACTTAGAATCATAGAATCATAGAATCATAGAATAGTTTGGGTTGAAAGGGACCTTAAAGATCATTGAGTTCCAACCCCCCTGCCATAGGCAGGGACACCTCCCACTAGATCAGGCTGCCCAGTGCCTTGTCCAGCCTGCTCTTGAACACTTCCAGAGAGGGAGCATCCACAACCTCTCTGGGCAACCTGTTCCAGTACTTCACCACCCTCACTGTAAAGAATTTCTTTCTTATGACTTCCCAATAAAAAACAGAGAAGGGGTGAAAAAAAATTGAGAGATGCTGCCCCATCTCCATTTTCCCTTAACCTGAAAGTCCAATTTCTTCATGAGAGTTGCAGGACTGAAATGCTAAAGGAAACAGATCCTGGCTTTCTGAACACATTTTAAAGAGCCATATATGTGTTTTATCTTGCTACATTACATATATCCAGGGACCTCAGGCTACATACTTACTTGCATGAGTAAGTTGCTCTCAGGCAAGTCACACTCTTCACCATTTAACCCTTTTAACTGGTGTCAGTAGGATTTGGTATCTATTAATTAGCAGAACATCATTGCTGCTATTGCTTTTTTTCTTACAGAGATGCAGAACTGTTAGAATCATGGGAAGTCTTTTGCTGGTGTATTCAGTGTTTTCAAACAATATTTAATCAACAAAAAGAGACCAAAGTCAATCTCAGTTTTAGTGATTCCCTGGAAAGTCATCAAATAAAAATGTGAACTTTAAAATTGATCAGGATTAATTTCACTGACGCTGTATCATAACATATATCTCTTTGGAGACTCATTTATTGGGCTGCAGATGCAAAGAAAGTAAGGAAAGAAATAAATCAGAATACAATAAGGCAATTAGACTTTTGCCATTGATAGAATACTAAAAACGTCTGATTTATCAAAGCATTAACAAACAGAAGTAAACACAAGACGTATATTTTCCTGCAAAATATCTGGTTAGGAAAAATATAATGGTAACTAAGACTATGTTTATCAATAAATTTAATCTCCCAAAATTGTACCTTTTGATGTGGAATGCTATTTCACCTGCTAATTTCAAGTGCACGGCAATATAAGATGATTTATCACTTGAATCCCAATACAGTAAAAATTCTATTCTCATCTTAGTGAAATTGTCTTGCTCAGAAGAGAAAATTCTCTCTTAGACACTATTATATGCATATTAAGGATAAAATATTAAAGATTCACACGCACACATATAGATGCACATACACCAATCTAATTTACAGACATTCTATTGAATTTCCCTGAGATGATGAGAGATTCCTTTAAGACTCAATGATTTGGAGCTCTGCAGGATTTACTAAAGATCTAGATGGTGGTAATACTCCTCATAATATTACTAAAGGCTTGAAGCACTTCCATATTTCACAGTTGTTCTGTTGTAATAATGCAATGAAAACAGTCAGATTGCAAGTTTTATGTCCTATTTCTGGCTACAGTGAGGTAGAATCTAAATGATCTGATGTACTGCTGCCTCATGGATCTTCTTTAGGCTGTTCACTGTGCTCCAACACCTGCAAAGATGGCAAAAGTGCAGTTTGGAGAATGAAGTCCTCATCTGGAGAGAAGATGGGATGCTGGCTTACTTAATGAACTTCAGAAATACCTGACATCAAAGGGAACAATTTCACCAGTGAACTGGAAAGAAGGAAATAATCCTCACACAGGGTCCCTACAAGGTCCCTGCCAAATACATCAATGCCATGGTACCCAAGAACCATCAGGGCATCTGAGCATTTGCAAAAGGACTTCTAAGATTTCCCAAAAATGTTTGTCCTTCAAAATAAATCCACAACCTTTAGAAAAAGCAGCAGAACTGAAGGAAATTCTTTTGTATAGGACCGTGAAGGGTCAGAACCCAATGCAGAGGCAGTTAAAATGAGTTAATATCCCTGCAAATGCCTATGCTATTGTTGGTCAAAAGCATGGATTCTTATTTTAAATTGTTATTTCAAAAAGCAAGAAGCCAGGTGACAGAAATAAATTTTAATGAAAATTTAACAGATAAATGTACAGATGGGGTATAATTTCTCATCAAGTGTCATTTCTGTCACCACAAACCCACAATGCTCCACAGCACCAGGCTTGCATAGAATCAAAGAATGGCTTGGGTTGGAAGGGACCATAAATACCATCTAGTTCCAACCCCCCTGACATGAGCAGGGATACCTCCCACTAGACTTGCTTGCTAAATGCCTCATCTAGCCTAGCCTGGCCTTGCCTCATCTGGGAAGAGGTCAAGATGGGGGGCAGAGGATTTGCCTTGTCACACTCAAAAACATTCAGAGGATGAAAGAAACAGCAACCTCCATGGTGTCAACAAGCAGCAGCCACTTTGCTGCACCAACCATGTTTTCAAAGCAACAGGATTGCTCAGAAACTTGCAGTAGAAGCTCAAGAAGGTCCAGTGTTGGTGCCCTCCCCTGCACCTTAGTTAACGCTAGAAAAATACAGCTGTCAATTCCCACCTAACAGCTGAGATTGGGTAGTCCCTAATGAAATACAAGCTGCCTTAACACCAGGCCAGATCAAATCTGTGTTACTAAAACAGTCGGGAGTAAGCTTCACTTGTTGGACAGGCTGTTTACAGACCCACATGCCACAAGCCCAAGTTAATGTGAATAAAAACTGAAACTAAAGTATGAGTGACATCCTTTTGATGTGACTTCTATGTGAGCTTTCCTTTTATAGCAGATGGGTATTTTTCTTGCAGGAGATTAAACTGTAAATTGGAGAATGTTTTCCTTGACGTTTGACGCTGTGGTTCTGACGGAAATGAATGTGAAAAATTAGTGCCAATGTTTTTTTACAGAAATTAAATTACTTGTCTTTATATGCCCCTCCTTGAAGTTTGTGGATGCTGAGTAACGCTGGGCTATGCTTTGCATTCCCTTCAGAGTTCTTTGCTGGCTAAATTAATTGCAAGACAGGCCTTTGGAATTAAGTATATTTTAAGTTCAGAGGCATCTGTTTAGAGTCTTCTAATACCTCCAGCCCCTTTGGAAATCAACTTGTTAGTACAAGTGATGTAATTTTTGT
This sequence comes from Turnix velox, assembly GCA_013400935.1. Lineage (NCBI taxonomy): Eukaryota > Metazoa > Chordata > Aves > Charadriiformes > Turnicidae > Turnix > Turnix velox. Next base: position 538,486 of record VZTY01026066.1, on the reverse strand, counting down.
TTCCGCTGGCATGGTTATAGTAGGACTTCTCTGGTCTCAGACACACCTTCATTTGACCTATAAAGGGCATAAACCCTGGAGATGTTCTCTCACCACCTTGCTTTTCCTAGCAGATAGAATTTAAAAGACTCATTTAAATATGTTCTAAATATTAAGACTGTCGCTCCTGCTGTTACTCTCTTTCAATAGCAGGAAGACTGATATTTTTAAAGAAATAAAAAAATGAGAGAGAAAAAAGCATTGAAGATTACAGAAAACTGTAAGACTAATGTCCCTGCCTTCCCTGTAATTGGTGCAAAAATAAAACGTGTGAATAAAGTATTAAATATCAAATTCATTAAGGGGAATGGTAGCAATACTAAGTGGGAATAAATTGCAAATAAAACTGAGACTTCAGCAGGTTTGAATTCAAAGTAGGTATAGATTTTTCTCTCTAAAATAATAGAACTTTGGTTTTGTTTTAGAATTATATTGTGAATGTGAAGGATTTCATATAAATATTCCACTGACAGAATAAATTCCATAAAAATCTGCTTTTGGGGAAAGGATTCAAACCTCCTTCAGATCTCTAACCCATTGATCCCTAATATTCCCAAGGATGCAACTCCACCAGGCATTACCTAGAAGGAAAACTGAAGGTTGGAGAGCGCAGCACAAGTCCAGCACATCTACAGCAGCGTTTCTACATACCCAATAGCGGTGTCAACACATATCTGAGCCACACTCACTCACTATCAGAAAATAGAGCTGAAGAGGTTCCCCTGAAATGTTTTTGTGCACAAAACACACCCCACTCTGTCACTTCAGGGTTTCAAGTGGTGCAGTTCCTCTGTAGTGCCAGAGCTGTGGGAAAAGCACTCGAAGAGGAAGATGTTATCTGGCACTGTATCTGCTGCTGTTATTACTGCCAATTCCAGTGCATGTTGGTAGTGACCGCAAGAAATACTTGACAGATAGAAGGATCTTGGAAGGAAGAAGCAAAATGAGGAAACACTTAATTGTAAAGGGAAAGAGCTGATGTAGAGGAAGGAAATCTTCTGCCCGATGAGAAGGAACACTTCTCTATGGATTTATTCTGTAGGATATCTGGAGCCATCAGCTAGTGCAGAGGGACAGGCATCTATTGGTAATGATAGAACACATTTTGCATTTGATATTGAATATACTAATAGTATAAGAAACCCACTCTAAGTTTAAGGCCAGTCACCCTAGTGATCACCTTTGTCTCCACAGTATCTGTACCAGTTGGCAAGCTCTAATCCCCCGGTTCTTTATCATCAAGGAAGATATAAGTTATTTGCTCCTAACAATTCACTACTGGAATTAAAGGAATCCACTCTCTCTGCAGCCAAAATGAGGGAAAAGCCTCTTGACAGGGCAGCTTGACACAGACAAGATGGAATAATCAACAGGCTCCAGGAAGCCCTTATACAGGAAGACGCCTGGCATTTTCCCCTGGCCCCTGAGCACACCTAGATGTGCACAGTAGCTATTTCCTTACACAGGGCCAGCCTTTATTGCACAACACATAACTATAGAAATAACTTAAAAATCAAAAGAAACTCAAACCACTTCCTTCCAGGACACTCACTGGAAAATTTTACTGCCATTTACTTGTATCGGCAGACATTTGATACCCCTTGTTAAGATACAGTTACTCTGCTGTGTAAACTGTACACAGTTTAAAATGTCATCAGCTGAAAGCAAAATGCCAAAGTACACAGGATTTAAAAGGTCCTCAGCCATCAAGGGCCATGGCCAAAGCAGACATGTCTTAGATTAAACATGTCAGCTAGCTAGGATACTTGTCATCATTGAAAGCATATCTCCCCTGCAGACCCTGGGGTGCACAGAGTGACAGGAGACTCCTGCAGAGCCCTCCTGCTTTCCACACTTCCCATTGTCTGGCTGCTCTAAGTGTAATGCTAACTTACATTTAATTTTCTGACATTCACTTGGCTCTCCAAACCCCACTCTTCTATTGCCTTCCTTTCCCTACCTAAATCATTGATAGGTGTTTACAGCCTTACTTTCACCTCATAGGGCTTTTTCTTTTTCATCTGGGAATTATATTGTGATGATAGTCAGAGCATAGTTAGGTGGTTCTGTACAGAGAGTACATTGCCAATCTGTATGTACTGTAAATCTCTTTCTATGGGCTGTATTAATATTCTGCATATACCCCATCAACCCATAATCTCACAGCATTACTCATTTCTGAAGCACTGCTCATCTAGGTTTTGCATTAGCTTTTTCCTCCAAAACTTAACCAATAGAGAGTAAACTAAACCAATGCGAAAAAGCTCTGTTCATTGGAATCTAGGGAAAAAATAAATTGTGTTGGCACATTTTATTGTGTTTCTGAACAAAGCAATAAGACTCCAGCCTTAGCTGAGAATAGCTGAAATTTTGTAACTCTCTGAAAAAGTTTTCTCCTGGAAGATGGATTAAATTGATCATTTTTTCCTAGACGGAGTGCACTTCAGGCTCATTTTGCTTTGTAATTAAGAAGAAAGCCAGAAACATCATTTACACATTAAGAATTTAATAGATATATTTTTCTAGCTTTATGCATTAGCTCAGGACAGCCCATTAATGAAATAAGTCTTCCTTCAGGGTCAATTTAGATGGGCTGTAATCTTCTGCAAATATATTGCAAATGAGGATCATTTAATGATCTTAAAACTAACTGCCAGAAAAGGATTGTTATAACTCTCCAGACAACAAAAAAAGGTTTTGGCATGGCTTGCAGTACCTTTGTAATTAGCAAATGTTTAATTTGAACTCACCACGCCAACAACACTGAAAATATTCTCTTCATGGAGGTCAGCTTCAGATTCTCTGACCTGGGAGGTTAATTCTGAGAAAGGAAAAGCTAGAGTTGTGTTTGTCAGTCAATAAAACAGTTCCAGCTCTCTCCTCAAATTGGAATGCTTCAGTTTGACATCTGAATCCTACCTTGAGATGATCATAACCTGACATGCAAGGAAACTCTTATTGAAAGGGTTAATTACAAACACCCAGAACTACTTTTTTCTTTTTCTGATAAGAAGATCCTGATAGACTTGGACTCTACTGCAAGAAATGGTACCCTCCAACAGCCTGATTCTACCAACATCTGGCAGCTAAGCATGGATAATAAAGCACAAAACTTCCACAAAACATTATTTTTTTGCATCTTTCCACAATTTACACAGTACTCTTCTTTCTACTGTATTTTTCTACCTTCAAACAGATGAGCTGGAGTGTTTCATTGGCCCAAGCAAGGAGAAATTCATATACCTTTCTCAGACTGACTTACAGCCCGCTGACAGTTTTTCTAAGGTGTCTTACTCAAATAAATGGGCAATTTGCTAGCTCCACTTTGAAAAGTTGGTCTCTGCAGAGCATTTCTGATTTCTTGGACCAGTAAAAACCTTGGAACAAATTTTGTATCAGTACAAGAAACACATTCTCAATTCTATAAAAGGTTTCCAGTCTCTCTCTTAAAAATAAGTAATTTTCATATTTTCTTTGTCTTCCTTCTTTCCTTTCTCTCAAAATCACTCTTAGGCATTACTTTTCATTAATTCACATTTACTTGTTTTATGTTTCATACACTAAACGTGGCAATTTCTGTAACTGGGAGTAGTGTGATGGTTGTTTTGTGCTTGGTGGGAATTTTGACAGTGACTTCAACAGAAGCCCATTCAGGTCAACTCCAAATATCAATTAAAAATTTAACGTAAGTTTCCTTAAATCTAACTAGGTGATTCTCATGGAAATATCCAGGGTTCAGGGATCTGCATATCCAATAGTGATACCAGTGATACTGTATCATCAACAAGAAGCCTAGGGCCTTGTCTTTGCTTGAAGACTGCCTTTAAACTGACTTAGAGTTTCGTTTTAAGGAGAAGAGTACAGTAAACTATATTTCCCAAATTCTGCAGATTTTTTTAGCTCCTTTTGCTACCTGAGAAGATGTTAACTTGCAAAGAGGTACTACTGAGCAGAGTGTAAGAGATTTGGCTACCAGTTACACAGAGGTCCCACCCCTGACTTTGCCTAAAAACTCAAGGAAGGAAGGGTTTGTGGAACCATCTCATAAGAAGCTCCTTCTCTAAGACCTTTTAATCTTTGTTAAAAATGTAAAATTTCATGCAAATCACTCTGGTGAAAGCTATTTGCCAGCGTGACTGCTTTAATTCACTGGCTCAAGCTCTAAGAAATGGCAGAGCTTTAAAAAAGGGCTCTAGACATAGGCTGCATTGTTGGGATCAATTGAACTCCATAAGGAAGAAAACCTTGGAGGCTGACTGGAGGCATTCTGTGCTTCCCTCTGTTTTATTGCACAACCTTAGACACAATGTGTAAAAAAGGTCAAGACATCATGTAGGCTTTTGCATTAAGCAGCAGAACACTAATTAGTTTTACTGACAATGAGGTTTTGTGCTTGTCTTCTAATATTTAGATGTTTAGTTTTGCTTGAAAACGAAGTCTAACGTGATACAAAGCCTCTTCTATTCTCTGTTGTCTTTCCCTCAGCATTATTTTAAAACTCATCATGTGTTCTCCAGCTAGAGTGCTAAGTGTTCTCGTTTCAGATTTAAATTAATGCTCCTATTCAAGCCAAAGGGAATAAAAAAGCAAAATCTAGCAGGCTCTAGTACTCATCTCTGAAATAGCTTTTGTAGACAACATCAGGTAGCAACTGTTTCCCACAAATTTCCCCACAAATTTCTGTCTCTGAAATTTGTCCTAATAACAGACAGCTGCAGCACTGTCTCTGTGTATCTAACTCACCGCACTCACAACAGACTGTTGCTCTTTATCCCAGGGATGTTTTTTTCTAGCTATAATGATTATTTGCTATTATTGTAGCTAATTAATTAATACAAGTTACTGTTTAGGTATGGGCCCTCCCCAAACAGTGTGAAAATCTGTTAACTGGCTTTTGCAAACAAGTTATCTTTTATGAGGGCTTTTGGCTCAAGACAATGATATTGCATTAATTCGAATTTTACTGCCTAAATATATATGTATGTTGGAAGCAAAGATAAACCTTGTTGAGCTCTAAATGTCCCCCATCTATAAAACAGTGATATATATGATTAAGATAACAGTCAGATGATTGATTTTTTTGTAAAAAGTTAAAAATAAGTGTAAATATTATCAACATCTCTGGGTAACATTGTGGTTCCCTTATTGATGGGGATGCATAGTGCCTACCCCAGTGAAATGTCATTTGAGTTACTAATGGGCTGGAAGTATTATGTAAAAATAATTTATCATCACTAAATTATATCCCACCAGTTAAAATATATCCATCCAGCACATTCCAGGAAGAGAGGAGCTGCCTCTCACTATGCCATGAATCAGTCAAGTGCTTCAAGACAGCTCTTGCCCAAATGCAAATGGCATTTATTTAGTCAGTGCAACACTGTGTTAACGTGGTCACCGGGCTCTTGATGGGCTTGGAGAGCAGGCAGCCTGAATGCTGGTCAGCTCGGAACATACTGGGGAGAAATAACCTCCATTTTTTGGCACAGAAGTGCTATTTCATTCAAAACAATGCTGCTGTTAAAAGTACAAGAGTTAGGAATGAGAGCATTGCAGAGGCACACTCAAAAGCTCAATTCAGCAGCCTCATGATAGGCTCTGAGGCAGCTGTAATAGCAGCAGTTCAAAGGTCTAAAGAGCTCAAAGAAAGAAGCCAAAAGCTACTGTGGAGAAGAATTTGTCATAACTTAGTATCCTGAAGCACCAAAGTAAATAAAGCTCATAAAAAAAAACCCACATGCACTTTCCTCACCTTACAGGAGAAATGGGGAAGAGGGAAGAAAGCAGATGAAGTCATGCCTAATAAAACAAGAGGGTGAATCTAAACATTTTGTTCTGCTTTAATCACAAACCCATCACACAGTGAAGCACTCGTTGTGATGGTCCCCACCACTGCCCCCCTTTTCCTGCACCACTGCCAGCAGTAATGAACTGAGTGCTAAAAACTGTCAGTCAGGGATTTCATTTTAAAGAGATTTTCTGCACTACACTGAGAAAAAAACAGCAGGTCCAAAGCTGGCTTTTTCTTTTGTGGTTTGGAATAATAGACTAAGCTGTAAATCTTGAATTAAACCCAGTTTCCCCCAAATTTAGCAGATTTTAGTTTCTGGGTTACGGTTTCAGGGAGTTAGAAAATCCTGATTTTGAAAAAACCCAGGACAGGGTTCCTTGTCACCATGAGAAGTTTACACACTCAGGTGAGGACAGGTTGTTGCTGTGCCCAGACCCTCAGAGAACGTATCCCTGGTAGTAATGGGGTGTCTGAGTCCTCCTATGTTCTTAACAGGTCAAACCAAACTGGTAAATCTGGGGTTTCTGTGGTGGAACAGTCCTCTGCATGAGAACACAAAGAGGGACAAGAAAGTGGAATGGCACACATGCTAGCCATATTTCCAGAAGGATTATGGAAATGCTACTGCACTGCCTTGCAAGGATATTAGCTGACAGCAATGTGGAGGGATTCAGGGCTAATTTGAGGCAAAAACTCCTATGAACTTCCCCACTTAAATTCCTCCCCTCCAGTGCTCAGTCTGCACTGGGTAGCTGTGGGCCGGTTGTAATGTATAAATAAATTGTTCAAGATAAAAATTCTCTGTTGGACAGAAGAGCAGGTTTTTCCCAGTTTTACAAGTGTCCATAAGAAACAAGGGCATTATAAATGTCTTTCATCTCCTGATACAGCAGCCAGGGCTATTACATAGGCAGGAACAAAGGACAGGCTCTGCGCCGGAGGGCTCATAACACACCAGTAGTTTCTCTGCTTAGTATTAACTCTCTAGTTTACAATTGAGTTCTAATCAAGTCTGTAACATTTAGGGGGCACATGCTTTGATACCTTTATTTCTACTGCATAGCATCCTCTTCTGTGAGTAATTTTGGAATTTTCAAAGGAAGCTCAGACAGAAATCCACCACACAGTGTGAGTCAGAATTCTGCCAGAAAAGCCTTGCTGAAAGTATCATCTGGCCTATCTATTCCATAGAGGATATTTAACTCTTTGCTCTTTTTGCTTATCTGCATATTCAACCTGGCTAATCTCACTTGGAAATTAGAAACCTTCTTGAGTTGTTGAGGCTTTTTTATGCTTCTTACTAGTTTTCATTCACTGTGTATATACCATACAGCAAATCATTTTGGAAGGACTTGGTTATTAGTGCATCAGGATACACAGTGTGTCTCGTTACACAACTCAATATTTTTAATTACTTGCCTTTACTAGTGAGACAAAATTTAGACTCCAGTTTCGAGTAATCCCTTTTATTGGACTAATGCAGCACTATTGACAGTCTTGCTTTAGGGATATACAAAACTCCCCTGCAGGTCAGGAAGGGGTTGTCTCTAAAGAATGGATTCCTATACCCAGAAAGCAAGTTTGTCAATAGTGTAGAGTTGGTCCAATAAAAGGGATTACTCAAACATTGGCTCTACACTTAGTCTATAAAGAAAATATCCCAGCTTTTTAGTCAAGGCATTTCTGTCCATTTCAAGATGAATCACTTCAAACTTGGGGGTTGCACTAAATAAACTGTAGTTACATTCATTCTACAAAAATAACCCAAACAAAAAACTTCCCTTGGTGTAAATTTGAGTAGTTTTGTGGATTTCAGAGAAGTTGCCTTGACTTGTCCAGGCTCACAACAGACTTACAGTGATAATGTAAATGTTTACAAAGAACTTTTTATAGCTTTATAAGAAGGTAATCAAGCTACAAAAAGCAAAAAATACTTTGCCATAGAAGAGCTGTACCCACTCGAACCAGACCTGGATTTGGTCTGGTTATGGTGTTCAGTACCTGAAGGGCAGCACCTATTCTTCCACTCTGTGTTTTCTTTTGCACTGTGATTGCAGTGGTAGCAACCCAGATAAATGGTGGAGACATCTGAGGCCAGGCTTGCTGAGACTCTGAGCAACCTGATCTAGAGCAGGACGCCCCTGTCACTGCAGTGGGTGGCCTTGGAAGGGCCCTTCCCACTCAACACATTCTATGATTCTATGATCTATGAGGTCATGGGACAAGCCCATCACACAAAACATTTGTAGCCCACGGCTCTGCCACTGCAACTTGCTTTCTGTGGTTGGATCTCTGCACCCACATTCCAGGTGGTTCACATCAGGTCAGACATCTCCTGGCACCAGGTGGCTTGCAGGAGGTACCAAAAATGAGAACTAAGACTGCAAGAGCATGTTTTATTTCTTAAACTCTCCCACTGAAATCTTCACAGCCAAAATTAATTTGGTAATGGAGTCACAAGCTCCTGAAAATACAGCTTTTATAAGGTAACATAAACCCTAACACAACCTTAATTATAGTGACACCATCTCTGTGCTATAAATAATGACATCTTTGACCAATATGATGCATAGTAACATGAAAAGTGATGTAACATAAGCAATGTCACTGCTAAAAGTTAAAGGGGAACACATTTTTCTCCAGCAGAATACCCACTATCAATTCAGACAGCACATATCTGATGGAGATTTATGGGAGTGAATAATAGTGTCGTGAATGCTAAAGTGTCTGCAGCTTTCAAATAGTTTGGCAAATCTGTAGATCAAAATCAGTTTGAAAAGGAAGCACAACCCTTCCTCTGAGATGACTGTAACTAGAATAATACATACTTTTAGCATGTTGCTTAAGGAGATGCCTTCATCTTTTGTGCTCTTAATCAACACAGACAAGAATGAAATTATCTATTGACTGAAATATCTGGAAGACCTATGCATCAGTGAAAGCAAGAAGACCTTCAATAACGTGGTGATTATTCGATATCTAGAGAAAATGGTAATTTTTTTCCTTTAAAGCTTAGCAAATATTTTGACTTAACTTCAAAAGCTCAGATTTAAGTTTTGTATCAACATCTTGTACTTAGAGGCACTTGAGAAATGCTGGGCACTAACAGTAAAAACAACAGGAAGTGGCATTCAGGGATGCACTCCATGTTCAGAAGATCTTGTTAAGCACATGTTTAAGTTAAAGCAAAATATCTAAATTATTCCTGAGATCCTGAACTTAATGAGACATACGCATGTGCTTAGGCACCTATTTCAGTTGCGAGTTGGATCATGAGTTCTGAGAAAAACTTTGAGTCTTCATGAAATAAACTCCTGCTGAAGTTAAGAGGAATTTTACTAGCTGAAAATAGAGTATGATCTTCAGGATTTGGTCATCAGCAAAAAAATACAGATTATTTCTGTACAGATTATTTCAATGCTTTTCATTCTTGGGGAAATCACTTCTGACATATCTTTACTCCACAAGCAACTTTCAAAAGTGGGAGATAAATGCAGAATCCTAGGGAAATGCAGCCTGCTCTGGGACAGAAAAAGCCACCAATTGCTGCTCAATGCCACAGAGAGCTTCTGGAAAAGGAAACATTTTGCAATAGAAGTAATACTACACCTTGTAAAATGGGCTGTGCAATACTGAGTAAGTAGATAGAGACTGAGTTAGCACCTGACACAGTCCCATCACCTCAGCCAGCCTCAGATGCACATATTCAGAGCACTGACACCTGAAGGATCACTGAAGAAGGTAGAGGTTACAGTGAGCTGGAATGTCCTTTGTCAGAGCTCCCCATCTCTTTCAGTCTCCCCTATTCTTTCATGAGTGTTTTCTGTGTGATAAAAATAGCAAGCAAAACCTGAATCAGTCCCAGGTGGGTTATAAACCCCTGTACTAGTATGGTTTAGGCCTCAGAAGTAACCCAGCCATCCGGATTCCTTGCAGTCCTGTTCAGGACTTCAGTGCCTTCCTAGCCAGGACATCAAGGAAGGGCTGGAGTATGCAAAGGTCGAGAACGCTGCAAAATTTAAATTTGTTTCAGGGGGATGTATCCAGATAATGAGAGAATATGCCTTATTGTATTTTCGTTTTAGTGGCTTTGGGACTGACTCTTCATCAGTGTGAAGCAAGAACATCATCAGTGAAATAAATAGAATTATAGCAGCATAAAAACAATGCTCTTCTGAAGCACAATCACTCACAGCTGACTGTAAACTTGTAGTGATCCAAGCCTTACATAATTTTGCTATTTTGCTATTTTGTATTAACATTTTCAACGTGATCAAACAAAGCCCAAAGAACACAATGGCCCTGGTAAGAGAAATCTTTTCTTGCACATACATTTGAAATGAAATGCAATGAGACTTTGTGATTCAGACCTTAGTAGGCACAAAATTTAGAATAACTCTGTTTATCTGCGCAAACTTTCCTTAGCCTGTTGCAACTCCAAATGTTTTAACTGTTACACATGGGTGTTTGGTAGAATATACTACATAAAAAGTTTACAAAGACTTTCTTTTTCTCCAGCCTACAAAGGACTCCAAATCTTTACTGTTCAGCACAGCTGCCTAGAATAGGCACACTAGAGCTTTTGTCCACTGAGTCAAACTGAGTGGGAGTGAACACCATTAACCCTTAAAACAGAATTATCTTATTCTTTTGATTTTAGTGGACACTGGAATATGTTTGTGGCCATATTTGGAACACATCCGGCTCCATCTAGAAGGACACAGGAATAATAGATATCATTCAGATCATAATTAACCATGGACTTGCAATAGCGGGATGTAAAGTGAAAGGAAAAACACTGAAAATGTTGTTTTTTTGGACTATGACAAAGAGCTTTTTAAATGAGTTTGGGCATTTTTAGCGTCTGACTCATGTCTGGAGATTTCTGCTATATTCCAGAATCCTTTAACTGTTGTGTTTTTTATTTCTGCCTTTGACAATGACATGCTAATAGCTCCAGGCTTCCTACTGCCTTGTGCATATTGCTCTCCTTTGTTTTCTGTTGGAGAGAAAATGTCAGAATTTTAGATAGTGGATTTTGTGTTCGTGGCAAGAGTTAAGGAAATTTTAGTCTATCCTGTGATGACAAATTGGACCTTCTTTAGGCCAAGTTTTCACATTTTATATTCTGTTTCTTTTTCCTCATGGGGCTACATCATAAACCCGCACCAGAAACAAGGAAGCATCACTTTAAGAACCACTGGTCTATCAAGCACTTATACAAGTAGAACATTTTTATTCTTTTAACAAAGTTTTACACAAAGCAAATACATGCTAGAACAAGAATGAGAATGGACTGAGATCTGACCCTGCCCCTCTGAACTTTATGGGAGCAATCTCATTTTCTTTAGTCATCTGAGGACCAGGGCTGTAGCCAGAAAGCATTCTCAGGTAGGAGCCAGCACTTACAAAAGAGCACTCCACAACCAGAGATCAGAGACAGGGCCCTCCTCAGATCATGCTCATCATCCCATACACTGACACTTGGTAAAAGAATGCCCAGAAAGAGAGTGCTAAGGACATCAACAACTTCACAGTGGCAACTGATAGCAAAGAATTTTGATGACCAGTACATATCCACACTTGAGAGAAGGTCCAATTGCACATGGCAAGAAAAGAAAGGTGGATGTGAGAGAAAAAAACAAAGGCCTGAAGTCTTTACTTACTGACATAACTCAGGAGCAATTCCTTTGATGGTGTCAACCTGATAGTGGAAGATATCTAAAGATGGCAGAGACAGATGAGCAGGAGGAAAGCAACAGGATGCAGAGTAAAGTGAGAACAGATGCATATAGGATGAACAAAAAAATAGAACAAAGCCAAGAGACACAATTTTGTTGCAAGAGCAGGAGTGGGGTGAGAGAGCCTACAGCACCTGGGCAGCCACAGTACTGGGCCTCTGTGAATCACTCATTTGATGACAGAAGAAACTGTACAAGCTCCTCTAGTATTTGCCAAATGAAAATTCTGTCTGTGGTAGTAAGGAGGAATTCCTAGTACCACTGTACAAAACAAAGGGTCTTCCAGAGATGTTAAATTAGATGTGACCATCATCTTTTAGGCTCCAAATGAAGCTGGCGGGAGTGATTAAGCAAAAGCAATGTGAAGAAAGCCTAAAACATTCAGAGAGATAAAAAAACTGCTCAGAGTAATTCTTTGTCTATTGTTTGTGGGTTTTTTGTTCTTTTTTAACTTCCTTCCACTCAAATACTGGCTAGTAAAAACCGATAAAATAATGTTAAAAACATGCAGTCAGGTTCTCTGTGAATCCAAGAATATGAAAGCTATCTTGAGGCTGAGGAATGGCAAGTGCTCAAGCTAGAGACAAGGAGAAGACAGAAAAAGAAAGGACACAATGTGCAGGAGGTAGTATTGCACATATTGCCATCTTCACATCGAGGAATACTAGCAGGTCTAAAACTGCCTGTAGATCAAGTATTGAAACTGGAGGTGTCTGTACTTAATTTTTTCTTGGATATGCTGAACTACTCACAATGTTTCACTACCCTTTACCAAATGAAAACTGTTACAGAAAAGCTAAGGCCTTGTTTCTTTACATGGCTACATTAGGGTATGGTGTGGGTACTGCTTTTGTCCTGACTTCACTTAACACACAAAGCAATACAGGATTTGTGCTCAAGTTAATAGGATGAGTGGGATGGGAGACTGAATTGCAGGTAGAAGTTTCTCTCCTGATCACAGAAGACCCAAGAGCGCTTTCCCAAATTACCCTTTGATGGTACTTTCTGGGACACTATCTCTTTGCCAGCCAGACCAGACATAACCTCTTGAGGGATAATTATCACATTTTGACATGGGAGCTTTGCCTTAGCACGCAACTGCCTGCACCTGTGTTTTCTATAGCTTCACTGTAGCTGGGTAAGCAAATAATATCTAGGGGTGAGACCTTTCTTTATAGCCTGTGGCAACATGACCTGGCTCCATGACCTGAGCCTTACCCTTCAGCTCCTTACTCATGGTTGTGCAGTGACACCAATAAGATTTATGCTTTGGGGGTCAACACTTCAAATCAGCATGTTCTCATGACATCACATGCTGGCTGTCTGATGAAAGGACACATTGGACTAGTCCTCATTGAGAGCAGGAAAGAATAGATGAGACATTAAAAAAACAGACTCACTTCTCATGTTCTGAGCAGCTTCAGATGCTTTCTACTACCCCAGAGTCCTGTCTATCTCACAGGCACTCAAGGACCTTGGAAGAAGTTCATGAGACTAAGGAAGATCTGGAGTTGACACAAGCTTGTGCAGGCAGCTATGCCAGCTCTTGCTGTTCCCGAAACTCTGAAGGGGTAAGAAGAATAGACTCGGGAGAAACATTGTAAGAAACAGGCAATAACTGAGACTAAAAAGAGAGAAAGTGATCCCTGATGATTAAAGCCATGTAAGAGAGACCTGTAATTGCTTGCACAGGACCACACTGTGTGGGATGGAAGACAGGTGTATAGAAACACCAGAGGAAATATTCACAGCATTCACCTTTCCTCCTTTGGCTTGCAAAGACCTGGGTTTAGGTAATGAGGTTCTTACACTCCCTTTTGGGGGAGTCTACCTCCTTTCCTTCAGTTTCTACTTTTATTTTCCCTTCTTATGACATTAACACAAAATTATAAAGCAGGATTGGGCAAACTTAGAAAATTTTGACAGAAATTTTGGCACTAGATCAGAGGACAAAAATTTATTTCCACTGTAGTTTTATTGTATTACCTACAGCCCCCACGTTGAGTCAGAACATCAGGTGCATATAACTAGAATTTCAATAATTAAATGAAATACATAAGGGCAAATTCATGTATTTTGGTGTCACTGGGAAGTTTGTACTGAGCCAAATTATGTTTCCCAGGACAAAATGTGTATGGTATTTTCTCTATGATCTGTTAAACATCAGTCAGTAGAAAAATGGATTTCATAAATCTGGTGAAATTAGGAGAAATAAATGAAGCAAACAAAAGAGCAAAAGAGATAATGAAAACTCTCCTATTGACCTTATGAAAGGATTAACAGAAAAGTGGGAGCTAAATACATTGCAGAGTTCTAGAGAAATAAGCAGAACATGATTAAAACCAGACTGACTCGGGTAGGGAAGTTAAGCTTCTGCACTCAACACAGCACAAGAGTGATCCAAGTGACATCTCCATGGCCATCTTTGATTCCTCAACTCAGATGATCAGTAGTCATTTATAGGTGAAACGTTCACTGGAGATCCAGAATACGTACAACTGTTTTAAGGCACCTTAATTGATTTGTCAGTGCACTCAGCTTAAGATATGGGAAAAGCTAATGAAAATTAATGAATTAACTCAAATGACATTGCAAACCTTGATGGGAAGTATCCCTAAGAGAAACTGATGGGAGAAAGAGAGGAGATTCAGTACTAAATCAGACCAATGGTCTATTTAGTACTAGAATGAGAATCCCTGTAACAGACAATTATGCAGTAAGATACCCATTGAGGAAATTCCTGATACCAGGTGATTTTATTCTGAAGAGGGCTTATTTTTTTAATTTTTCTGCAGACATTCTTATTCTTTGATCCATGGCCTGGTCTCCTATTTTTCTCTGGTTTTGCATAATTGTCTAGTGACAAGGAATTCCACAACCCCATATATTCAATTTTTAAAATGCTTTTTGCTTTTCATAATGTTACATCCATGCAATGGTTGCCTTGTTTGGCTACTAGGACAAAAACTAATGTTTTTTTTCTACAGTATACATTTTACACAACAAAGAACATTCACCTTCTCATTGAACTAAGAACAGAAAGGACATTTTGACTCTGACAATATACAAGCTTTTCAACTTTCCAGTAATATTTATTACTCTTTAGGAAATCTATTATTTTTTTGATACATCTTTTTCAAAACATGGCAACTAGAACTGAGCAGGAGGTCAAAGACAAGAATAACATTTAGCACTGATAATACATTGAGGATGATTCTCCATCCTTTTCCAAATCTTTTTTTGACCAGTCTTAGGCAGTGAGAAAACATTTTACAATGGCAAGACTGCGCTATTTCTTAGGCTTTTGTGAGCACAATGCAAGAAAAAGCATAAAGAATGGTCCCTGACCTGTTTTGTACTGGAAAAGGAGACTAAAAATTAGAATGTAGAGTTCCATTAAGCTTCACAGTTCCAGCTAAAGAAATGTACTACTTACTTATCTTGATATAAAAAATATTTCATCCCTCTTTTGCAATGCACAAGTGTGCTTCTGTTATCTTTCTTGAGATCTTGCAAGAAAAACTGAACAGAATTATGGCAGAGGTTGCCTTATCCACAAAGGTATTCTCTTTGATTCATGTTAGGATCCACATGTACAACATGATTTGACTAATGCAGCTAGCAGTTACAATTCAGCATCATGCCACTTGAACTGAGAAGCTATTGCTGCTTTCCACAAGTGCTGTCATTGAGAAACTGGAGAGTATTCCAGGTTATTTCATCCATATAATTCCTTTGACATAACTTGTTCAATTCCAGGACTAAATTCAGAAAAATTAACAGCAACTTAATATTGCAAAGAGAAGAACATACTTAATGGATCTTGTGATGGGCATACAGAGACTTTAAAGGATGGATCAAATCTCTTCAACAGTGGCAACTTCCATCTTTCCTAATGGGAAGATTCCTTTACAGTCTTTGTATCAACAATGAAATGGGATGACTGTTTTGCTAAATGATCTCTTATTTATAGAGAATAAGACACTCCATAGTCTACATAGTCCATGGAAGAGAATAAGTTTAAATAAATAACTTAATTTGTTTAAGGAATTACCATACAAATATTGTCCACAGCAAACAGAAAGAAACACCAGGAAGCTGATTTCCACATAAGGTCTCCAAAATTAATTAATGGCGAAAAGATTCTGTAAGACACAGTAAGGGTCCTCTCATCTATACACACACACATATTTTAAGGTCAAAGGGGACTGTCCTCTTGCATAACAATGGCCACAGAACCTCCTCACTTATTTCTCTAATAAGCATACTTACTGTGCAAGCTGTAATCCATCTTTAACAAGAATATTCAGCCTTAATTCACCGCTCACTTCTACAGTTTGATGAATTCAAATTTATCAGCGAAGACAACAAACTCTGTCAGAAGGAGACAAACAGAATCCCAAATGCTCTGTCTGATTGGGATGCCACAAGCAGCATGCTGGAAGAAAAGGTACTGTTAGAAAATTTAATCCTATTTTTCCTCTTAAAATTTAATCTCATTTCTTCAAATCCTAATTTAAGCAAACTGAGCACTAACTCACAAAAGTCAGTATTAGGATTTGCATCTTTCTTAACTACTGTGTCCTAAGGACAGCACCAAAGCCCAGAGAGTTTAGATCAAAGTTGAATGTATTTCAGTAACTTCAGATCTTTATAGAAAACCTGTTACATGACCAGCTCTTAATACTTCAGATCTGCAAGACGCACATGTGCTGACAGCATGTGACAAGAGAAAACAAGAAATTAATCCAGATAAGAATTTACAGGTATCATTCCAGCTAAAGGTCATAAGTAAAATCAATCTTATATGAGAAGCAGATTTCCCATTACTGAAATATCCCTGGTATCTCATGACTGCAAGATTGCTCAGTACATCTCTAGTAATAAGGTTAACTCTGGCCAGTATGACTTATCATATCAAGAGTTATGTAAGAATTATGTTCAGAGAGCAAAAGGTGCAGGAATATGCAGAAGATGCCACCTGCAGCAAAGAATATTAATTGTGCTGGGGCTGGAGGAAAGGCAAGTGGATGAAAAGAGGAGAACTTTGAACATCAGGGTCTCATCTACCAAAGTCAGAGTTTGTGGCATGTGAAAAGCAAGGGTGATTATTACAGAGTGACATCCTAGTATACGCTAGCAGAGGAGATCTGGTGGCAATGGCAAGCAAGACGGTACATACTTTATTTCTAAGTGTAAGTAACTTATTTAGGCCAAGACAGCAAGACAGAAATAAGGAGGGAGAGGAGGAGTAGAATAAAACTGAATTTCATCAACATTAGACACTATTTTCCAGAGGGGGAAAAATATTCTGAACATAAAGAAGAAAGGACACAAACCCATCATTTGTTTGCATTGTCTGTAATCAAGAAAAAGCAATCTTACAAAGATGCAAAGACAGAAGATGAATTCTGTATTATATGATAGTAAACAAGGAATGCAGGGAGAAGGAGAGATCTAAAAAGTAGATACTGTGTCCAACCACCAGGTGGTTGAGAAGTGTAAGACATATGAGGAGCATAGAAGATCAGCTGGCAGAGGGGATGATTGAGTGGGTGCCAGCAGGGAAGAGGCCACATGAAAGACCAAATCCAAGAAATTGGGTCTATGTATCCAAAGCTCTAGGTGACAGCATTAAAGCAATGAGATAAATGAATCGTCTCTCAAGGCAGCAATGATGATGGATAAGGTGGGGTAGGATCAGCTGCCAAAGAAGTGTGAAAAGGTTCTAGAAATATTCAGAATGCATCATGGAGAGGTGGGGGGGAAGGAAGGGTATGGGAAGGAGTTGTTAGCTTATTGGAGGGATTATGGAACACAAGTAATCAGATTTTATTTGCTGTCTCAACAGTCATTTTGCTTCATGGAGTTTGTTAATGACTTTGTATAATGTTACTAAGTGTGAATGTTAGGAGAATATTATGGGCTCCATCCCACATTGAGGTGTGTTGTTTCTTTGACTCTCATGGCTAGATACATGCCATTCTTGCAGGAGTGCTGAGCTCTATAGTGGGCCAAACATGAAGTTGCTTCAGGGATCTAGTGGGGCTACCTGCCACTGAAATCCAGAGCAATTAAACTGTGAAGAAAATGGCACATAAACCAGTGTCTTGACGCTTGACTTACTGTGGTTGTGAGCGAGGAAACTCATCATCTCCCAGGATGCTTCAAATAAGAACACTAGGAAATCACTAGTTCTCTGTTTTCACAGCACCTTGCCAAAGGTATGGTTTATTCCAAGTGCCTTCACCTTTTCGTGTGAGCTAAGAGCAACACATTGAAATGTAATGAGGAAGTTCCAAAACATTCTGCAGACCACAAAAGAGCATTTCTCACTAGCTTTTCAGGCACAGCTTGAAGGTAAACACACAAATCCATCCCAAATCTGCAGTGTCTGGCTCACTTGTGAGCTATATAAATCAAAGGGCAATTGTTCAATCTCTCTGATGAGTGAGGACAAATCTCTGATTATTTGTTCATAATAATGTCAACCTTCCCTCCCAAGTACAGACTCCCACTGTTTTAAAGCTGAAATCAAATATTGCAGTCTCATTTGAAAATAATTATTCTGGGCCAAATCCCAGAAGGTGCTGAGTGCCTTCAGCTCCCAATGCATTCATAAGGGACTAAATGTGAATAATGTGGTACAGAATATTTGTGATTGTCCTTAAGAGTAGGAGCCAAATCCCCCACATCTTTTAACCTGAGGCACTGCTTACTCCAGCAAATAGAGCACAGCTTGACCCTGTGAATCCTTAGCATGAAAGGTTGCACTTACTGCTGTGCCCAGCACCACTGACAATAAGCTCTACCATCCATACTAAACTTTTGCAGGATAAAGCCTTAAATAAAATTTATGTCACTGACCTACAACCAACAGCTGCAAGAAAAAAAAGACAGGGATGGAAATTCCCAGCCCATTAACATGGATATTGCACTACTTCAGTTTCAGACAAAAGCTGCATTAGCTCTATCCTTCAGAAATGATGCAGTCTAAACAGCTCAGCTACACTCATTAAACATCATGGTGGCTTCTCTGTACAACTTCAGGCCTCAAAACTTAAGTGCGCTTTAAATACGATTCATTAAAATTGTATTTGAGAGACATTCAGCAAGGTAGTTGAATTTCCCTTGGCAGTCTGTGCAGCAGAATGGACAGATGTTAGCTAAACACCAGCCTTAATGTCTTGCAAATGCCCACAGATTTACAAACAAATTATCAAAAAGGTGAGGAGTTAAAGCAATGAACCCTAGCACTCAAAAACCTACAGAGGAGCAGACTTGGTCTGGTCAGAGTCCCTATTTGTACAGCTATCTGAGAGCATCTACAAAGAACATCACAGTTTAACATCAGGCATCTGGCACAGTGCACTGAGTGTCCCTGTGTGTTTGTCTGAATCTTCTGTCTGCGAAATGGTTAAAACTTAAGGTTACCCATCCAAGGAGTAGAAAATGAAGGTTCTCAGTTTGATGGACAACAGCTCAGAGATCCCTGATGTCCCAAAATATTAGGTTTCTCTTCTAATAATGTTGGAAATATTGCCTACTGTCATGATTAATCTTAGCAGCATCTCCGGCTGATTGCAGGTGACGCAGTCACAGCGCAGTGCCTGTGTTGGTTTCCACACACCGTCAAATCTGCTACAAATGCAGGGGTGAAGGGAAAAGAACTGTGATACCAGGTATCCCAGCGGCTAATAGATTGTGACATGAAAGAAGGAAACCTTTATTTTAATTCAAAAAACAAAAGCCAAATAGCAAAACTTATGTACGTGCCTAACTTTTTTTTTTCTTCCTCAAGTGGAAAACATTCGCCTGCTAACAACTCTTGGCTGGCATCAAGGGAAAGTGGAGGTATTTGCAGATGTGGAGGAAGACATACAAAACATTTTTCAAATCAAAGGCTGGAATTATTGCACTGGGTTCATGAAGTTTCACAGGCATGTAGACACACCATTGTCTAC
The DNA here is from genome assembly GCA_013400935.1 of Turnix velox. Classification (NCBI taxonomy): domain Eukaryota; kingdom Metazoa; phylum Chordata; class Aves; order Charadriiformes; family Turnicidae; genus Turnix; species Turnix velox. The sequence continues at coordinate 518,951 of VZTY01026066.1, read as the reverse complement.
ACCCTGGAACAAGCTGCCCTTTCTTCAAGAAGGAAAAACAACCCAATGTTTCTTACAATCCCATCTGTATGTATCAGGGAGCTATCTATATTTTGGAATTCTTTGCATTGTCTGTGGTAAGGGTGTGCTGTTTTGGCCCAACAATGGCAACATTGATTTTAGAATTTCAGAATTTTGGTGCATAGAACAAACTGTGAAACAAAACCGGCCTGCTCTCAGTAGTACAACAACAGTGCTCTTATATAAACTTGCCTTTCCTCGCCATTTTACATAGTCAAAGATCAATACTGTCCATTCAGCCAACATTATTAAAGCCATTTATCAGCCACTCTTTTTTCTTGTTGCTAATAAAAAGGATTTTGCCGACAAAGTTATGTCATCTTCCGCTGGCTTGGTAGCAGCGCAGATAATTAGCTTTGTTGTGTCCCCAACAATCAGGCCTTGTTTATGAACTTACATTTATTAAGTGAAAGTATTTGGAAACTGATGGTACATTGAAGTTTGGTTGCCATGGGCAATAATCATCCCAAAAAAGTCATGACCTCCCTGTTATGCAGCTAGTAACTAATTGAAATGATACAAATTACTCTGATTCTCTGTCTGCCAATTTAGAGGCTGGTTGTGGTCAAGGGTCAAATGAGCTCCTATTCATGAAACTATGTTTGAAGTGGCTGCTGCCATAGCAAGGGGCTTGGTGTGGACGCTGCGACTCCTCTGGACATTACCCCATACTGTGGAGGAGAGTGTTGCACAGATAGCTAAACAAAAAGCCTACCAAGACTACCTTCAGCTGACACATCAAAAGCTTCTCCTTGTCAGTTATTTAGCAGGAGCTGCTACCAAGCAGGACATGGTTTACTGCATAGAAATAAGTGTTGCATTCATCCCCAAGGGCTACCTTACACATTGAGCCGATGCTATGATGCCTCCTGAGGTGGTTCTAAGAAATCAAAGTTTCATTTTGCTTGCATTCAGTTCACTAGGAAAACCAAAAACGTCCCTTTCTGTGAAACATAGCAAGAGAAATGAAAATTGGATGAACTCACTGAGGAATCATCCTTTAAAAAGATGTGATAATGCAACTATGCGTTAAAAAATATAACATGATTATCTCAGTAAATACGGGGATCTCAACACTAAAATGTGAGTAGTATAATCGGACTTTTGTCCTTTAGGAAATTCTAAGTGATTCCAGGGAACGTTGCTCAAAGGGTTATTAAACTCATGCCAAATGTACTGGTTTACTGGGTGAACATTTGCAATGCCATTAAAGAGATTTCTTTCTTTGTGTAAGCTCTTGCACCTTTAACGTGTCTAGATCTATTAAAAAGGTGATAGAAGTGCCCTTACTACATGAATAAGCTAGGCTCCCTGGGTAATGAAGATTAACATTTTCTGTGTTTCAACGTTATTTGAAAGATTTACTGTGAAGTTAGAATCCAGTATGTTTCAACAAACATTTCTGTCAATATCAGATGTGCTGTAGGCCAAGAAACCACATGCCTGAATCACTCCTGGGGGTCAAATATTATTCTTACAGATAGATTTATCCCTTATGTACCTATTTTTCTCTTTTCAGAAGTTACCAAAAATAGATAACTCCTGAGCTAGAGTAGCTCAGGATGACGTAAGACAAGAAATACAAAGTCAGAAGTGACATCACAAACTACTTTACCAAGCACTCTCTTCAGGCCATCCTCTAGGCTTCAGTCACATCTCCATTGCCATAAATTAATAGATGCTACCGATTTCCAGATAAATCTGAAGCAGCTGCTAAAAAGCCCATTGACAAATATAACTTAAACCACTGGAGGTTGAACTGGTCTCATTCTAGATTCTGCTCTGTTCTCCATGACACAATCCAGACAATCTATGTGTTAAATTGAAGCAGAGCACCCTGAAAATCCCATGAGGCCCTGAAGCTCAGAATGGGCTCATTTGCTACACTTCTTGACAGAATTTTAATTTGTTTATGAAGTTTAGGGTTTGGTTGTGTCAGTCCCCTTATTATGTCCTAGGAACTCCTACAAGCATGAGCTGTGCTTAATAATATAATTTTGACACGTAGTCTGCCTGAAATGCAGCATGATCTACTAGTTCTCCCCAGGTGTAGGTACAAGGCAGAGCGAAACCAAAAATAGTAACTGAATTCCTAAGAAAATTATGTCTTTTTGTTAGCCATGTACATCAGTGTTTTCCTGGCCAAATTCCCACTTCTTGTCAGATAACAAGAAATGAAAAACGTTCATTTTCAAATTAAATACATCAGTTTGGAAGTGTTATTTTTTAACAAGACAATGTCATGCTCAGAGGAAAGCGGGCACCTGTCATGAAAAATACTTGTAGTAGAAAACCTAATTTTCCTTTAAACACAGGAAAAAAATTGACCAGCCCTATTACACAAGTCTTTCAGTGCCATTCCTTGTCAGCACTGTCATTATATCCCCTGTTGGGAAGACAGTTAAGAACATGTCTTTGAAAATTTATTCTGGGGTTGCCCTTGTGGCCTATTGATTGTGCTCTTGCTTCACGTGGGAGACCTGGGTTCAAGTGAGATGACTGCCAAGACAGACAGGCTGATCTGAAGGGACAGAATGGTCCCCATGTGCTGCCACCAGAGCCATCCATACCCTCTAAAGCTTATTTTAATTTCATCTTTTGCAAAATTTCCTGGGTTGGTGGTGTTAAAAGGTTTAAAGGTAGAGAGAAATAATTTTAAAGGGCTCAGAAAGGTACTGAGCACAATCCTTTTTGAAAAGGGAACCCTCCAGGCACTAGAGCTGAGAAAAGATTTGGAATGAAGAAGCCACAGTATCGCTGATTCCCCTAAAACGCTAATTTGAAGAGTAATATTTGAAACTGATTATTCAGTCTACCACAACAGTTACAGTTTTTATCTGGAAACTAAGTCTCAAAGAACAAAGCATCAATTTCCTTAAAAACCTCTTTTAACTCCTGCTCATAACTAGTTGCATTTTTTAAGGCTAACGCTGGGCAAACAGCAGATCTGGTCTTCCTTCACTGACACCAGTGTTGGAAGTGTTTGCCCATCCGAACACCTCTGTGGAGTTATTTCTAATTTGCACCATCATGAGAGATGATTTAAGCCAATCTGCCTATACTATGAGCTAAACATTGAGGTAAATAAAACCCCAGAGACCTGTGTTTTTCCTGACTTGAACCTCCCATGAGTCAGCATTAAAAGCAAGACGATATTACAGCTCTGGGAGCAAACCAGCAAGTGTTAATGACTCTCTCAAACGCCACTTTATCCTGCTGAAGTTACTTGGTCGCACTACAGTCAGTAAACTTGCACAAGCAAAAGCAAAACCTTGATTCGTAGGGCGGCACTTATAAAACTGTATGTTGGCTTCCTAGTCCAATGCCCTGCATTCATTTCCATTGTATAAGGACAATCTTTAAGCTTATGTCCTCAAAGATGCTTCCCAGAGGCTGTTTATGGTATATCTCTTCTGATGCCGTTGCTCTGCCAGCGGCATCACCGACTACTTGGATTATGCAATACCCTCATTAAACATTGCCCGAGCACATTTTAGCACGCGGGAACATATCAACTTAAATGAAGGGGCAGTGATTTGTTGAGTTAATGACATCCTTTCTTCCAAAAGTCTAAGTGCAGTGCTAGGTGTTTAATCTGCATTTTTTAAAAGCCTATAAACATTCAGATGGTTATGTTTTATTGTGTAAATGTAAGAGCCATTACAGCCAATTGTCCTTTGTGTCAACTAATTCCTTCCATCCCCTCAGCAGAGTCCCCCTTGGATACCCTGCTTCCAATAACAACAATTCCCTTCCTCCCCAAACCATCGAGCCGCCACCACGAGGGGGGCTTCCCTCCTGGCTAGCCCTCTCCCGTCCTGATCAAGTCTTCACCCTCTGCTTTCCTCCTCTGAGGCTACCTGAGGGGCTGGTATATGTCCGTCCCCAAGGTAAAAAGGTCCTAAAACTATTACTGAGAGATTTTAGGGTCACTGTTCCTACGATGGATGGAGATCCATAAGATGATTTTTTCCTCCTGTTTTGGTTGAGAAATCTGAATTTTATAGTGCCTTTCTATGATTTCTGTCATATTAAAGAAGGCATTAAAATTCAAAACACTGAGGACCAGATTCTTAACAACTGACATTAAGCATTGCCATACCTCTCATTGCAACCTGTAGTTATTTATATTATAAAGTAAATCTCAGCATGGTTAAAGGCTAGACAGTCAGAGGCAATCATATTTTTCCTCATGTGGAGGGTTGTAAGACACTCAGCTCCAGTGAATAGCAACATTCAAAGAAGGTAAAACAGCAAAATAAAGAAAACTTGCATGAGAAGAAATGAACACACAGATCTCCTCTGGGATATGTCCTTCCATTTTGCAGGAGTATATTCCCACTTTTCTTCCTCAAATCATTATCTCCCTGATTAGCAGCATAAGCTTTGAGATATCCAAAAATCACAACAAATTTGGTCTTTTCTAGCAGAGGTTTTGGGCTCAACAGCAAGTCTCACAACATTTCTAAATGAAGCTCATTCTACTTGTGTTTCTTACGGGTTTGGGCTCTAGTTTTAAGTCCTTGGATTAGAAACCTGTTCTCAGACATAATTAGGAAGTACCCCTGCCCTGCTTCGTAAGCCATTGGGCTAGTCTCAGTGCAGAGCACGCATCCTTTCTGTCCCTGCCTGACTTCAGTGCATCAGCTGGGAAAGGGACCTTCAGGTTCACCTTCAGATTGCAGCAAAAGCTGCTACAGTTGCCCTCAGGGCCAACTCCTGAACCCGCAAGAGAGGTGAGGAGCATAGATGGCTGATATATGTTTATGTTCCCTAGCTTTTCCCCTTTCAAGAATTTTCCCTCCTTAAAATCCATTTTTTATGGGTTACACTGCTCACTAGTTCAAAAAAGACTACTTAAACTATCATATACTGGGGCAAAATTAATTAAGACCCTCGACTAAAAATTCAATAAGAATAGAAAGCAGATAAAATATAAGAAAAATGGTATTAAGTGATACCCAGTCCCATATCTTAACAAATAACAATGGACTGTTTATGCTGCATTACTCTTCTCTAATCTCCACATATTACTATAATTATTAACTACTAGTCCTAAAATCTATAGAGTTATCATTATTGTTATTATTATGAAACTCAATCTCATTTTCATGTCATAAAGATAAACCAAATCTCATTTCAATTAGTTGCAGCAGGAGGGAATGAACTTTAAACAGACATTTAATTTCTGAAAAAAAAAATTAGGAAGTTCTTCATGGAAATGTTATGGCATTTTGAAACAGATTAATAGTTCGGTATGAACACATCCACCCTGCAGCTAAATGAGGGCTGTACTGTGATCAGGAGACAGGTTAAACGAGCAAAATCAGTTGATGCCACTGGTTTGGATCTAATCAAATAGTATCCATTCATATGACTTTTTAGCTACATTGTTTTTTCATCCCATGTGCTACTTGAAATGTTACTGTGGGTTATCTGGTTTGTAATTGGGTTATTTGTCTAATCAGGGCAGAGTTAGATCATAGAATCATAGAATCATAGAATAGTTTGGGTTGGAAGGGACCTTGAAGATCATCGAGTTCCAACCCCCCTGCCATAGGCAGGGACACCTCCCACTAGACCAGGCTGCCCAGTGCCCTGTCCAGCCTAGTCTTGAACACCTCCAGAGAGGGGGCATCCACAACCTCCCTGGGCAACCTGTTCCAGTATTTCACCACCCCCACTGTAAAGAATTTCTTTCTTATATCTAGTCTAAATCTATCCCCCTCTAATTTATATCCATTGTTTCTAGATGAGACATTAGGAAGAAGTTCTTGCCCATGAGGGTGGTGAGACACTGGCCAAGGTTGCCCAGCGAGGTGGTGGAGGCTTCATCAATGCCCAGAGCTTGCTGAGGCTTTGAGCAACCTCTAGCGCAGGATGTTCCTGTCATTGCAGGGGGGTTGGACTAGATGGCTTTGGAAGGGCCCTTCCAATGCTATGATTCTATTTGCCTTTAATGTATTTGATTGGTAAAGAAGCACAAGGACCAATGGGGTACCTCATATTTTGGGTCCTGATGAATGGTTTGAAATCACTGTCCTAGCTGAGAGGACTCTTGGACACACCCTGCTTCACAGAAATACTCTCATGTATATTTTATCACCACTCAAGGACAGGGTCTGACCTGTACCAGGGCAAACTGCCTCCTCAACACACCTCATCTCATTCTGTGCTGAGCTCAGGTGCTAAGTCTTACCAGTGCTGAGCTGGTTAAAGGTTGTACCACCAGGCTGCTCAATGACAGCACAATCCACGATGACCACACCTGACAAGGCTGAAGGAGTATACTGCAAAGGGTGCTATTCTGGATCCTATCAGATGGGGAAAGGGATCCAATGAAGCATGGTTTCTTCACTAACTGAACCCATGGCTATGCATGTGGCTCTCCAGAAAGGCTCTCCATAGTTTTCAGCACTATAACAAACATTGCAACGGTGACAGAAGTCCTCAAGCCATGGGAAATCCTAAGAGTTGTGACATTGACAACTGCTATGAGTTTCAGACAGTGCTCTCTTTTACAGATGCTTTTGCAAAATTACAAAATTACTTAATTATTCATTGCCCAGCAGTGCTAAGCTAAACCAGGACCGAGAAAAAGAAAATGGAGATATCAACAGATAGGGTATCTTCTATAGTTCTGTTCTCTGCTTCCCCCCCCCTCGTTCACACGCTGAGCCGCAGTACCTCGGCCGTCCTCCCATAGAACACCCCCCCCTCCTGGTTAGCGCCTAGATGACAGCTACACCCGGAGGAGGCATCCCTCATACTCAAGTCTTCTCCCCCTCAGTTTAACACGGGCATGTTTTTATCCTCTCCTAAAGAAAGGAATTCAGAAATATTGAACGTTTGACATTAGGCCACAGAAATAACAAGACACCCTGTAGATGTCGGCAAGCATTTCTGAGATCTTGTAGAAATACAGTCTCATGAAATTTCTCTCTCTCCTTCAGCTACTGTCAATTACTTCCTTCCTAGCACTCAGGCAGCAAAAAGCAGAGGGGCACCCAGGAGGCAAGAGAAGGGCACAATAGACCAGGGCACACGGAGATGATGGAAGATCTAGGTGTAACAGGAGCACAGGGACAAGGAATGCAGGACTGGGAGAAACCAGCAGGTAGGAAACCAGGAGGTAACTGATATTAGGCTAAGAGCTTCATTAGCTGAGATATGAGATTAAGAATGAAACTGAAATTACAAGAAATTCACCGTGTGAGCCCAAAGGGCCGGGAAAACACAGAGTAGGGTAGGAGAGAGTAATGGGTGAGAAGGAAAAAATGTTGAGAAGAGGCTGGTCTAATCCAAGAAGAAAACAAAGTAGAGAAGTGGTCAGGACTAAAATGAGAGAGGAGAGAAAATGGGACCATAACTTGAAATGTGAGGGGAATTCAGGCTTCTTGTATGTCAAAATTCCTTTACTCTCAGCAAGCATCTGTGAAATCCAGTGGGAAGTATGTCTGATTCCAGTACCTCAGTGGTTCACACATGAGGGTGGCACCTTCTATTATTAATTAATTCATTAACACAAAATGCATGTCACTGTTGAGTGTCACTCATGTGTCACGCATGTCACTCTCTCTAAAGAGAACAGTTTTTCAGGCAAACTAAAGCAATAGCAATACAATGTTCCACATAAGATTTTTCCTGTTCGATCCTGTTTGTTTATTTAAGCCCAGGAAATTGCACTGATAAAATTAACTTCAAAATAATAAACTCCGTCACTTCCATTAAGGAACAGCAGAATTAAGTTTGTTTCAAACAGCTCTAATTTAGCTCCCTTTTATATTACAGCACAGCATTTAGAGATAACATAATTAACATAATTATCTCCCATTTTTTTCTGCAAGACTCTTACACTGTAAAGGCTTCTATTATCCTTTTAATGTAGAGTTGTGGGTTATTTTGGCTGTAACATAAAATTGAGTGGCTTGTTTCCTTAAAGTAAATTAATCTTGAATTACAGCTATATAATATCATTTTTGGTCTCTGGTTACTCAAGCAATACTCATCATAGCTGGCAGCAGAAGAGCCTGTCAGCCAGACAATGTGATTCCTGCTTGCCTTTTCTCTGTTTTATCAATATTAATACAATATATATTTACCAAAAATGAAATGCATAAATTCATCAGATTGTCTCTTATTAATTGCAGGTAAGATGTAATAATAACTAAACAGATAGCCATGATCACAGAACTCCAAATTTCTCTTTTTTACCTGATGCACAGATCACACCTCATGCAGCAGTAACATATTAAGAGCTCAGAAAACTTATTTTTGAGAAAAATAAAACATAGTTAACAGTCAGTTTGGCTAACAGCCAAATCACATAGCCAAGACAGGCAAAATGCATCTTTAAAACTAGAGCCTTGTGGCTTCTTTTAGTACTGCTGCAACTGGACCTCCAAACTCTCTAGCTGTTTTGATAAAACTGGTTCATATCTTTTAACAGTGCCCCTGTAGTTACAGGCATCTGCTTCTTATGATGAGTCAATAGCAATGATTTTCTGAAAGCTTTTTGCTCCAGTTCAGAGAAGGAATAACAAGTTTGTAACAAAGAAAAACGTGGGCTTTAGCACATGAATCAGGTGCATTACCTGAACCATTCCATTCACCAAGGCTTATTTGTTTGCTTTATTTCCTAATTGTTTCTGGAATCAGTTCAGTGCTTTCCCTCAACAACAAGTTTGCCTTATTAAGTTTATCCATGCAAGAGAAAAGAGAGATCCTTGACATGCTCTGGATTGCTTCTGCTCTCATTTGTGCTAACCAGCAGTGAAGAAAGTTTTATGGTGCTTACAAACCCCATAGCTATAATGCTTTCCAGTCATACCAGATTATGATTTAATGCAGTTGTTAAAGGAATATGGGAGAAGAAATCGTTACAGGTCTTGGAAACTACAGAGATTCACCATTTAAACCACACTCGAATCTCAAAGGAAAATAGGGAATAACACCTAGGAACAACAAAATACCATGGGGTATGGTTCTCTCTCCACAGCCAGCTCCTATGCTGTGGAGTGACTTCCCCTTGCCAAATGGCTCAGAACTTTAGGAATCTCAGCTGTATTCTTGATGTTTTATAATATTGTTAGTAGAACCTCCACATCTGCAGTTATATTGATAATTTGACATCACACATTTGAAGACTTATTTGGGATTCATCAGAAATACAACCACACAGGGAGTAGCAGGAATCAGCTATTTGGCAGCACACTGTGATACCACAATTGTGTCAGCTATACAGCGGGTAAAGTGAAAAATGTATTTCACATAGGAAGAGTGAATGTAATAATCTGGTTGCAGCCCAGATTCCAGGGCTATCTGAAATTAAATCAAAAGAGATTCCCCCAAGTTTTCAAGACCTGGTACACCTAGCACATGCTACCTGTACCATACTTGTATGCATTACTATAAGACATCAGCTCACTGTAGCTGCAGAGAAGATACTGACTACCTCTCAGTCAGTAACGGCCCTTCTCTGTTCACTGTTGAAGATTTTCAGGTATATCTGAAATGCTTTTAAATAACAAATTTTAGATTATTGTAGCAAATATGTATTTTAAATGTCTAGACATTAATGCAATTTTTGAAAATTCCTCCTGAAGTTATTCTGCCATTGTTAACTGAATATTTACTGGGTGTTGGTGGGTCTCAAATCAAAGGCTTACATGCGAAAAAAAACCCCTCTAATTAACATCCACAAATACTATTTATGAAGGTAAGCTGGAACTTCAACTCCTTGTGTGTCACTTTGGAGTAACCTCCTTTGCTTCCTCTTAAAGAATTGTATTATCAGATACCAGTAGAGTATTTTACATATAGATACATATACATATATAAAAATGCATTTGTGTCTACACACACGTGTATATATATAGATATGTATATTATTATGAGTCTTCATAATGTTTATTTCATAAATACTCCCCTTAAACATGGAGAAGGAGGCATAGAATGTAATTAGTTTCTCCCAAGGCTTGCGCCTTGTGTACTATCCTGCTGGCTGATGTATTTATTTGAGGCCATGGATTTATTACTGACATATGTAAAGGGTGCTGAGTCCAGACTAGCTTTTAATACAAAACGAAGGAGTGTTCAGAGGAGAGTGTGCCCCAGAAGAAACCCTCTGCAGACAGAAGGACTTTGCCTTGAGCAGCAAGGCTTTGCTCTGGAGAGTGCTCTGCCCTTTTACCTACCATCTTGTAATGCAGCAGAACTAAATGAAATATTCTCAGAAGGGTCAGCAAAAAAAAAAATAAATCAACCAATAGCAGTGTTCTCGAGTTCTTTTATTACTTCTCTGCATTTCAGGGAGGGGTTTGCTATTAATATCTTTCCTTCCCATCTCCTTCCAGGCTGATCTCCATATTTTCAACCTCCATTCTCTTATTTTAGGGCTCTCTCCAACAGTTTATAAATGTCACCATTTGTCATGTGGAAATTCACTTTTAAAACAGGCTAAAACCTTCTAGACTTCCCCTTCTGCAGTTCAATGATCTTCCCAATTTAAGAGCAACAAATACTTCGTTGTCTCTAATACTCCCTCTTCATGCCTGACAGTGCATCCTACAGGATGAGAGCTATGCCTCTGTTTCAAAAACAGCCTGGTGGAAAAACACATTTGGTTTGGAACAAATACAGCCTTCAGGCAGCAGTGTATGAGCAGTGTAAATACTAACAACCAGTCCGTGGGACACTTGGAGAGCACAATTTTTTTTTGCATTTTACAGAAGGAAAGAATAAGAATGTCAGTTATAAGGGAAACTTAACACAGTACCATGATGATCTAGGTAGCAGCTCCTACTCCCTCAGCACTCACTGAAAACTATATCCCCCTTGAAGAAGCCAACTCAATCGCTCCGGTAGCCTTTTGTTAGCCCAGATCTGTCAAACGATTTGACTTAGCTTAAAGAATTTTAGTACAAGGTTCTTTGAAGCAGGTACACTTCTTACTGAGCTGGGTTAATGACTCATTACACCAGCAGTTGTGCTGTCATAGCTGAAGTCTGATAACCTGCATAGGAAGATGATATCATAACCCAGATCAGGTGCATCAGTAGAAGCCCTTCTGACCCCGAAATAACTTCTTCACATTCATATAAATTCAGATCGAGTGGTCCTTAAAAAAAAAAAAATACACCAAAGCCTTAAACCTATCCCAAGAGATTCTAACACAAACACTATCACTGACTGCAAAGATAAGTTAGTATTAAACAGATAACCACACATGATGAGTCAGTCATTCACAGCTCTTCTGGCTTGATGAGGTTTATGCTACATAAACACATTACCACAGAGATAAGATGCTACACCCATACCAAGGATAACAACAGTAAGTCAATGTCATGTACTTGTGCATGTACTTTACAGAAATGACAGGGAATAGTTAAGCATGAAGGATGAGAGAAGGCTAAGAACAGGTCTTGCCTCAGACTAGAACATTTTCAGTTTTTAGATCTCCTCAACTGTATTTTGTGACCCTTTTGTTAGCTGATAAATTCTGTACTGTACTTTGCTGCCTCTCACAAAGACAGCAATAGCTCCCTAATAATAGGGGCTTATTCTCCAACTTCTTAGCTGAAGTCGGTGGAAATTTGTTCACAGACTTCACATTTGGAGCTACAGACAGTCTACAAGCTGACATTCAGTATCTAGACCTTAATGGGAAAAAAAAAAACAAAACAAAAAACCAAAAAAACACTTGAATCTTAGAGAGGTAGATCAACAACTCTAAGCTTGCTTTTACTCTTCTTCACAGGACTTTGTATTTCACTTCACTTGATGCTCGATCACCTATAGAAATCAAATAAAATGAGCAAATTCAATGGATAAGTTTAATAGAAAAGGACCATGCCATGAAAAAAGATAAAGGCACTGCTGACTCCAGACTGAGAACATAGAAATAAAGCCCAAAAGGGGGTTGATCTTTTGTCTCTTGCCTGTATTATAACTTATTTAAAAGTGAAACAGACCAAAATCAGGACCAATTTCCTGATATTCAGGTGCTACAGTAGGTTCATTACTATTACTGGCCTCTGGCTCAGATCTCCAAACACCTGTACTTATGATTTACCACATGGCTTAAGGAGGATGCTCTTCCACAGCAGAGTTGGAATCTGGTCCTGCTTCCTCAATTTTTCTCAATCTTTTTTACATGACAAGAGCCTATAGAATGAGGAATGAGTAAGCAGAGTGGGGATGAATTGAATCGATCCAATTACTATGGATTCCCTTGGTAGCACACTGCAGGGGGCACCACTCTAGACAGCAGAGAGGATGGGCCTGGCTAGACTTAATCTTACTTCATGGGCTGCAGGTCTGGTAGGTCATGAGCACTCACCCTGCTGGGAGCCTGATGGAAGATAAAACACACATATATTGAGGTGGGTTTATTCTTCATTCAAATGACCAGCCACTTTTTTTTCAGTTCCCTTTTCCCATTCCTCTTCTTCTTACTTTTCCTTCATTCTTATAATCTCATGCAATATACATCTTCTTAAAGCAAACTACCACTACCATGTAGAATAGTTTCCTCTGCCTACCCTTCCATGCTTCAAACAGTGAGAAAAGCAGATACCCTTGCTGTTTCCTCACAGACACACAAAGGAGTTATAATCCCTGGAGCTCAGGACCTTAGTAAGTTAAGTTAGGTCTTCTCTCATCTCTCCCCTCCTCCCCAATTGCAAGTAATCTACAAAATACAGCACATAGTACAACACTCAACAGTCTACACTGCTCACTGTCAATATGCTAATGCTGTTCATTACCTGTCTGCAGCCACGACTAGAAAAATGTCAGCAATGTGAAAGCAAAGGTAGCTTCTCTATCAATTTCCATCTTTCTACCCAATTTTCCCACTTTTCCCACCTAATTTTCCCACTTTTTCCACCCTTCATTTGTATCACATCTGCCCAGCAGGGCTCATCCTAGGTCCTTCTATGCCATTGTATTATTCACACTAAAAAGCTGTACATTATTATTTATGTAAGCAGTAGCTAGGAAAGAAACTGATGTTTTACAGTAATAGATATTTGAATATCTGTTTGATTCAGTTTAAATTGTATCTGAGTAAGATTTAACATACATTTCACAACAAAATTATTTCATTAAAGACCAGTTGCTTATTAAGAATATATTTTATCAACATGTAATATCACTGCTAAATTTAAAAGCTTTTATTAGAAGAATTAAAAAGATACATTGCTCAGAAAGTCTTTTTCATCCTTTTTTCATTCCACCTATCTTCCCAACCTTCTCCTGGAGTCCTGCAAAAATGGGACATTCTGGTACCCAG
>VZTY01026066.1:490245-503794 GCA_013400935.1 Turnix velox | reverse complement strand
AGTTTTTTGGAGCTTTGTACAGAAAAACAGACTTGAGAAAAATGCAGGGGTTTTCTTCTGTCTGCTTTGAAGAATATTAGATTTTTTTTTCCATCAACAAAAATTTTTTTGCAATTTTTTGTGCAAATTGCCAAAAAAGCTAATTCGTGTCTTGATTAAGACCACTACTTGGTTCTTAAAAATTGCCAGCTGCTTCCATGGGCTTCTCACAGTTCAGGCTGAGAACCATCCTGAGGAAAGGAAGGGAAGAGGCTCATGGCAGAGCTAGACAAAGTTTGGACATTTGTCTTTGTTATGATCAGAAATGAAACCTGAAATTTTCAATGAAGGAAAATTTGTATAATGTGGGAAATCGTTTCAGTGAAAAATTGAAACAATAATTCTAACGTGGCCTTTTAGAATTTGGCCTTTCAATCTCCTAACAACATTCAAATTTAATACAGAATTTGAATATTCGAAATGAAAAGTAATTTCAACATTTGAAATTTCCCCGTTTTGCTCTGAAAAAGTCAAAATTGGATATTTCAGCTTTCTGGGAACTTTCTTCCCCTCCCATTTTCACTTGAAAATAAGAACTTTCAGCTTATGCTACTCATTTAGTTGAATCACTGGGACAACTGGCTGTCGGAGAAAAGGGAATGCTGATGGACTACACCATGCCCTGTGAGATCAAGCCCAGACTTTCATTTCCTATTGCCTCTACCAAATATAGTTTATTTTGGGGTTTAATTTCTTAAGTAACTGCTTTGTCACTGTTACTGAGACATTCATATTCTACAGCCTAATCTGCAGCAAAATCTATGGAGCAGCACAAGAAAATACTTGGACAAGAAAACAAGCAGAGCTTTCAGTGCCTTTAGTACTTTCACCAAAGATAATAATCAGTTGTTTAGTGCTGCCTCCGGTGTTTCATGTCCCGAGAACGCTGTAGTTTCAAAGAACTTCTGCCCCATGGTGCCAGCAATCCACATTTTTTTATAGCTCACTTACACTGAGCCAATCTGAGGCAGGCATATGTTAACTGTTGGGTGACTCTGCAGATCCTTCACATTTTTGGGAAAAAAAAAAAAGAACAAAACCTCGAGAGTTCTGCTGAATAATGTTTGAACATATAAAGATATTTTAAAGCTATTTTTGTTATTGACACTTATGGAAATATTTTAGACTGAAAACTGGTTCTATCAGCTGCTCCAGGGGGAGAAATAGTGGTGATTAACCATCTCAAATGCTTTGGCTAAATTCAAAAAGGACTGTGACTCAGAAGTCTCAAACCAAGCAGTAATCCTGATGCAAAACTGGAGAAAAATCAATTTGCTCATACTGAAACACCTTTGCTCTAGTGCTGCACTGGATGTCCGAGGTGTTACATTTGCACCTCTACCCAGCCATGCCTTCTGGACAACTACTGGTTTCAATTGTCTAAAAAGGAGATAATAATTCTACTCACATTTACAGATCATTGTGATGTCTGAGTGAAGAAAATCACAGAACAACTAAAAGTTATTATGTATCATGCATGTGTTTGCCCATAAATAATAAATTCCTGAAGCAGACGTGAGAACAGAACTTCTCCTTATCATCTACCTTTATAACAAATTCATAAGCAATAGCATTGGACATGATTTCTCAGCTGTTCCTTTTTGAATTATAGGTTTCACTCTAGATCCAAATCTCTCTCCTTATCTAGGTTATGGATTTTATTACTTTTAATATTTCAGAATGGAAACACTGATTTGAGAAGTAAAAGTTTTAAAGAAATTAGGTCTTTTTTGTTTCTCATTCTTTATACAATTATTTTTATAATGGTCCTTAGAATCAAAGAATGGCTTGGGTTGGAAGGGACCTTAAAGATCATCTAGCTCCAACCCTACTGCCATGTGCAGGGACACCCCCACACTAGACTATGTTGCTCAGTGCCTCATCCAGCCAGGCCTTAAACACTTTTAGGGAAGGGGCATCCACAACCTCTCTGGGCAACCTCTTCCGGTGTCTCACCACCCTCACAGAAAAGAACTTCTTTCTTCTCTCCAGCCTAAGTTTCCCCTCTTCCAATTTGCTTCTGTTACTCATACTCCTTCCATTCTGGACCCTATTAAAAAGTCCTACCCCCAGCTGTTTTGAAGGACCCTTTCAAGAATTGAGAAGCTACTACGAGGTCCCTTCTGAGCCTTCTCTTCTCCAGGCTGAACAACCCCAAATCCCCTAAAGTCCTTATCGAGATCCCTTGTCCTGCTTAAAGTCCTGGAAGCAACCAAACCTAATCAGTGCTGCTCAGTGATGCCAAATATCTGTCAGCATTAGCAACAGTCCACTTACCAGACTTTTCATGTCAGGTGCTTTGGTGGTGGTGGATTTGCAATACCCAGCCCCAGGTTTGGCCACCTGAAATGGTGAGTTGAGCTAATTTCCCTGCTTCTATGCATCCTACCAGGATTTTACACTGGAAATAAATTGTCACAGGAAGAATATTTAAATTCAGGAAACAAAATGTTCCCACTAATTCAATGTAGCCATCTCCTGACTACTAAAAGTTATGAGTTATGTGTGAAGTAAAAAACCTCTCTGCTGCATGAGATAATGAGAAAACGGGAATTCTTTATTCATTGTACTTGTCCCTCTGCACATAACATTTGTATATCATGCCAGGACTAACCTGTGTCACTGCACTTATAGCCACAGACCACACTAAATGCCTGCCCTTCACTGTTTTTACGTCATGATTCATATACTCTCTCTGCTCTTTCTGACTGCCTGCAATTACTTGTGACAAATGATTCTTCAGTGTACTGTCTGCTTTACCTTTTCAAAATGTTTCCATGGTTCACAGATAAGTCAGCTAGTGTACACTGTACTGTCTTGTGGGAAGTAAATCCCAGGACACGCAGAGGAACAAGATCCACACCATTTTACTGGCAGAACTGCAGCCATTCACCTCATTCAGCTGCAGCACATGTGTGCCAGGCCAGCAGTGAAGGGGCACCTTGGCTCCACTGGTGTGGAGATCCCAAGGTATCTCCCCCCAAAAAAATTGTTACAGCTATGCTGTCCTAAAAACGTGCATAGTTGTTTCCAAAGGAGCTTGATATCATCTATCAAGCTATCACAGTGTTTTGTCATGGAAAATGATCTTCCATCTGAAAGTGAAACCTGTCAAGAAAACAGCTACCAAAACCTTTTTCTTGGAACATCTTCCGTTTCTAGATGATGCACTGCAGATTTAATTTAAAACATTTTTATTGCACTGTTGGCCTTTTTAATTCAACGTAATTTGCTCTTTCTTATTCCTGAACTTCCTTCTTTAATAAACACATTGTTTATGTTTGCAGGCTCTTTGGAGCTGTACAAGAAATGTTGCAGTGAATGGATTCATTGTGACAACTGTGAGCCGAGAAGAGCTTTAACTCTGGATTTTCCTATTCAAATCGTTCTCTTCATGTCCTCTATTGAAGTCTGCTTAGGTATGTACACATCTCAGTACAGTAACTTTGCTCAGCACATCACAGAAACTCAGTTCATACTGATAAATAAACTAACATTTATGCTGGCCTCTTCCACATATACTTCTCTGCCTTGTAGAATGGTTTTGGTTGGAAGGGACCTTAAAGATCATCCAGTTCCAACCCCCCTGCCATGGGCAGGGACACCTCCCACTATACCAGGTTGCTCAATGCCTCATCCAGCCTGGATCATTACAATCTTCTCCTAAATAACCCATCTGCCTGTCTCTATACCTCTCTCCTCCTCTCTTTCTCTCTGCTTCCAAGAATTGCCTCTGAGCTGGATGTGATGTTGCCACTGCTGTGAAAGTGTTAGTGAAAGACACTGTGACGTTTCTGGCTGCTCATACTGCCTGCCTCCAACATATTTCACATTCACATGTGGTCCTTGGCCTGCCTGTTCTCCTGCCCATCTGTTTGGGAGGCACTGTGCCTGCCTGCAAGTTGGTCAGGTCTTTGGCCAGACACCAAGGGGGCAGGCAGCACAGCACTGCAAATGACATCTGTTCTGCAGGAACTCATCCTTTGTGGGAGCCATGGTGCTGCACATCCCCTTCCACTTGATTACACCTGTTGATCACCATGCGACAAAGAGAAGAAAAGGGGAACAGGACAGGAAGTGGCTGCTCACAGGCTCTTGTGCCAGCCCTTGGGAGAGACTAGAAAGCAAAGGGGTTTTGTGAAATCCCATGTTGTCACCAGATGATGTGGCACCGGAAATTATGATCTCTCTCAGAACCCAATTTTCTGGGCATCCTCTTGCAAAACAGATGCAAAATGCCACCACCATCTGCTGATGACTGTGCAAGAGGCAAAAAAATGTGTCAAAATGCCTGCATGGGCAAGTAGTGTCCATCCAACCCAAGGGAGAGAGACAGCTGGAGCTTACAAAGGATATCAGTCAGAAGGGCTGTTGTGACAAAGTGCAGGCAACTATTTTCAGTTCTGAAGTATTCAGACACTCCCTGACATCTCAATCAAATAAATGTTCTTTACTGAAGCCTAGTGTGCACAGAGTTTATGGATATGGCTGGCCTTGAAAGAGAGCAAGAGGCCACTGCCAAGTCTCAGAATTGTTTGTGCAAGGGGGAACATGAGAAAGAAAATTAAAAGTATATAGTCATGCTGATGTGGTAATCAGGCTTCAGCCTAGCCACCAGACCCAAGCACCAGCCAGCTTGTAACTCTGCTGTGATTCCTACATGTGGTAGAACGCGGGTCATCTTCCCTTTGCTGATTTTGTTGGCAAGATAATCATCAGTGTGGGCATGTCTTCTTATGCTCCAGATGTACCTTCAGTTTGCCATTTAGAAGTACCCAGCATGGCCACCAACCTTCACAGAGCCATCCACACAACCGTGCCTTTGAGCAGCAAGAAAAATGCTTCTATGGGTGAAAAGCCCTAGAGAGGATCCACAGAACAGAACATGGGAAACTAATGTTCTCATAAATGCTCTGCTTCTGTTTCACTGCTGTTCACAGTACACATTCACCCTGGAGCCAGCTGAGCCAATTGGTGCTGCAGTCACAGCTGAGTGTGCTGTGCTCCCTCTGACACAGATCCTAGGCAGAGACAGAGGAGCTGGCACAGCAGATCCACACAGGACAGCACCTCGGCTCAAGTTATTTGTTTTTAAGGACAGGGACACTGAACCCAGGCACTGAATTGTCAAGTCCCTCTTAGAATGCAGAATGCTAACACTAAAAAAAGAAAAGCAATTCAGAGAGAAGAAAAGGATGGAAATATCTATCATTCAACAACAGTGACAAAAAACAAACCCTGGCAGTAGCCTCCTATGCAATGCCTTGTTTATGCCAACGATGGTTGCAGCTCCTGTTTGGATCAGAAACACAACAAATTGTCTGTTTCTCTGAATTCAGCAGGCTCTGATAGCTAGTGACCATGCTGACAGAGCCCATTGCCTGCATTTGAATGGGAACGATGAATAGTAGAAACAGCTACCCTTGAACACATACAAGATTGTTTTTATAAATCCAAGACTGTATTTACAAGTTGCAGTTTTTAAGGCCAGGGTATTTTTATTTATTTTGCTGGGGTTTTTTAATGGTGAAAAAGCACCAGAGCAATCCATCTGTCTGAACTGGAAGCTTCTTATAGATAAACAACAATAAAAAAATCAACACATGAAATTCATTTTACCCATTTCTGTTTTGTCTGAGCTCCCCCCCAGAATCTAAATCAACAAGAGATCAGACTGTAGCTTGTGAGTAAATTTCTTTCAACTGAAACAAACAAAAATAGACAAAGATAACCATCCTCCTTATACTTTATGCACAGTAATGCAAGTTATTTTCCACTCCATTTAGACTTTTCACCTTCCTTTCATTTACCCTGTTTTTTACAGTTCAATAAATATTTTTCCAAGCTCCACTTGCCAAACAAAAGAGTTTAGCTTCAGTGTTACTCCTGACAAATATCCTTATGGTGTTGCACATGTGAGCCATTGATAAACAAATTAAAATTCTGTCCCAGCTCAGAGCTCAGCTGGCCCATTTCATCTTGCGGTATGGGTTTGTAAAGGTCTGGGTGTCTGTCATCCTCCCCTAACCTTGTCTTTGTCAAAGGGATACAAAAGCCTGCACGCTCGGGGCCTTACGATACTGATTAGTGTGAGTGACAAAGTGGAGTAGCAAGTCCACTCAGCCCTTCATAATAAATCTATCAAAGAGTAATAGAATTCCATCAATTCTGCATCATCCCCGAGGGTCGCTGTGCTGGGATGGAAAGTGTGTTCCGCTGGGATTGTACAACTGTTATTATTCAATTACACTCTTTTCTTCCTAGTTAAAGACCATGATATCATTATCACTTAATGAATACATATAATTGGATCTGGACTCTATGTTTGGCTGATGAATACCACTCACTATTCATTCAGTCTCAGCTCATCTTCTGACCATTTATTATAGACTTTTGGCTGAAAACCATGATGACAAAGGGAATTTGAAATTAGCTGAGATTTCATTCACTGCTCAGTTAGACACAAAGGCAAAATACAATTCTGACGCATAAATGAGGCTGAGACCACACAGAGAAGTTTTGCCTGAAAGTTAATGGCTGTTGATTTCTACATAAACACAGCAAGGTAAGTACAAAGATATTTTTCAAGACCACCTCATAACTTTGCAAGCAGAGATTTTTTCCCCCTTCTCCTCCCCAAACAGGAAAAAAAAAGTCTCAAAGGTAAAAACTAGATCTTTTAAGCTGGTACTTTATTTCCCAACTTAGGCAAAATATTAGCTTTAAAGATGTCATCTGAGGCCATTATGATCTTTAACTCAGCCCTGCTAAGCCAAACACCATTTTATGATTAAATAACATTTAAATCTGACAAAGCAAAAGTGCTTGCTATACAGTATATTTATTACACCTAATATCAAGACCATCATTAAGTTTCATCAAACAGTGTGCCCCCAAAGGAAACTGGCCCTCCTATTCATATTGTTGGGAGTAAATGTAGCATACCTCCTTTGGATCACTGGTGAACAGGCCACCTCATTAATCCTAGTTAGTAGATGCTGCTGGGCATGTGGAGCAGCCAAATCCAGATGCTACCCACAGAGCCTCTCCAGGCAGTTAGGGAATCACAGAGTACCACCTCAAGCCCTCCATACATCACTTCAAATTAAATTTACATTAAGTGCTACTCCATCAGAGCCGAGAGAAGCTGACATCTTTGGAAAATGCAGATGATAATCCATTAAATCCTATTATATACATGTCTTCTAATTTTACTTAAGCTCATGCATACCAAAGTGTGAGTTTGTGTTAAAAATTAAAGACCCTTTTACTAGAACAAAAGACTTTATGAACTGTTGACTTTGGGAGGGTTTATTACAGGACCAGGCTATTCTGTCAAGACAAGTAGACTTTTTTTTCCTGTAAAATTTCTGGTTAATCATTTGTTCCCAGGATCTTTATTCAAATGCACAATGTGTCTTTGCTATTTCCATCTCAAACTCTTTGTTCTCTCAAATAGAAGTGCAGCCTCTTTAACTTAATCAAATGTTATGAATGAAACAGTGGGACACATATTGTCTCCTTTTGCAATTAAGAAAATATTTGCTGGCAGCTTCCAAACTGGCAACAGCAAGAAGATGCTATAAAATCATCACAGTGAAAAAGCTGAGGGTTTAATTGCCCTATTACCACATATGTTAATCCCTTTATATTTTCATAGTCCTTAGTCACAGTTACTTTTACTTTGATGAGTCTCTTCTAATTTCATAGCTACGATCTTGTTATTTTTGATTCAAGGTACTTAAATTTTTATATTTAACTACTGTATTTTATGTTTATGTTTCTGTCTGATTTACTTTTCTGCAAGATCTAAACTAAAATGGAAAACACATAGATTTCTGGAAAAGCTAATGATTATTTCAGATATTAGGCTGAGTATATGATAATAAAAACACATCAACAAATAAAATACAGACATATGCACACACAATTAATTAAAAAGCTATTTATCAAACCTTTTAAAATTTAATCAGAGTTTGGATTTCAGGCTTAGGTTTCCTTTAGCTTTCAAATCATTCCAAGTGTTTCACTATATGTCTGCTTTGCAGTGCACGCAGTACTGTTTTTAACTATTGTCATTCTTCTGCAATTGAAAAAGTGACAGGACAGATTGTCATCTAGCATAAAAAATGTAGCACCATAACATTCATGTGAATTAATAAGCTGAAGTTTTCAATTTCTGATTTATTCTGAAGATGGTTCTCTATATTATTTTCTATCATGGGAAAGTAGTCTGTGTTTATAGTCTGGGTTTGCTCCGTGCTGCCTGGCCAGTCTGGCAATATCTATGTGAGCTGGTATTTCTTCAATATTACAAATACTGGCTTTGAACAAGACTCACAGAGGATAGATGCTGCAATGAACACACACAATTTGGAGATGGCTATCAAAAGGCACAGAGTTTATCTGTCCCTAGGAGAGGTATTAGCTACTTTCACAAGCCCTTACCCATGGAGCCAGCTGAAAGAATGGGCCAGCAGCTGTCCACCAAGTACAACATATGATAAATAAAAACATGATGTAACTAGTAATTAAAACTAGAGAGTTTAGTTTCAACTTCTTGATGCACAGGATTTTATGCATGTTAGTCCCATTAAAATTGTAGGAACCACTTGCCCAAATTCCCATTCATTGAAATTACAAAATTATCCAAGTTATTGCTCTATAATATATTTATACTCCACAATTTCAGAAGCTCACCATTACATACAGTCAGTGCCCCTCACTGTGAGGGGATCTGGCATAAAGGGCTATGGCAGAATGTAGAACTGTTATTGTGGTCTGTATAAATAATTCCACACATTCCCAACTTTAACAATGCTATGATTCTACTCTTTATTTTATGTCAGATTTTGTTTTCTGAGTTACCTGTAACTGGTAATTGAATCTGAGGAGTCAAAAACCAAAAGTAGTCTCAACTATCAGGTTATACTTAGAACTGAAAGAACTCTTTGTAAGCTAACATTGAGTACACAAACACCAGCAACATGCTCAGTTTCATATTAAAAGCAGAATTATCTTTTATATTCTATATGGCCTTTTCCAGTGGACAAAGAGCAATCAGACAGTCATATACAAGAGAGCAAATAAAATCCGAAGCTCCACTGTGGAATACACACCTCTTGGATGAATTTCCACCAGAACACAAGTGCTTTAAGAAGTTTTCTGAATTTGCTGTCTGAAATATCTCTGTAAAAGCAACAAGCCTATTAAAAATACAAAAATAAAAAAAAGAGAACATTCTATATGGAATGATCTACTGAAAGAATGTCAAGAACAACCAAAACTTACCCAAGTTGGTGTCACCCCTGCACCTAAAAGTGGTGCTTCAAAATCAAAATAATGACTAAAAGGATCCTTGGAAAGAGACTGTATTGCCACTGATGTAAAACATTTCTGTTTTATCCCTGCTGACAGGTATGAATCTCAACATTACATGAAGTTCACCAAAACCAAAAGAAATTCCAATCTAATTTTTCTAGAATAAATAGCCATGATCTGATTTCTCAGCTGAACCACCCAAGGCTGGGTTGCCACAGCTTTTCACCTGACCTGTGGGAGCTCCTCAGCTGCGTAGACACACTTTAGCTTAATACAGGCCTGGTCACCTCAGTTCCCATTTGCTACATGGCATTGATCTGTTTCAGTCCCTGACACCCAAAAGTTAGGAATCCAGGCAACCTGTGATGGCCAAAGTAGCCTTACATTGTGATGTGTGTGGCAGAGAATACTTTTCTGCTGTGTGTTTGTTTAGCACCCAGTAAAGTAGCTCATTAGAGGCTCTTCCTCATTGCTTTCCAGTTTGCCACAAGTTTAAACACGTCCTGCCAACCCACTCTCTTTCTGTGACTTCCTAGAGGAGGATGTGAGTGTTATTTACATGCGGCACCACTTGGAGATGAAGCTGCCACAGAGGTCCCAGGGTGTTAGACATGGTACGTACATACAAACATCAAGAGGTAGCCCTTGCCCTCAATAACTTACAGTCCAAACAAACAAGAGAGACAGAAGGTCAGAGAGGAAACAGAGGCACAAAGAAGTGACGTGATTTGCCTGCAGTCACCTAGTAGATGATTGGCAGAGTCAAGATTAGACTAATAGATCACTGAATCAATCCACTGACTAAACATACTGCTTCCCATTATTTCTTGGGAGGCAAACCAGGAAGAATGATCTCACTCGGCTAAGAGCCATAATAAAAATAACAGCAGTACCAAGGGCAAGTTCAGATCTTTCTACATGATGTGCTGTGGATCAACTGGTGGAGAGGCTGCTCTCTCCACCACCATATTTTGAATTGTCTTCACGGCAGGAATGATGGAAGACAGAGGAATGGCTGACAGTACTGAATAAAGCTCCATGTAAATTCCCCTTATGAACATCTGATAAGTATTTATATGGGCATAAAGGGTTATTTATTTCCCTGTCTCCATGAATGATTTACATGCTACTCTCCATTTTTATAACAGCCACTCAGGCTAGAGCAGAAATGTACTCTGACTGGCTCTTTTTCCAGAGAAATTATTTGACACAGAGCTGGAGCCAGGATGCTGGGTGGTACTGAGAACATCTCAAATGGTTTTAACTATCTTTCACAGTAGCCATTTCCTCTTCTTCGTCTTCACATTTGACCCTTTTTTTTTTCCCCTCCTGCCACTGAGTTTCATTTGCCCATAAGTCTCCATACTCGCTCTGTTGTTCATTCTGTAATTAGAATATCTTGGTTTTATGTAATATCTTTTAAGGGTGAAATTCAGAGACTGCAGAAGTTTTAACAATAATCACTCAGCAAATGACACTCCAGTGCCTAAGAACTCCCTCTGGTTCTTTAGGTCTCATGCTAGCTCAAACTGTCCTAGTATCAACTCCAAGGGCTTCCTTACCTGAAGCACCTGGATTAACTCAGTAAATCCACACCAAACTGAGCCTCAGAATTAGAGAGCAATTAGTACTGAATCTAGATACTTTTTTATTTGTCAAAGAGCAAAATTAAAGTCGGAAATTATTCCTGACAAAGACTCTACAGTTCATCGAAACTTTGTACTCTTCCCCAAGTAAGTTCCCTTCTCCCTGCCACGTGTCCATCTTGATAGCATGAAAAGAGCTCAATGTTATGAAGAATATTACAGATAGATTTTTATATGGAACTTCTCAGGCACAAGGCTTCCAGAGTCCAGGAACATAAGTGGGAGTTCAGCCTGAAGGAGCACATTTTTTTCCTCACTTCCAGTAAAACCAAAAATTATGAGTGCAACCCCACTCAGATGAGCTTGAGCTTGATAGTTGTAATGAACACAGTAAATAGGTTTGCAAAGTGCTGGACAAAGATTTATCAGTAAAATTTCCAAGAAAATCCTTTTGAAGACATCACCTTTTACCAACCTGTAGCTCTGTAACTTACTCTCTAGCCCTTCCTATATATCCACCAACGTAAGAAAAACACATAAACGTAAGAAAATAGATGTATATTGTCTTTGTTGGGAGTTCTATGGGATTCATCCAGAATGGAGTTTGCTAATGCTTTCCATCAGTCCACATCTCTGCAGTTGCATTGCAGTATTTCTTTTCAGAGCAAGAGACATGCTTGCAAAGTGTGTTCAGTAAAGACACACATAAAACTAAGGAAATTAAAATATTGAGCTTTATATCACATAGAAATCATTTATGTACCTTACCTGTGCTATCAGCTTTCCTTTGTCTGCCATGCAAACACTCCAGATGTTAAAATGTCTTGAAAGGATGACATTAGAGGGTCCATACCAAAGCAAAAACATCAGCACAAATTCAAGGCTGTGCCTAGAAGAAGGGAAATAGAGTTAAAGGTTTGTTACCTGGGTCCGCAGTTGTGCTAACATTAGATCAAACTCCTGTGAAGTCAAAGTAGTCCCAAAGGCTACTCTTGTTCATAACAGCCTCTTCTAAATTTTTTAAAGCTATTCTACAGCCCCAAGTCTGTGACAGACTGCCTGCAAAAGCTTTGTCACAGCAGGATTTTGAAGTAGCAGACAGCAGAGTTTAAGCTCTAACAAGTTTGTGTAACTTCTAAGGAGGGGCAATCTGCTCTCACACTTTTGTGCCTCGCTCTGTATAGCCACCATAACACTGTGTGCCACTCTCTTATTTAAACTTCAGTGCAGCTCACCACCCACCTCAGCACAGGCAAGACAGAAGGAAACCTCTGGGAGGCACCCTATGAACTTATATATACAACCAGACTCCATTTACACTTCATTCAGCACAGGTTGAAACGAGGTGGGTGAACCAACCTGGAAACAGCAAACCACAGCAGACTCTCCTCACACAGTCTTCAACACACAAAATGGCTCCTCACACAGTCCTTGACACACAAAATGGCCACTGCCTCCTCCTCTACCTCCCTGGAAGGGGCAGCCAGTCGAGCTGGCAGCACCCAATTGGTCAGGAGCAGAGAGGTGGCAGCCTGTGATTGGCTGCAAGGTTTCCCGCTTCCCCACTGCCTCTCACAGCAGCATGAGGGAGCTGGGTCTAGGCACTGAGGGGCTGAGAGGGACAAGGGGGACAGGCATGCAATTCTGTCACTGTCACCTTTGCTGTCCCTGACCTGGGGCCAGTCTGACCATGTGCTGAGGCGGGAATAATTTGAGGGAGCATTCCTTGTCCCAAGACTGCTGCCTCCCAGCTTACAGCTTGTTCCTTCAGGTGAGCAAACATGGCATCCTGCCCCACCAGGGCCTACGCCATCTTCTCATGGCTTTATCCCATTCAATTCAGTGGGGCTGCACTTCTCCGTCAGGGACAGCCAGTGTCTGCAGTTGCAGCAGTGCCTCCAGGGAGTCTGGATCAGCTGCTCTGGGGTTTTCAGTGGCCACAACAAATGGGCCAAATCCACAAGTGACACAAGTCCTGTGCTCTGCTTTTCCTGACAGGGACAAGCAGCACCATTTATACGAGCGTGGAGAGGCATCACTGAGCATTCTGTTCATGTTCACAGGGGAATTTTCAAACCAATGACAATATTACTGGGACCAGTGCTATTTAACATCTTATCTTTGCTGAAGACATGGACAGTGAGATTCAGTACACCCTCAGCAAGTCTGCAGATGACACCAAGCTCTGTGGTGCAGGTAACACACCCAAAGGAAGGGATGCCATCCAGAGAGGCTTGAGAGGTGGGCCCATGCCAACCTCATGAAGTTCAGCAAAGCCAAGTGCAAGGTCCTGCACCTGGGTCAGGGCAATACTAAGCAGAGATACAGGCTGGGTGGAGAGTGGCTTGATTGCAGCTCTGAAGAAAAGGATTTAGGGGTGTCAGTGGATGTAAAACTCAACATGAGCCAGCAGTGCACGCTTGCAGCCCAGAAGCCAACCAAATCCTGGGCTGCATCAAGAGAATTGTGACCAGCTGGTCAAGAGAAGGGATTTTGCCCCTCTGCTTAGATCTGGTGAGGCCCCACCTGGAGTACTGTGTCCAGTTCTGGAGCCCTCAACATAAGAAGGACATTGAGCTATTGGAGCAGGTCCAGAGGAGGGC
>VZTY01026066.1:470556-490237 GCA_013400935.1 Turnix velox | reverse complement strand
ACCTGAAGGGGGCTACAGAAATGCAGGGGTAGAACTTTTTAATAGGATATGTGATGGCAGGACTAGGAATAATGGATGTAAATTGGAAGAGGGGAGATTTAGGCTGGAGAGAAGAAAGAAATTCTTTCCTGTGAGGGTGGTGAGACACTGGAAGAGGTTGCCCAGGGACGTTATAGATCCCCCCTCCCTAGAGATGTTTAAGGCCAGGCTGGATGAGGCACTGAGCAACCTGGGCTAGTGGGAGATGTCCCTGCCCATGGCAGGGGGGTTGGAACTAGATGATCTTTAAAATGCCTTCCAGCCCAAACTATTCTATGATTTTATTAAGAGACTGCAAGCAGAAGAAATTGCAAAAAGTCCCCTGTGTTGGAAAGAGGAGTCTGTTTTCCTGCTGCTGCCTGAGGTTTTATCATAAGCTTATTGTCAACTGCTTGAATTACTGTAACAAAAGTGAAGGCAAACTTCATGCAGGCAAAGAAGTGAGTGTGACCTTCTCTGAAATATTTCGCATTGGTACAAAATTGTTTCCACTTTCCCTGGGCTTCCCTGGCATGTGTTTTGTTGGTCAGTTTCCCCTGGTGACCTGGTTTCCCTAACATTTCCTCACAAAACAAAGAAGAAATTATCATAAACAAAGATTATATTTATTCTAACACTAAGCTTTTCATCAACATTTAACCTTTATGGGGAATCTAATTATTTCTTTTTTTCCCATGACTAAGAAAAATCTAGTGATATGTAATTAAAATAACAAAAGAAGAGTCCCATCCTATACAAGTGTAATTATGTTCGTGTGATATCACTGTAATTGAAACACAGAAGATGTTTCAGTCTGTATTAAAAGAGAATTTCTTTCAATGGGTTTCCTGAAGCTCATTAGATATTCCCTGGCCTATTCTCCTAAGTAATTAGATTTTAACAGGATTTTCAACAGATCAGAGCAATCTCTGTGGGTGCCAATAGGAGACTCTCCCTCTGGCCTTACCAGCAGGGCAGCATGGATAACATCCAGGCTGGGAGTTAATAGGACAATTACTGGCCTCTTTTAAATGAGTTACATTAATGCACTTAAGCTAAATGGCTCTGCATATGATTAAATATTAACATCTGCAAAATATGAAATCATGAGATGCAATCAAGTTTTGTTGTTTTAATTTCCCAAGTGCTGGATTTCGGTGGTGTATGTAAATGTGTGCTGGATATCGTGTATGTTAAACTTCCAAAACACAGATCAACACTACTTGTGAATGGTTCTTCTGGAGCTACTTAGTTAAACATCTTAAAACAGCACCAGGCAAGAGGAAATTATAAAAAATGATATAAAAACAAGAAAAGGGGGAAGAAAACATCTCACAGCCTTCATTTTGGAGTGAGACAGGTCAAGATTTCCGTTGCAAATAACAGAAATAAAAATTTTAAATTCATTACCTCAATACCTAGTGGTTTCCCAACAGGAGGAAAAAAAAAAAGGGAACCTGTTGAAACGTTCAATGGTATGGCCAGAGCAGATGCATGCTGAAGTGGAGAATGTTTTAAAGACAGTTCTGTATGCCTTGCCTAAGGCTTCTTTCCATTGCAAGAGACATGAGAGGTTTGTTTCTTCACATTCCTGCACAGTGCACATCAAATTAATAGAATTTTGATGCCCACACATACACACGTGCATGTGTTTGCACACACATATACGTACAGACATACATAAGGAGAGAGGGATGTTTTATTTAGTAAGAAATTTTGTCACTGCACATTCAGGGGATTGAGTGATCAGGCCAGGACATACCTCTCATTTCTGAAATAGTAAACTGAGACCTGATGGAGTTTATCTGAAAGTTCATTCCTGCTAAGGAGAATATGTTAAGTACTGACATAACTTCCATTGACACACGTGATCCAGCAAAGGGGAAAAGTGTGAGCTTTATGACTGAGTTCTGTCCTACATTATATTTATTTGTTGTTCTGTGTCTCTCATCCACTCTCCAGACCCTGTGCCCTGCCCATCCTAGCCCTGACCTCTACTTACGTGTCTGCTGCCTGAATAAGTCATCTCTGCAAGTCGACTCAATTCTCCTGGCAGGCTCCAACCCTCTGAGACACGCTCCCAAAAGCATCCGACAAGATAAGTATGTAGGGGTTTTTTTTGTGGGCTGGAAGCACGCTCTCTTTTCTGCTACAGGGAGACAGGCTGTGTACTGATAGTTTTCTTATTTCCCCAAATTCTTGCTGTGTGGAAGGATTTTTTTCTGTTTTTAAGAGGTTTTTCCTGTCAGGCTCTCTAAATATTCATTGGATTTCAGGAGCAGTAAGGACTGCACAGTATAGAGAGACTTCTACAGCTCCATCTTAGACTCCAAAAGTTAATAATGGCAGCAATATGGAACACATTCTTTCCAAAGTAGCCTACAAATATGAAATAATCACTCACTGCAAGTCTGCTAGATGGCAGAGAATTATTACTCTGTCTTTCAGCTGGGAAACTAGAGCAGAGGTTAAGACCCAAGTCCTTCAGTATCTAAATCCCAGCAAAATCAAACATAAGGATCTGGTCTGAAAGTGTTTATCCAATGTTCTTAAAGTGAGTAGGGTGCTGGGTTGAATAATTCCTGACTTTCAGATGGGATTTTAGTCCAGCATAAACTGTCTTGTGCTTGAGGAAGTCCACAGAGTCTAAAGGAGATGTAGCAGGAGATCACAGACTCACTAACTTCCTCACATGATGCAAATTCACCCTTCATAATCACTAGCAAGCACTGGGTGATGCAACTTAATTTGGGGTACTGTGCAGTAATGTCTAAAGTGACAGAAGCAGCTTCTCCTGCTGGGTTATGAGGGCTGACAAGAGCATTTTATCAGTTGCCACAATTTTAAACAAATGGAAAACTACTTGTCTTTAGCAAAAAAATTGTTAGCCATCCTCTTTCCTTACCCAAATTCCCCAGACTTTCTAGCCATGCCCCAGTCTGAACACATGCCCCAGCCATGGTGCCTGCTTCCAAGAGAGGGAACTCACCCCAGCTGCCTCGTGTGACAGCACTGAGCTGTCACCATCCGCTATCTAGAAACCCTGCCATGAAGGCAGGCCATGCCACTGCAGCCTTCTCACAAATCTGATGGAGAGACACAAATGTTCACGTGGTGCAGGAGCTAATGATGGCAGCCCTTGGAACCAAGATGGAAAATATTAGTGTAACAGCATGACGGGAATGGAAAACAAAAGAGAAAAGGCAGGACAAAACAGAGACACAAAATTGGAATATGAAACTCAGTAAACACAAAGATTTTTCAGCCAGTGGTTCTATTATTAGCAGCTTGCTGGCTTGTAATCATCCAGGAGTTAACCCAGGTGAGGTCCCACAAAGGGTTAGTGGGAATACCATGAAAATTGGGGCAGTCAAGCTTGTCTGACACTTCCCATTGCATAAATATGCTTTCAGTTGCCTGTATCTTTGCCAGCCTTTGCCCATTTGAGATAAAATAACCCATGATGACTGCCTGCCTTGAGCTGGATTGCCTAGCCACATTTCAGATGGAAAAAAAGAAGAAAAATTAAAAAAAAAAAAAGAGGATTCACTTCTTCCTTAAAAGAAGAACAAGGCAAAAGATTTCATTTTGCCCACATTAAAAGGAATCTCATGACCATCTCATTGAGGACATCTCACTTCAGTATGGTTTGTACTTAAAATTTGGCAGCAAGGCTTCCATTCCTTCTGGGAATGAACTCTTGATTATTCCCACAAAAACCCTCAGGATTTGGCCAAATTAAAAAATAAAAATAAAAAAAAAATCACAAGAGTTTTTAGAGTTTGTCAACTGCATTCTCTAAAGGCACATAGCATATTGTTTCTTCTCACAGCTCCCATCAACGAGACAACTGTGATCCCCTCAGAGTAAGCAAGGGAAGAGCAGCCCACGACTGGCAATTGAGCAGGACTTCCTGGATTCCCTTTGGCTTCACACCACTCTCCCCACTGTGCTCTCAGCTCTTCTCTCCACAACACCCCAACAGCACTTGGAACAGGGAAGCTGATGCCCATGACTCAGATTAGAAGAGAAGGGAATTTTCAAGTGGGAGTAAAGGGAGAACTACAGCTAGAGGTGGCAAAGAGAAGCTCCAGATTCTGGAGCAAGCAGAGTGTTCATATGTGCTTCAGAAGCATTGTTTGCTACCAAGAGCACTGCTCAGTTGGGCTGTTGTCTGTAAGTTTGTACTTTTTTTGTTGCAGAAGCTGGAATCATGCACTTGAAGATTCTTTATTCAGACACAGGACAGAGACAAATTAAAGTGACAAGAATAGCCCTAAATCAGGCCTTTTCTAACTTTGGCATAGTTGAATTGGCACCTTAGCGCTTCCCTCAAGTAATTTTTGGATGCATTCATCTAGCCCTGTAAAGGGAGCTCAGTGCTGCTCTGGGCTCAGAACACCACAGGACTTCACTCATCAAATAAGCAATGGTGAGCAGGACAGGGTTTCAGCAGGAGAAAGTGACAAGCACTTTATGGAGACATTGAAAAGGTTGAAAGTTTTTGCAGAAACAGGAAGGAACTCTAAGAGTTATGGTGTGAGAGGCTCCAACAACAGCTCCCCATTTACACCTCCCATCAATCCAGCTGCATCCCACCTCAACCTCTTAGATTACTCTTTAATATTCCAGCTAGAAATGCCTGATAAGCAAACTCACTGTTTGCTGGTGCTGAGCAAAACTTGCCACAGGATATTTGGTTTCTGGAGGGTTGACCCTCAGCCATGAGAGAATATTTTCTGCACTACGTTGTTAGGTACCACTATGTCACTGAAGGGCTTAGAGCTATGCCACATCTAGACATGGCAGGTAAAGAACATATGTGCTTGTATTCTTGTATCCTAGAGGGAACCTCTATGCCTCCAAAGACAGCAGTCAAGAGGGAACACCTCTGGATGCTCATCAGAGCTTCACAAGCAAGATCTCCATGTTTCCTTTCGTGATCTGGACCAGCATGGCTTTTACAGTACTGCAAGAGTGGTCTTATGATATTCACCCCTTGCAATGTGAAGGTTTTTATTAGAAACACGCCTTCCCCCCTGTCATTTATGATAAATAATGTTTATTGATGTTCACTTCCTTTGGTGAAATAAAGTGTCAAACAGCACATCGGTATTTGCCAATTTTCTTTTCACATTTCATGTTATGTGCTTTTCATGTTACATGCCTGATTAAAAATTTAAGCATTGTCACCATCAGTGCTAAAATACATTGCCAGAGCATCTCTAATTATGCTTCCTTGTCTGCTCTGAGCGGGGCCTGACATTTCTGGGTCAAGATCTGGTTGTTGATATGCAGCACAGGAAGTATCCAATAGCCATTTGCTGAAAAATAGCTCCTTCTCTCTTGCACAATTACAGTACACGATGCAGAGCATGTACCCAGGGGAGTGTGACTGCTCCTGCCACGGATTCTCCTGGCTCAGGAGGTCCTTAGTTCCTTGTTTCTCATCGTTTTGGTTTCCAGGGAATTAACACAAAATAAACACAGCTCCTACAAAACTGCTACTTCTGTAATCCCACTGGTGGAGCAGGGGCAGTGGGCTGGGGTCACAGCCTGCCCCCAGCATTGCCTTCACTGAGGCAGCAGCCAAAACTTTGGTCTTTCAACCCTTTGGGAAGGCAGTGATGACCTGAGCTTCATCTCAGACCCAAACTTTGTTCAACCCCCTGGATGTGGTGGCTGTGTGCTCAAGCTTCCCACAGAAGGAGATGCTGGGGGGAGTATTTATGCCATTTCAGACAGGTTTTGGGAAGCATTATCCCCCTTTGAAAGAGGCCTTGCTGCTCATGCACCATGCAGGGCTGAGCACAGTTCCTTCAGTAGATCTTTCCTTGTATTTTTCCAAAAAGAAATGAGAACATGGCATCATCTTCAGGCTTTCCTTCTCTACAGACACATCAAAACTGACTGATCCGCTTCCACTTGGTGGGTAAACATTTAGGAACAGCAAGTGTTTGACTTCATATTTTTGGCATTTTACTTCTCATGTACTTTTTCTGACATACAGAAACTCAAGCTGGGCTGCAAAACTCCACCTGAGCGTGCTGAGCTGTGGAGCATGGCATCTAACAATACAAATGACCTGCAGGAGGAGCCTTTGTATGTACAAAAATGGCAAAGGTGATATGTGCTGTTGGAAAAATGGCTATCAAGAAAACCCCTTACAATATTTACTACATTTGTTTGTAATGGGAGCACAAAATATAGTCTGGGTTGGATCTTCAGAGGAGCCATAGGTTGTCTATGTGTGGACATGAGCATGGCCTTCACACTCCCTCAAGTCTGAAGAACACTGAAACCACAGAAGATGGAAAACAGGCCATCTCACAGCCCTGTTTCCTCACAACACAACCACCACAATGACAAAAAGAAAGCACAGGGCCAGCAGTGGCATTTCAAGAGAAAAAACCTTGATTTTAGTTCCTCAGATCAATATAAAAATCAGCAGAAACACAGAAATTCAAATGTATGAAGTGATTTGCAGCAGCTCCAACAAGGAGAGTGAGACACATTGCATTGTATAGCCGGACGCTGGAACTGGGCACCTGCTGTCTCCAAGGCACCAAGCTGGTTGGCATTTGTGGGAAAACATGTCCAAGACCCTGAGATCCAGCTCTGAACTCCAAAATCTGTTATCGCTAACGAGGACAGGAGTCATTTTGCAGTAGCTGTAATAAACATTTGTTCAAACAAAAAAGAAAAGTGAGATTAGAAAACATGCAATATGTGCCAGCATTAATGGAAAACCTATTTGCGCCATCTATTTGGGAAAAATTATTGAAGAACAGTTCATCCATGTGAAAATATTAGCACTGTAATTCTGTCAAGGTCAGTGAGACCTAGAGATTTGCTGAGAAATCACCTTCATTTCACCAGGTAAATAAAGCACTCGTTTTTCAAAGGAGCCTATTGAAGACGGCACTCCATAGCAACAGTTAAATTATGAATACAGCACATATGTTCCATATCATATCATTTACAACACACTTTAGCATAGACATAATGCTGAGTAACAAACTACAATACCATTCACAAAATGCATTTAAATAGCGTAATTTAGTTCATTAAATCCAGTCATTTGCAGTAAATCAAAATTATCACAGGAATTGAGGAGAGTACACAGTTGTTTGTTTGAATAGTTAAGCTAGGGAAGTCAATTCCTTTATGAAGGTCAAGGACATGGTTGTTTCCATTTTCTGTTGTAAAAAAGATACAGCCTGTGTCGTGAGATAATTTAGTATCATCCCAATGTGATCAAGTCCTTTCCCCCGGCTTGCTCCCTATGATATAACAAGCACGTCTAGAATATATCTAAGTCAAGGAAGAGCTTTATGTATAATGTTATCAAATTAAACTTCTTTTTCTTTTACAGACTGGATGGATGTGATTCAGGGTTTTTAAAAGGATTTAGTCTTGCAAATCTGCAGCCTACTACTTGGAAGCAAAGATGTATGTTTTCCTCTAGCCCAGCCATCAATTGCTTGGCCTGTGGAAATATTATTACAGAAGAAAAGTGGAATTTTTTTTGGTCTTTCTAAGAGATACGTTCCAGCTTTTGCTATTGGAGGTGCAGCATGTGTCAGTGTGTGTGGTGCTGGGAAGGAGGATTGTGCAGAAATGCCTTTGCAGATCAGGTTATTCAGGAAGAATCGCCAGATTCTTCTGGGGAGCTCCTGAGGTTTAAACCTTCCTATCATTTCTTGGGTATCAAAGGGAGGGAGGTGACAGGGCAGGTCATGTTGTATCCATGTGCTCATGCTTACAGGAGGAGATACCAGCCCTGCTGCCCTCTGCACCACCCAGAGGTCCAAAATCCTCCTGGGGCACCTGAGCCAGGAAGATCTGCTTATTTAGCACTGATAAGGGGTGTAGTACCTTCCTAATGAGTCCACTGAAGGGGTGGAGGTGAGAGCAGGACCAGGACTTTGGACTGCACAGAGGACAGGAGCAGCACATCACTTGGCAGCCGAGGGCTGACCCTGCTTTGATGGTGCTCTGTGAAACACCCCAGGGAGAGCCTGGGAGCAGCTAGGCAAGCAGCCAGCCATGTACAGGGAGGAAAAATTAGGGCCCAAACAGAATGAATTATGTTAGAGAGAGCAATTTGCTTGTTGACACTGCTGCACAACAAAGAGAGAGAAGGAGAAAATGTTCTTAAGACAAATAACCTTCTACATCTTCCCAGGCATGAGGGGAGAAGCCATGAGCAGGCACAATGGACACAGATGGCAGCTCAAATCCATTGTAGCACATGCTGCCATCACAGCTGTCCTGGGACTGAGAGGGAACTGACCTGTTACAGATTACCCTGGGCACCTAGGAAGCACCAAAAGAAAAAGTTCTGAAGTTTTCAAAGGGCAGAACTGTGAGATGAGTGTCAGTCCTGCAGAAATGTGTCTGGGTGCATCTGGAGCCTTCTCTCTTTGCCAGAGTCAAGCCTTGTAGGGCTGGTACCTAGGCAGCAGGGTACCAGGAGCCAGTAGCCCCAGTGAATACCCAGAAAGAATGAACTGTGGGGTCATGTAGGCTGTTTCCCAACTTTTAAGCTTTTCAGACAATGCCTGGAAGTGTCAGCAGTTTGTTAGAGTTTGGGAAACTGAGCTTCTGCCCTCTGCAAACCAGCTTGATAGAGGCTGGGAAAGAAATTACACTGATGTGGGGCTTGTGGAGTTTTTGTATCCACTTGGACACAGATATCAGGTATCAAAGTCATTAAGAAAGAAAGACACATTGCCTGTCATACCCTGCCTACCTTCTTCAGCAAGCTTTTCAGCGATAAGAAACACTTTACCTTGGACTAATGCTAAGACTGATTTTGCTTCAAGAAAAGTCTGGTTGCTTATAAACCCCCTTTCCTGTTCTGAGGCATTTCCTATGCACTGCTTTTCTGAAATAGATTTAAATATTTTGCAGAAATAGTAGCATCTTTAACCATTTAATAGATGGGGAAACTGAGGCACGAGGGAAAAATAGCTATTTGTTCCTCCAGCCTAGGGAAACTCCAGCTTCCAGGCTCCCAGTCTTCTGCTATCTGGTGTGGAAATTGCACAAAATCATTAACTCATCCTTGAAATTTTTTCATGATAGGTTGTAACTACTCAATCTGTCATCTCCAGAGCCTGCCTCTCTCAGGAATTGTAACTATCTACCTGAGGGCTGCCACCATGGAACAGCACAGGGATTCATCACATCTGCTGCTGGGCAATCCTTAATGCAGCTGTGCTTGATTGCTGCTGGTTGTTATTGGATCTGGTACTTCTAATGTTCTTACTTTAATGCTATGGTGTTAATTTGGCACCAAAATCTGCTTGTAAGACTTCACAGTGGGACTGGAAAGCAATGAGCTTAGGAGGAAACTTCCAGCCTCACTTCACAGTAATTACAATTCTTTTCTCCCCTGTTTAGACTCTATACTAAAGCTGCTGCATCAGCCCAGCATTTTAGCTTTAATTTCTTCTTTGGATGAACTTCAGGCTGTCTTTGCGGAGGGGTGGGCAGAACTGAGCTCTGACAATGGATCTTATTCACAAACCACCAGCAGCCCCATTTGCCACTTCCCCCAGCACCTCTGGAAGAGCTTTACTGTGACATGAAAAACTTGCCCATCAGACAAACACCAGATGTCCCCTGCATTGACCATCTCCTGATAGCACCACATCTGCACTTCCAGACACT
Organism: Turnix velox; assembly: GCA_013400935.1. Taxonomy (NCBI): domain Eukaryota; kingdom Metazoa; phylum Chordata; class Aves; order Charadriiformes; family Turnicidae; genus Turnix; species Turnix velox. The sequence goes on along the minus strand of VZTY01026066.1, from coordinate 480,541 downwards.
GCACTGCCTCTGATGTGGACTTGAACACTCCTCTTGTCAAGCTTGAAGGCCTTAGACAGAAGCTATCGCAAGCCGTCTGCCAGCAGTGTGCTAAAGTGTTGCTTAACCAGTATCTCTGATGAAATTCATAGAGTCATAAAATCATAGAATGGTTAGTGTTGGAAGGAGCCTTAAAGATCCCCTGGGCAGGGACACTTCCCACCAGCCCAGGTTGCTCCAAGCCCTGTCCAACCTGGTATTGAGCTCCTCCAGGGCTGGGGCAGCCACAGCTTCTCTGAGCAACCTGGACCAGGGGCTCACCCCTCGTACTGCAAAGGGTTTCTCCCTCAGATCTTACCCAAATCTCCTCTCTTCCAGTTTTTAAAACCATTCCACCTCACCCTATTGCCTCAATTCCTGATACAGTGTCTCTCCCCAGCTTTCCTAGATCCCCTGTAGGGGCTGGAAGGGGATCTAAGGTCTTCCTTCTCCATGGTGGACAACCATAACTCTCTCAGGCTCCCTCACAGGAGAGGGGCTCCAGCCATCTGAGCATCTTCATGGCTCTTGTCCGGACTCACTTCAAAATTCTGTCATTTTTATGTTGGGATCATCTGCAGCTTCTATGCGTAACATGGGCCAGAGTCTCACCACCCTCAGAGAATCACAAGGTGATTCAAGACACCAAAGCCAGGCTCACTCTTTTAATCTCTATTTGTGATGTTTCTCCTTCTGTCCATTGAGCAGATGGAGAGGAGCCAAGCAATGGAAAGGGAGGAAGAAAAACAATACAGGCAAGGCACACAGACACCCTTGTTAGTGTCCCCACCAAAATATGGGGACAAGGTATCCACAGGTGGCAAAGCTCTCTGCTCCCAGTCTGTGACAATACAGCACCCAAACAAATGTTTCATGTGGCAATAAACCTGTTGCAGGAATAAAATAACAAAGTTCTGATTTGGGAATATCTCTGTACAGGGGAAAGGTATTCCCTGTACCTGGTGATTAGGTTTATATCACAATGTGGCTTTTAAGGCTCACTGCACTGAATAAAAATTTAGGCAATTAGTGATCTTATTTCTTAGGAAGAACTGCTTGCTATCGTATATTAATACAGATTTTGCTCAATTAAAATTGTTCGCAGTCAGCAAAAACAGTTTCTGCACTGTAATGAAATAATGAAATAATAATATGCAAGGGAGGACTTCTGATCTTTTTAATTATTCTATTCTTCATTTTTAAAAGGGCTATTTGAAAACGCACTCTTATAATTGATTGCTATAAATCAGTCAGGAGCATTCTAAGGACCATAAATATTCTAACTTTTAAAAGACAAAGAAATGCTAAATATTCAATGAAATCCTTCAATATTCAGAAAATTTAATCTAGGGTAAAAGGATAGACTGCTCTTTTGAAAATAAAAAGTAAATTTGTTGTCCTGTGAAAAATGAAATATCTTGAATGTCAGTAACAGAAATGGAATTAACAAGAGATCTTTTTATTGTTTTTTAAGGTCATTAGGCTGTGAATTCTATAATTATGGAAATTGTCAGTCCAGTTCTGGGGAGTGTTTGCTCCCATCCATAAGGTATTGGAATGTTCAATCAGTCTCTCTCGTGGGAAAGTTAGGTCATAACTGTAAGTGTACCAGCAAAATTGAATTAAGCAAAGAGATTTCATTAGTATTTATAGCCAGAAGGCATCTGTAAAAGTACAGGGCAAAGAAGTTATGTGGAAGTCAAAGGAGAAAAAAAAATGGGTTTCTGGTGACAAAGGCGAATCTGAAAGAGATATAAGTGTATAATGAATAAGAGCTATTGAGCACTGCTCCAAAGAGGGAGTTGCAAAGATGTCAAATATTGATTTTCTCGTGTATGCCTTTGGACTACATATGTAATTGTTTGCCTTCGCTGTCTTCATGATACAACAATATTTGTTGTTGAAGGTTAAAAAGCAGAGTGTGAAACAACCCAAAAAGTCTGGAATGTGTGGGAGAATTATAATAATTCCACCAAGGAGGATCACAGGCTCCAGAGCCTGCATTTCCCAGCAGATAAATATTTTTATGACAATGGAAAGCCTTTGTGTCTTGAAAATGCTGCTGGAACAGCTCTTGTGTGCAGTGACATCGAGCCATATTGTATTTATTGATTGGACATATACTACTCATTTCAAACCAGTTTCTTCAACTTTTTATACCATGAAAATATTTGGTGATCACAGACATACATGTGCATAGACCTACAAATGCTTTTGGAGGTACTAGTACTTTTCCACCAATAGATGAATAAAATCCTCATGCTTCAGTTATTTATATAGGAAGGACAATGCCTCTCTGGGTGTTAGAGCAGGACTGAAAGTGCATTTACGTATGCTGATTATTATCTTCATGAAATAAGTCTCTTGAAATGTTTTCATTCTGTAGAAACAAGTGCACAAATCACCTTAAATATTACTGTCATCTTAGATAGTTATGTAATGATGGCATGGAAGTGCTTTAAAGGAATTTGAGACTGTTTGAAGTGATTTCCCAGTGTCTGAGGCAACATCCCTGGAGTATTTAAGAGTTGGGCAGACACAGAGCTCAAAGATAAGGTTTAGGGCTGGTTCTTGTTGGAGTTGGGTTGATGACTGGACAGGTCACTTCCAACCTGGGCCATTCTATGATTTTATGATTCTGCATCATGTGTGACATCTCACACATGAGGTGTTTATGTCGGCATGCACAGGAATCAAATGTTTACTGACAGTGACGGGAACTTTGTTCCTGACTCCAGCGGGATATGGTCTTCAAGCAGAGGGTCTCCAGGAGATGGTGGGAGCTAAAAGTAAAGGTTGTTCCTAGAAAACAAAACTGTCAGAGCCCACCTGTGTTATTCAGTCTCTTTTCAGATGGTCAGCTGGAGGGTGGGCTCTTCATTTACAGAAGCACTTGAGTCAGCAGAGCCAAACAGAATTTCTGACAATCAGGTGTTCAACAAAGTAGTCCCAAGGAGGAGCAGAGTTGGGATGAAAAGCACAGTCCTTTCCTTTTCCTAATCCAGAGCAATAACTTGCCGCTACTTCCTTGCTTCCGTCTCATCCAGGATACTGAAGCACCTTGTCTTTCATCCAAGTCACTTCTGCAGAGCTGCCAGTAGTGGCAAGAGCAATGCTGTGTGCAAGTGCACTGAAGTCAGTAATTTCACTCTCAAAACCTCCTGTGCATTACGTGCTGTTATTCCCACTCAGCAGAGAAAAAGTAGGGATATTTTGCCTGACTCTTCTCTCACTCAGAGCAGTTTTACTCTCTTACGTGTGAGTAACTGTTTACTCTGTTACTTATGACCATCAATGAGATGGGGTTACAGCACAGAGAGATGAAGTGATTTTCCCTGGACCATATGGTAGGAAAAACAGAGATTAAAAGTCAATTACTCTGATATCCAAATCTATACAAATTTTTCCAGACTATGCTGTAGTGCTTTTCTCCTGAATTCAACAAATTCTCCTTAAGAGCCTCTCTTTAGAAATCCATCCCATCTTCAGGATAAGACTAATCACATATAAAATGTACACTTGCTAACCTTAAGAAGAAGTACTTTGTATTAAGGAATTTTTAAATACCATCCTCCATGAAAATAACATTTCCAGATGGGAACTGATGGATTTTTCAAATATCTCCCAAAGTACAGGACAGGACAGAGCTGTCCCTTCTCCAGCCCCAAATCTCACTGTTCTTTCCACCAAGCATCAAAGAAAGGGGCTGGAAGTTTTTGGAGCCCTGCTGGCAGTGCACAATGTTGCCTAAGCAAGCATTAAGAGATTATGCTGATAATAGGTATGCTTACTCCAAATAAAGGCTTTCATTAATCAAGCCCTATTGAGATAAACCTGTCAGTGGACAGAGGAAACTAGAAATCAAATGCTGTGAAAGTTCTGACAGATTGTTAAATAGAAACCCTTTAAAACTGGATTTAATTTACTGTGATATTACAGATATTTATGCCTCGATAGGCAGGTGCAGATTGAGTTCGGAGGTCAGCTCTGGTGCTTGAAAAATAAACGCATGGAATGAAACAAAAGGCGACAGTTACCTTTGTCAGGAATTAGGGCTTATTAAACTAAATATGAAGCCCTCATCTGATCTGTATTAAGCAGAAAGGCACAAGGCTGGGGCATCATTTACCCCAGTAGATCAGTTAACAAATAATTGCAGAGAATACCCCCCTTCTTTTTAAAAAGTTGCATCTACAAACTTTACCAGAAGAAGCCAGGAACAAATCTTTCTCCGCAGAAGCACAGGAAGATAGATACCGAGGGACAGTGAACACTGAGCCCTTTCATCAAGATTCTTCCCTAATTATGCCATTAAAGCACTGCTGTCCCACTGAGCACTGGATTTTTTAAATTCTATACCTCTAAACCTCTCTGCTTTCAGAGTAGTGTGGCTTCTTCAGAAGCAAGGTGTTCCTCTTCCTGCCTCTTCTTCCTCCTCCTTAGCTTCAGGAATTCAGGTAAGAGATGTAGGAGGAAGGTAAAATTAAGAAGAGATTTCTGTCCAGGTTATTCCTCCAGGAAGTGCCTTGCAAAGGGAATTGCCATTCCCTTGGGCTGCATCTCATGTGAATCATATTTCATGTCATTCTTTGAAGGAGTAAAACCCCAGAGATTGGTATCATGGGCAGATAGAAACTAAAACATCATTTGTTTTTCAAGAGGTTATCTGGTCTTGTACAGATAGGTATAAATCCTTTTGCAATTGACAGGATGAATCCATATCTAACATCAACATTGGACTTCAACATAAAGGCTATGTTGCACAGCATGTTTTTCTTCCCAACAGACATCTGCAATCTGAAGAGAGAATCTGGGCCTAACTATGCTCCAGCTGATTCCACTAAGCCCAGAGAGAAGTCCTTGAATGCAAGCAGTTCTCAGTGAAAATAAGTATGTCAGTGCTATACGATATGAACATCTTTATCTGCCAAATCTATATGAGATCATATCTAAATGCATGGCTCCAAAACATATAAGTATATTACATTTCACACACACAAGAAACATGTAAAACATGCAGGATGTGTTCACGTATGTCCTTCCCAGAGCAACAGCTTGAAAAATCCTCACCACTCCCTACCCTCTTACCCATGGAAGCAACTGCATCAGTGATGTTTTTCAGGATCTGGCCCATCTTTCTGAGGAAAAGTCCTTTTTTGTCCTTGGAAGGGATGCAGGACTGAGCCTTTTGTTAGTCCCAGAAATGAGGAAATTTCACCTGTCCTCATGCCCCAAGAAACCATCCTGTTTGGATTTAGAGGAGAAAAACCATCTTCCCACTTACTTGGAGCAGGGCAGAGAATAAAAGCTAGGGATTATAGAATCATGGAATCATCTGTGTTGGAAGGGACCTTTAAGAGAATTGAATCCAACCATCTTGAGGATGAGAGGAATACTTGTCAGAGTCTTCAGAAAGGCAAGGGTGCAATCCCATGGAGAGAGACCTGAGTGTCAGGCACTAACTGGGATTGCTCCCTGAAAATCCCAGTTATCTCCCCTTGTGGAACAGAAATACTTTTCCACAGTTAAATGAGTTGCACAAGTTAAATTAATGCCTCTCCATTTGGTGTTTTGAGATCATTGGCAGGTAAGCTTTTTGTCAGCACAAATGTCTTCTTATTACAAATGAACATTAACTCTGCATCGGTGCTTAGAAGTGGAACAAGTAGTAATGAGGTAAAATTAATAAATTACCTACGAACACCAACTACAAGGAGAAGTGTCTTGAAGGCAGTGGAATATTTTCCTTAGGGAAATGATGGGAAACCCTACAAACTGGAAAGTTTTAAATAAATTCAAGAAGTCAGAGTGGCTCTTACACCTGCACTGCTGGAGTCCTCAAAGTGAATGATCTACAGGTGTCACACAGAGCCACTTTTACCAGTAAAGTGAAAAAGAAGATGAGTAAAGAGGAGCCACGACACCAGGGGAATCTAGTGGAGCCAAATGCCACTCAAATGTTTCCTTTTCATGGCCAAGGGCTGGTACAGGGCATCAGCTGCCCCGATGGTGGGGTTATCAGACCCTGGACACCCTCTACAAGCCCAGAACTGCAAAACCTCACCACCTTCCCTCACCAACTGGGATAAGCCCTCAGTTTAACCCCGAGACAGGAGCAAGCCCAGCCCTGGGCAAGATGAGCTCCTTTATCCCCACACAGCAGAGAGCTACCACAGCCTTCCGCCTTCTGCCTTTTATTTATTTAGATGAGTTTACAAAGCAATTAAGACATTTTGGCAAATGCCAAGGTGCAGATTTCCTCCCTTATGATAGATCATTCTCAGCTCTTTCTCTTTCCCTCCCCCCCCTCCTTCTGGGCAGATAAATGTTTCATGGTCCCACAGACATATTTTCTCTCTGCCCAGTTGCTTAGAATCCATTTAAACATGCCCATTGAACTCCACCATCAGGTAATATTTTAACAAGCGCCCCTAAATAAGCTCTATTTACAGACTGTAAATACTGCCTGACAAGCTCAATACATTGTTTCATCACCTCCTCAGCTGGGATTCCTCTTGGAAGCCTTTCTGATTTGGGCAAAAGCAGGAAATCCACCCAAAATATGATGTTATGTTGGTTTAAGGCATAAGCACTGATTCTTCACACACTCCCCTTTCCATTGGGAATGTCAGTCTTTAGTTTTCATAGAATCATAGAATGGTTTGTGTTAGAAGGGACCTGAAAGATCATCTAGTACCAACCCCCCTGCCATGGGCAGGGACACTTCCCACTAGACCAGGTTGCCCAATGCCTTATCCAGCCTGGCCTTAAACACCTCCAGGAAATGAGGGGGCATCCACAAACCTCTCTAGGCAACCTCTTCCATTGTCTCACTACCCTCTCAGTAAAGAACCTCTTTTTTTTCTCCAACCTAATTTTGTCAAAATTAAAACTTTCCCTGGCTTTGTCCATCCCATCCTAAGCATGAACTGTGCTGGGAGCACTCAGCCAGGCTCCACAGTTGCCTCAAAAGAAGCTTCTGAAATCAGTAGGGTTTTACAACATGCCTTGGAAGGCATTAAAATCCTCTAATAAAACGTTTAATTGAGGTTCCTCTAATAAGGTGGAGGATCTAAAATGAATTCACAGAAGTAATGATCAGATTGAGAAAGAAGAAGCTTAGTGGAGAATGGCACCATTTCTGCTGGAAAGAGTTCATTGCTCAAAAAAAAAAAAAAAAAAAAAAAAAAAAAAATTTTTTTTGCCCAAAAAAAAAGAATTTTTTTGGGGAAAAAACATATTTCTTTTTTTCTGAAGTTGCTGGTTCTTTTTCTTCTCCAGGGAAAGTGGAGGGCACTCATTTTTCATAGAAAAATAACTCAGTTCTTTATTTAAAAGGTGAAAAATACTGGACTGGTGCAGATTTGGGGCAAGCCAAGCAGGACCTTTGATGACTTCCCTTCCTCTTTTTCTGAGGCAGGACTTGCAGGAGTTCAGTGATGGGTATTTTCTTTATAAGAAAAGAGAAAAAAAAGCCAGAGTCCCCTAAAATGCTTTAGAGTGCTCTCCAGATGATGGAGCTACCTGGTTTAGCAAGTGAAGAGGTACTTGGGGAGGTTTTGATGGAGAGATTACGGACCTGATTACATTAATACCCAGCATGGGTTTTAACCTGCATTTTGGGTAAAATTCACTGCTCTGCAGAAGGCCCATAAAAGGCCCATGCACTGCTTACGCCCCACCAAGGCCCCATTTGGATGGTGCACGTGGAGCTGGGGGTGATGCATGGGCCCTGTGCCATCAGGAGGGGCTTCCACCCGCTACCCATCCATAATATTCAACATTTGGGGGAAAAATATTAGCAGAGTAATTTTATTAACGACAGCGGTAACTCAGAGCTTGTCTTTCCCGGCTTAATAAAGGGAATCCAGGGTGTTATTCACCAGCCAGAGGAACAGCTTATGAAACTATCCTGGAAAACAAACAAACAAACAAAGCCCTGGGAAGCATGAGAGCTCCCCACCATGTCCTAGCTGTGCTGATTAGAAAAAGTAAATCCCATACTGGGTCATGGTGTTCCTTGATATGGATGTTCCTTGATGTGATGTTCCTTGATCTCAGGGGTTGCCTTAGTGTTCAGAACATGGTGGTTTCATGTGGGGATGCAGGTTCCTGGGTCAACCTATGAAGGGCTTCCAGAAGACATTGCTTTCAGCAGCGGTTTTCCTCATCTCTTTGTAAATCCTCTTTGCTTCTTCTCAGCCATCTCACAGGCAAGAGGAACCATAGAGAAAAAACCTTCTGTGCCTTCCTCACCTCTCCTGCAAAGTGGTTTGGTATGAGCTTCTGCCAAAGCCTCTCTGCAGACTCTTATTTTGATCTGTCTCCCTTCTTTTTGGGTAGTCTCTCTTTCTGAGGTGCATCTCCATGTTTGCTATCAAATCATACAGTTTATGCCATCCCTTTGGAGAAAAATATCCCTCAAGATGGATATTTTTATAAATATGTTGATTTATTCCTCTTCCTCCAACAAATAAAGGCATCTTCATATCAAATGTACCTTCCTTCCCTTTCCCACCACACATGGGGACATTCCTGGATTTTGATGGAGTAGTGATGGTCTGAGCACAGCTCTCCCCTGGAGATGGAGGATGAGGATGTCACATTCTGGCATAACTGCTGTCTGTGGAGCAGGAGAACCACTGCTGCCACCATCACTGTCACCCCCAGAGTTGAGCCAGGGTGGCTCCTTCTCGTCCATCCCTTCTGTCCATAACTTAAAGTAAATTTTAAGGATTTTTTTTTTATAATTCCCTCTGCTTTATGTCCCTGTGTATTTATTATGCCTCCTACAGGGTATTTAGAGGATGAGTTTTAGCTGTTTGGTTGGAGATAGCTGAGGCCATGAGCAGGGCCATCCAGGACACCCGGGTGCTTGCAGGGACACCTTGTTCAAATGGGGATTTGCAAAATGAAAATCCAAAGAAAAAAACAATTTTGACTGAACATCTCCCAACTCTTCTTTTTTTTGGGAGTTTTGGGTTTTTTTCTAATCAGATCTCAACTAACTTCATCCTACACAAATGGCAGCAGAATTCCTCTGCTCATATATTACTTGCCTAATAATAATTCTGTATTTTGACTTATTTGATTAATTTTCCTCTCTCCCTGCTTTTTAAAGCACCAGAATACTCATGCAGTACTGGGAAATCTTCAGATCATTTTGGGTTTATTTTGTTCGATCCCAAGAGGCTACATTCTGGGGACACCTGAGCACGGCTCTCTGGTTCTGCCGGGTCCCCAGGATGTCCCTTCCCGTGTCACATCCCCTGAGAGTCAAGCAGAGCTGCCACCACCGGGTCCCCTCCACCAGCATCTCCACACCATCCGGTCGAGCTCCATGAGAAGGGGGAGCATGTGCGGGGAAGGATGTCAAGGCAGAGAGAGAGGCAAATGGAAGCACAAATCCATCCCTCGCCCCCTGTGGCAGCCCTGAGAGGGGGTCCCCAATCGCCCTCCCCTGCGCGGCCGCGTAGCACTCACGGGGAAAAGTCCTGCAGCCGCGGAGCGCAGGCCCCTCTCCCTCTCTCGCCCCCCAGCTTGGATTTCCCTAAAGGCGAACTGGGGCTAAATAATGAATCGATCTAAAATTAACCGGAGGAATGGAAATGCTCTAAAAATAAAGCCAGCAGCTGCCGTGGTCGCAGCCCCCCGCTCCCGTGGGGAGAGGAGGGCGGGGGGCTCCTCCGGGGGAGGATCGAGCCGGGAGAGGATTTACCGCAGGCTCTCCGCGGGTGCGGAGGAGAAGAGCGGGGCTGCGGCTGCTCCGCATCTAGGCGCGCACGGAACCCCCCGCAACTTCATAGCTGCCCCAAAAAGGCTTTTTTTTTTTTTTAAATGCATTGTTTTTTTTATTTATTTTGCGCTCTCCCGCTTATCTCCCTTTTTCCTTTTTTCTTTTTTTTTTCCCGCCTTTTTTTTCTCCTTTTTTTTTTTTTTTTGTTGCTCACTGTGAGCCCCCATCATC
>VZTY01026066.1:363592-463860 GCA_013400935.1 Turnix velox | reverse complement strand
AAAAAAATTAATAATAATAAGTGGGGGGAGAAATTTTAAATATTAAAGGAACGGACAGAAAAAAAAAGAATTTTGGAGAAAAAAAAATGAGGGAAAGGCTGTAGTTCTATATAAAAGTCTGTTTATATATGAATGAATATATGTATTCTAAATGTTATCCCTTGGTGTTGTACACAACTTTGTAAATAAATTTTTAAAACGCTCTGCCCATCTGTGTGTGTCGGAGGCGCATCTTTGAGCACCACCCTCCCCCGCGAAGAACCAACCGCGGAGGCTTCAGAGCCCCGCGGCCGCGCAGCTCCCGCCCGCACTTTTCTTTGCCTATATCTTTGTCTGGAGTGCGGGTTTTCCGCGGCCTCTTCTGTACGGGATACGCCTTCCGCGGCCGAGCAAACCCGGCGCTGCGGCAGCGATTCCTCCCAAATTAAATCATTTCCCGGCAGCTCCCAAGTTCCCTCATCCCTGCTGGAATTTTTTCCCTAAATATATTATTTTTTTCTTAAATATATAAATTTTTTTCTCAGCCTGATTTCGGCGCGAGGGATCCCTTCCCGGCGGACTAGGTGCGTTGGCTTCCCTGGTTTATAATAAGGGAAATAATTTAAAATAAAACACGCTGGGGCTGTTTGAGTGATGTTTGGCATTTATTTTTCTGGGAAAAATAAAATCCGTGCCCGTGAGGTGTGAAAGCGCGGATCTTCCCTTTGGATCAGGAAAATAATTGGCGTGCGGCGGCTCCGCGGAAAAAAACCAATTTTTAGCTAGTTCCTAATAACTTTTAAGGACAGATAGATAACAAAAAAAATTAAACATTTGTGTGCGTTTTCGGTGATGAAATAAAGAAATTGGGGGGAGGGGGAGGAAATCAAAACAATAAAATAAATCTGTAGCATATTACAATATTTAAAAGACCTTTTCGTGGGGATTATTCAGGTGAAATATCGGGTGCCCAGTGCGCTGACAGCCATCAGTATTTGCTTTTCTCTCTCGAAAAATATTGAATTATCTTCGCTTTTGGAAAAAAAAAATAATACCTGGGTAGATTTGGGGTTTTTTTCCCTCCCTTTTATTTTTCTCCCAAATCACGCGTTGTCTTTTGTTAGGAAAACCGGAGGCGTGAAATCTCAGCGCGTCTCGCTGCGGGAGGAGGTGAATGAAGCAAGGATTTTTGAAAAAAAAAATTAATAATAATGATTTAAAAGGGAAAGAAAAAAAAAAGGAAGTAAGGAAAAAAAAAGGTGTCCTTGCTTTCCCCGCTAAGCGGTAAATATTATTTCTGGCTAAGTAAATATTTATACCTCCGCATAGGCGGACTAAAATAAAACAAGCTGCTCGGCCAGGAGATAGTTTGAAGTTTATAAATAAGGACTCGCTAATGAGCTGAGGGTGAGGAGGGACCGCGGGTACCTGAAGCCACCGGGATTCGGTGTCCCCCTCCGAAATGGAGCTAAATTTGTGCGGGGGGGTGGGAAAGGGTGCTGGGAAAGTAACAAGTTGTTTCCCAGTTGGGTTTTAACCCCACCGGCAAATGGTGGGGGATTTTGGGCTGGGGTTATTTCTATATTTAGCCGATCCCCCTGGGAAAAGGGGAAAGAGCTCCTCCCGGGATTGGATTTTAGGCTCAAGGAGCTGCTGATCCCGGACTTCCAGAGGACACCGGATAACGGGGGGGTTCATTCCATCCCCCAGCCCTTTGTTACTTATCGAATCGCTCGCTCATATTTCCCTACATAGCAGCAATACCTCGGGCTCGGCATCTGCGCGCCAGCGGCGGCGGCACCGGCGTCTTTCTTCCCTCCCTTCCCGCCGTTTCTCCCCGGGTTCTTCCCGGCCCTTCTCCTCCCGGTTCCCTCCGTCGCCTTCTTTCTTATTCCCGGTTCCTTCCGCCCCTCTCTTTTCCCTCTCCCGCTCCCCCCTGAAGCCATGGCCGAAGGGAGCAGTGGAGAAGCCGTTCCCGGAGAAAGCGAGGCGGCGGCTCTCGGCAGCACCGGAAAGGCGGTGGAGGAGGCGAACCCCCGTCTGTCTGTCCTGTAGGAGCCGGGCTGGGGAGCGGCAGCCCCGCGGGCAGGTGAGGGTCCCTGTGGCGGGGATGCAGTGCCCAACCGGGGCCTGCAGGGGGCGCGGCGGCTCCCGCTGCGCCGGCGGGGAACGGGGGCGTCCGTCCGTCCGTCCCCTCCCCGGGGCCGGGACCTCCCGTAGTCCCCGAGACCAGGAGCATCCTTAGGGGCCGAAATGTCCCCGAAGCTTCCGGTAACCGGGATACCCTCGCAGCCCTCGGGGCCGGGAGCATCCCCGGTGTCCGGGACAGCATCGCTCCCGCCGCCCAGCAGGGTCGTGTAAAGCCACCGGCGGGACTCGGGGAGCAAAAGCCCGTCCCCAAACCAGGCAGGGGTTGCAACGACGAAGAGCAGTTAATCGGTCCCGGGAACAGCGTCGGGCCAGGGACAGCATCCCCCGAAGGAGTTTTCGCACCCAGGCAACAGAAAGTGCTATTTCCCCCCTAGTTTAAATTATTTTTTAACTTGTTATTTCTCTTTTCCCTTCCTTGCCCCGTCGCAGAACTCGACACGGCCGGTGACAGACGCCTGTCAAGTGTCGCGTCCGTCCCGGGACGGACGTAATGAGATCCCGAGCACCGGGAAAATGTTCCTTTTCGCCGCCCGGAGGGGTTTACTCAGAGCCATCAACCCCCCCCAAAATTACACCCACACCCTTCCCCATAGTTATGTATCCAGGTGGCGGAGAGAAGGTGCAAGAGGCTGGAGACAGGATCAGGCCCTAATCATCTGAATCCCCATCTTGTTTGAGAAAAGGGCCGAGCTCGGTCCGCCTGTCTGTCTGTTTGCCCGGGGAACCCTCTTTCAACTCCCTTTCAGCAGAGCCGGGCGATGCGCGGGTGCGGGAGTTGCGCTCCCTCCTCCCCTTTCACCCCGCTCCCTGCTCGATTTAGGGCAGAACCGGTCTCTCCCCGGGCTGAAAGTTGCAGGGTAACGCTGAAAGACGTTAGAAAAACATTTGAAAAGGCAGGATAAGATCTTTATACGGTGAATATTTAAAAAAAAATTAAAAAAGAAAAGTGTCATTTGTCTCGCGTGGAGCTCGTTTCTCAGAAAACATACGGTTTATCCATCCTCTGACCCGCCCCGGTTGGCAGCATCGAGGGCCGCAGGATCGGTACCGCCGAGCCCAGGGGTCCGTGACCGTGTGCCCGGATGGGGGGGAGCCCCAGGGGAGCGATACGAGACCCCAGGAGGGCAGAGCTGAGGCCCGCGGAGGAGCATCCCTGAAGAGGGAGCGGGATGGGGGGGGGCTTAAATCGCCGCAGGAGGCTCTGAGCATCCCTCGGTCTCACCGGGGATTCCCCCGCAATTAAGCAAACACTCTTCATCCGGCTTTTTGGAGAGCAAACACCTCCCGTGGCAGTGATACTGGCCGAATTCGTCCTAAACATGAAGCGAAATGCGCTTAAAAAGATGCAGAGCGTGGGGACTGAGAAGATTTTAGTCAGTGGCTGTTCAATGTAGCAGCTAGAGATGAACTCAGCGCGTCTCCCAGCCCGGACTGGGAACAGACTCTTCAGCCATAAAACGCACTTAACAGTCTATTTAATAGTGGCGAGGTCCTTGGAAACGCCATATCCATGCTAATCTGGTCTCTCCTCTCTTTTTTTCTTTTTTTTTTTTTTTCCTAAATCAAATAGGTCAGCGAGACGAATTTTTCCTCCCTCAGTTTTAAAAACGTGACATTTAATCCATCTCAGGAACTAAGTAAACTTTATTAATTTGGGATTCATTCACAAGTGGCCGCTTGGCAACTTTATTAAAGAAAATGGGAGAAGGGAGCGTCCTTGAACTTCGGGTTCCTTAAAATACCGCTTTCCTGGAGCTTCGGTAATTTTGGGAACAGCAGGAGCACGCAAAAAGGTCTCCTCTTCTTCTCTCCACGGAGGGATTTCCACGGAGCATCCTCCGGGAGCTTCTCCAGCTCCGGGAATGGCAGACATTTGAGAAAACAACGCAAAATTTCGGGCCTTTCTAATTATTTTATGAAATGCTGGTATTTAAGAGGGGGGGAAGGAGGGGATCGACCTCCCTGCAGGTTGTGGTGGCGATTTCAAAGCCGTTTATTGCTGCGGGAGGGGAATGAGGATGGGGAAGAGCCGTCGGTGCCAGCCCAGCGGCCCCGCTTTTCATTTAACGGGGGGGTTTTACGATGTCGGAAATTCAGGAAAAAAAAAAAAAAAAGAGGTCAGATCGTGAATTTACAATCGCTAAACGTCTCCAGAATTTGTTTTCCGTCTCGGAAAGGAAATCCTAGATGAGTTGGAAAGCAACTTCTTATAGCCCTTGCCTCTCCCAAGGCTACTTCTTTCCCTTTCCTCATTATCCCGACTTCATCTCACTCCAGATTTAGGGAATACTAGGCAGACCAACCCTGAAGTGGAGGAGCAGAGCCAACAGCGGGGCTGAAGCCTCCTGAGAACGCCGAGGGTTAAGAAAAGCCAGTTTTTATCTGCTCACCATCGGTTTGCCTCAACTACCCAGTGCCAAAAGCCCAAACCCCGCTCTATCAATGTGTCCTCGAAGCCTTTTCCAGCCATTGAAAGCTCAAAGTCACCACGGAAACACTGGTGACAGGGACTCGATTGCGGGCGACGTGACCAATGCCGGTATTTAGAGAGCACTCGATAGAAAAGCTTCCCCCGGGGAGTGAAGGATTTTACCTGGCGACGAAAAAGAGCTCGCAGCTCATCGAAATCATGCACTTGGATGTCACTCCTACCAATAACCCGCCAGGTAAAATCTAAAAACTCCTTAAAAAACCAAACCAACAAACCTTAAAACCCCTAAAACCTATACTTTTTAGTAATATGAGCCCACAGACAACACTCATGGCTTTGGAGTGCAAGGGGCAGAGTGCTTTAGGGAATTCCAGGCATGGAAAATCCTAGAGGGAAGAGCAGGAGAAGGGCTGGAAGAAGAGAAATTGGAAAAGGGGGGAGGAATTCTGCCCCGAGACTGGGCTGGAATTTACTTTGTACAGAGTATTTTCAGCATCATACACCACGTCACAGCTCTGGCAGGGCCCAGGAGACATAACTCTCTCTCCATCTTGTAATCCACTTTGTAGGTGGATTGTAGGGCTTGCTTATTTGGCAGATACATTACGCTAGACATCCCTCAGGATCTTAGGAATATCCAAAAAATGCAAGTGTTTTCTTTAGCAGCAACATGGGTAATTGAGTAACACAGATTTAGGTAAAATATGTCAAATTTAATGATCATAGTTTGCCACTTTCCATGTGAACTTGGCCCCAAACACCCTGATGGGCCAATGGACCAAATTAATATTGACATTCACCCATATAAGACTCCAAACTCCCAGTTTCTTTATACTGTGACAGCTTCTGAGGATGCTAAAATTATGGCAGACATGAGAGGGACTAGGATGTCCAAGAAATCAACCAAAAACTGGTTGGGGTAATGATTTTGTGTGTTATTGCGCTGGAAGAACTTCAAGGAAGAAATGCCATCTCTGGTAGAGAGCAGCAGTGTACATCAGTTAATATTTATGTATTTTTAAAAACTCACCTGTATATCTATATAATAATAATCTATGAAGAATTTAGTTTTCTTATAATCTCTCTTTTTCTATTATAAGTCATCAGGTACTTCCACGTTCTAGCAGTCAGGTTTAAACTTTCCATCATGGGTTCCCAGACAGAGGAGAGTGATGCTCTGGCCATCAAAACCTCAGTCTGCAATGTTAAGTCCTAAAAATAATTAGTTTCCTGCCAAATTTCACATCCCAGCCTCAGCTGTAAGGTGGACTCTGCACCTCTCCGTGAGGTGTCTAGGGATGGAAGGGGGCAAGTTGGGGAATTTGAGAAATTAAAGTGTTTTTTGATGAGAAGTAGTGAACAGGAGGCTTTTAGGGTGGACATTCCTTCAGCATCTCGAAGGAAAACCATAGCAAACTGAAGAAAAGCAGAGACTGTAGTTTTAAATATGGGTAAGGGTTGCATAAAGGTGATTTAGGAGCACTCTGTGTGTTGCCAAGGTCTTAAAAGTGAATCAGAGGGTAAAACTAAAAGGCTGTGAAATGGAGGCCAAGATCTTTTGGCTCTGTTTGGAAAGTTCCTGTTGCCTGAGATGGGTACTTTCCCAAAGGAAATAGGAGTCCTGAAAAAGAGTTAACTTTGTTCAAATAAAGGGAGAGTCCACAGAGAGATTCCTCGGGTGGGGTCTTTCCAATTGCTGGAGTCTCCTTTTTATCTATATATTCCTTGACTACAAATGTCCATGTTCCCTTTACCATTGGCTTCAATGTAATTGGGATTTACAACATCCCCAATGCACCTAACAGTGAAATCACTCTGATCTTCATTTCAGAATTATGTTTGCAGTAAATGGTGACTGACTTGATGGGGTTGACAAGAGAGATGGTGGAGGCCCATCAATGCCTGGAGACATCCAAGGCCAGGCTTGCTGAGGGTCTGAGCAGCCTCATCTAGTGCAGGATGTCCCTGTCACTGCATAGTACTGGACCGAATGATCTTTGGAGGTCTAGTCCAACTCTGTGATCCTACAGCACAAACCACAAAGGTTCAAAGGGTTTTCCTTACCACGGTGTTGGGCTTCCCCAGAGTGCTGGTGTTCTCTGGTTGCCCAGAGAGGTGGTGGAGCCCCATCATTGCCTGGAGACACCCAAGGCCAGCCTTGCTGAGGCTCTGAGCAACCTCATCGAGTTCAGGATGTCCCTGTCACTGCCGAGGGTTGGACTAGATGGCTCTGGAAGGTCCCTTCCAACCCAACACAATCTATGATACACAGCGAGTTTTGGTGGCAGCCTTGTTTACAGTTCAGTTTTCATCATCACCTTCCTTTGTGTGTAAAAATTCTCTGGTTTCTCCTTTTTGCAAAGGCACTTTTATGGTTTGGAGAGACACTCACATCCTCACCCTATGGTGTGCAAGCAAGGTAAAAAAATAAATGAATGGTAATGGCTTCCAACTGAAAGAGAGCAGGTTTAGATTAGATATTAGGAAGAAATTCTTTTACTACAAGAGTGGTGAGGCACTGGCACAGGTTGCCCAGAGAAGCTGTGGATGCCCCATCCCAGGCTGGATGGAGCTCGAAGGGCTGGAGCAACTGCCTTATGAAGACAGGCTGAAGGAGTTGGGGTTGTTCCGCCTGGTGAAGAGAGGGCTCAGGGGGAACCTCAGAGTAGCTTATCAATACCTGAAGGGGGCCTACAGAAAGGCAGGGATATGATTTTAATAGGATATGTGATGGAAGGACTAGAAATAATGGATGTAAATTGGAAGATGGTAGGTTCAGGCTAGACATAAGAAAGAAGTTCTTTATGGTGAGGGTGGTGAGACACTGGAACTGGCTGCCCAGAGAGGTTGTGGATGCCCCCTCTCTGGAGGTGTTTAAGGCCAGGCTGGACAAGGCACTGAGCAGCCTGATCTAGTGGGAGGTGTCCCTACCTATGGCAGGGGGGTTGGTACCAGATGATCTTTAGGGTCCCTTCCTTCCAACCCAAACTATACTATACTATGATTCCCTTTGAGAGGAGCCCGCAGGAGTTCTGTCAGAGACAAGGCCGAGCAGCGCGGTGTCTGCTGAGGGAACATCGCCACTCCCGCACTCCCTACCACCTCCGGGGTGAGCACAGAACGGGTAGCACTGCCGGAGGCCTATTTTATAGACTGAAATATATCAATTTCAGCCCGACAGAACTCCTCCCGCAGCCCCGGGTGCCACCACCGGCACCAGCTGGGCGGGGGACTGAGCGCGCAGGCGCGGCCGAGCTGCCCCCTCCCTCCAGCGCAGGCGCCGGGCCGGGCGGAAGCGGGCGCTGAAGTGGAAGCGCGTGCGCGGCGGCGGTGCCCTGTAAGGAGCGGCGGGAAGGGCCGGGCTGAGGCGGGGAAGTGGGGGGAGGACACGGTGGTGTTTGCTGCTTTAGGGTTAGTGTGATGGGAGGGTTGTATCCACTCTTCCCCTCCGGAGCTTTCCCCCTCGCCCCCGGTGCGGGGCTGATGGGGGGGTTTGGGGGAGGGTGTCAGTGGGAGGTGGCTGAGGGGAGAGTGGGGAGGCCCCGCTGGTGGGGCTGTTAGTGGGGATGGAGGGCGGGTGAGTGAGGGAGCGTGAGGAGTAAAAGCGTTTTCTGACGTGAAGTAGCGAGATGGAGGCTTCGGGAGAGAGGATTCATTGAACGAATCGTGTTTTTGGTGTGTTCCTTGTTCCTCAGAGAGGTTGTGGATGCCCCCTCAATCCCTGGAGGTGTTTAAGGCCAGGCTGGATGAGGCATTGAGCAACCTGGTCTAGTGGGAGGTGCCCCTGCCCATGGCAGGGGGGTTGGAGTTAGATGATCTTTAAGATCCCTTTCAACTCCAACCGTTCTGCTCCAGAGCAGGCTGAGGGAACCGGGGCTATTAAACCTGGAGAAGGCTCCAGGAGACCTCCCAGCGACCTCCCAGTGCCTGAAGAGGCTCCAGGAAAGCTGGGGAGGAGCTGTTTGCCAGGGCACTGAGCCACAGGCCGAGGGGCAATGGTTTGAAATTAGGGCAGGGCATTAGGAAGAAGTTCTTGCCTGTAAGGGTGGTGAGACACTGTCCCCGGTTGCCCAGAGAGGTGGTGGAAGTCGCATCGATACCTGGAGGCATCCAAGGCAAGGCTTGCTGTGGCTCTGAGCAACCTGATCTAGTGCAGGATGTCCCTGTCACTGCAGGAGATTGGACTAGATGGCCTTGGAAGGTCCCTTCCAACCCTGTAATTCTATAAAATAATAGAATAGTTTGGATTGGAAGGGGCCTTAGAGATTATCTAGTTCCAACTCCCCTGCCATTAGTTACATTAATTAGTTAACATTAGTTACATCCCTGAGTGAGTTCTGTGAGTTTCCCTTTGGCAGAAAAAACAGGTGGTTTGTATCACTGCTGTGTATCTGAACCCTAGCAGACAGTGTATAAGAACAGTGTGGTTTTGGAGCTGTGGGTTTCGTCCTGTATTTATAGAGGGCACCTCACTTGAGAAACCTTTTAGTTTCACACATCTTGAGGCAGAAGTTGTAATCTTCAAGTTGAGACTGACCAAACCAGCTTTATCACATACTGAACAGTCTTACTTAGTGTTTCCATCTCCAGTGCAGCAAAAAGTGGAGATTTTGTGCTTATAATATAATGACTTTTGTTTCAGGAGGCATGGAATAGTTACTGAACACTATAAAAAAAGTAGAAAAGAACCACTTTAGAGACAAGAAATTCAGTACCTAAGAAAATAAGCTTTACTCCAAAGGTAGGGAATGGCAGAAGGAAATGAGTTTGTCTGCAGGTGAGACTCCTTTTGTGTAGGAATTAAGGAGATATAATTAATACTTGTTCTAACTGGAGGTAGAAAGGAAGGCCAGGTGTGAGTGTTTTATAGATGGGAAAGACTAAGCTCATTACACCTGATTTTCAGAAGTCACATAGGACTCTGGTCTTACTGGAACTAAGTTTAGGAAAGAATTTACTTCGAGTACAATGTTCTGCAGACTCTACCTCAATATCTTTTATTAGATAATTATGCCTATTCCGGGGCTTAGACACAGGTGAAGTATGTAAGCATGCAAATATCAGTGTTCACCTAGTTATGGTCTGCTGTTATAGTTTCATATTACTAAAGTAATTTACGTTTTCCCCTTGATGATGTTGTTGGGTCATACCTTACTGTGAATAAGTATGGATTTAGTTTGAACATAATAACCTAAACTTGGCTTGTCTGTTCCAAAAGAGCAGTTCAGTACTGCTGCTGCGTGGGGGTTTTATTTGTTGGTTTCTTTTTGGCTGTGTCAAATGCACTAAACTCACTTAAATCGGATGATGCCTTTTCTGTGAGTAAAGTCTTTGTCAGTTGTACCCAGGCTCATCCACTCTTCTGTAATCTATCTGCTGCTGACTGGAGGGAATGGTGCTGCTGCTGCTGATCTGGCAGAAGTACAGCCTTTGAATTTACTGCTGTCTCTCACTGTCAAGACTGGTGAAGTTTCTTCTTCAAATTTTTTTTCCTTACTCGCATGGAAATATTTTTGATTCTCGGTCAAAGTTTGCATATATTCTATAGAGGTTTTTTTTTTGCATTGGGCCACATGATTGCTTTCCTCTTTCTTGATTTCTGAGTTTGATTCATCCGACCTTTAATTTGACAGACCTATAAGCATTTCTTAGTGTTACTGGATCCTTACTATGGTTAAGCAGCCTTGGGAGAGCAGCCCTCTTGCCTTTTTGGGTAGAAGGATGGAGAAGGTCCCTTGAGCTCAATGGTGTCATCTGGTGCATCCTCTAGGGAGAGGTTGCTGATGGACAGTATGCCTGTGCTTGGTAAGGGAGAGGTAGAGTTTCAAGCCTGTTATTGAATATCAAGAAGATTGAAGTAAGACTTGGATCAGGGATTTTTTATCACTAAAGCCATATCAGTTCCTAGGTTAGTAGTACATTTTAACTATTTGATTCTGTACTGGCTCATGGCCGTATTTCTGTGAAATTAGTTAGAACACACAACAGGATTTATAACTTTTATAGTGGCCACAGGAGAACAGGCACTTGTCCAGTACACTGTTAACTTTTAAGTAATTTTTTATATGCTAAAACCTACGGAGAAACTCATAGCAGGTCTGTGTGTTATGCTTTAAAAAAAAAAAGCCATTAACTTAATACTGGGACATGTACTCTTTTTTTAAAAACTGTGCTCATTACAAGTAATATACATATTTTTTTCCAGCGAGTTATTAATCTGGGAATTTTTATAGACGTCTTTGAAGAAATTTTGCTTCTTTGGTGTCGTATATTAGTTTGTGAGCTACTTAACTCATATGGTTGACATGAGTATTTTTGGCTGCCACTGCAGTCTCTTTTACTGGTCTGTTGCAGTCTTCCCTTGTTGCTTAAAGGTAAAACATAGACTCGTAGAATAGTTTGGGTTGGAAGGGACCTCACAGATAATGTAGTTCCAACCCCCCTGCCATATGTGGAGCTTGTTAAGATGCAAAATAGTAACAGAATGTTTCTGGCTGGGGGAAGTGGTGGAGGGAGCAGGACTTTCAGTAATGCCATTAAATGCCTAAGGAACAAAAACTTGGACGGCTTTGTAGCAGTGTTTGTGGTGTTTTTTCAGGTACCTTTTGGCTTGTTACAGAGGCCAGCAATGGAGAAGTGGAGCTTAATGACAATTAGTGTTTTACTAGCACTGACTGTACGCTGGGCTGTGTCGCTCAGTTCTTATTCAGGTAATGCATGTTCACTGTCTGTGAAACAGCTTTGTGAAGGTGAATTATGGAGCTTGTGATAAATTAAACCTGTGTGTAAAATCATAAATAGCCAGCAACGTGTTACTTTAAGTACCATTGTGTTGTAGTGCCTTTCTGTTTCCATAAGGTTCATATAATACCTTGTTATTTTTTTCAAGTGTGCTGTGATTCACATCAAGGCGGATTGGAACAAAATCTTAAAAATAAAAAAATCCCTCAACTTTTTTTTTTGCTGGGAAGGAAGATCAGTAATGTTTTAGGAGGAGCCAAAGAACAGCTGGTTGTTCACCTCTATGTCTTTGTTGTTTAAGTAGGTGCAGAATATTATTTTGGCCTGATTGTACTTGTGATTAATCTTGTCCTTTAAGTTCTGTAACAGATGTAGCCATAATTTATATTTAAAACTGTACTGGTGATAATGAATATAATGTAAAGGTGACATGGAGTGAGCGATTACACTCTGCCTTGTAGCTATAATTCCTTACAATTGTTTACAGCATGAACTCAAGCTATATTCTTTTAATAGATGAGTTTTTCTCCTCCCCATCTCAGAATGCTTGCAAACAACTAACAAGTTTTTTTTCCCAAACCACTTGGCACCATTCCTACGCTTAGAATAAAGCTTAGGAGACGTTTCCTCTCTGTAATTTTTTTTTTTTTAATGGACTATTACTTTCAATTCCTGTGAGCTGAAAGAATCACAAGCTCAGTCAAATTTGTCTCTGGCTTTCTGGGAGCCTCATTCCCCAAGCTGTTGAGGATTATAAACTGGGTTCTGCTTCCTGATGGAATTTGCTTGCAGTTAAGTTGTATGTCTGTGTTGTTGTGCACTTGTTTTAGTTTGAATTTGCTTTCTGAAAATTCTTATAACCTATTCTGTGCACTGAAAGGCCTGATTTAGTAAATGGCTCATCTTTCTTAACTCTTCATATAAGAATTATAGGGGAAGAGATTGATCTGATTTCTTAAAAATTTTTTTAGTTTTACAGAGTAAGCAGTTGAGGAAAGGCTGAGGAACTGGGGTCTTGTAGCATCTCCTAGTTCTAAGTAAATTTAAAAATAAGGCTGGCTGTTACTTTTAACAGTGACATACCACAACATTAAAACACAAAGGAGAACACTGTCAATTATTCTATATTAAGAAATCAAGGTAGTTCACACAAAGCCAGTGTGAGATGTCCATCATGTACATTTTCCTATTTTGGAGGTAGTGCCACGTTATTCATCTACACTTGGAAATGATTTTTTTTTTTGTGTCAGATGAGGAAGCAATTCTTCACTGTGGAGTATCTTGATAAATGCTTATTGCAGAAATATCCAGAAAGCCAAAAGAACACATAACTTCCTTTTTTTTTTTTTTTTCCCTCCCTATTAGACTGCATAGGAGATGAGGTCTCTATTTTATTCTCAGAAATCAGAGAGGAATGGAAAATTGAATTAGTAATATATTAATATCTGGAGGAAAAGCAATCTTCATAAACTGAATAAATTCTTACCTCTTCTGTCATTTCTTTTTAGGTGCAGGAAAACCACCGATATATGGAGACTATGAAGCTCAGAGGCACTGGCAAGAAGTTACTTACAATTTGCCCATCAGGCAGTGGTAGGCAGAGCTCTTGTAGTTTAGTTTACAAGGGGCTAAATGTCATGATACTTCAGTTTGTGTCTTTAATGTACCTTGAAGATCTTCACTGCATCTTCTGTTCTCTGAAACATCCTGAAAACCCTTTTAAAGTAATACATGAAGGGGACTACAGAAGGGCTGGGGTAGGACTTTTTAATAGGGTCCAGGACAGCAGGACTAGGAGTAATGGATGGAAATTGGAAGAGGGGAGATTTAGGCTGGAGAGAAGAAAGAAGTTCTTTGCTGTGAGAATGGTGGGACACTGGAACAGGTTGCCCAGAGAGGCTGTGGATGCCCCCTTAATCCCTGGAGGTGTTTAAGGTCAGGCTGGATGAGGCATTGAGCAACCTGGTCTAGTGGGAGGTATCCTTGCTGATGGCAGGGGTGTTGGAACTAGATGATCTTTAAGGTCCCTTTCTACCCAAACTATACAACAATTCTATAATACAACATCACTTTTTTCTGCTACACCTGACCCCTTCATCGTGCCAGAGTTTGGATAATGAAGAGCTGACATAATAATAGAGTTGGCAGCTTCAGTCCTCTCCGCTATGCGGGACTATATGTACTTAAAATGAAGAATTATAGCAGTCATTATTTCTAGGTGTTCCCAGGGGCTAGATGAAACTATATTGCAGGCTGGGTTTAGCCTGTGGGCTGCCAGTTGGGCGTCTCGGCCTTGTTGTATTTGCTCTTGGTTTTATTTATAACAGAAGTTTTTTGGATGGGATCTGCTCTGGGAATTGAATCTCTAATGCAGCAAAGTCATACTCGGTCTTGGGCGTTTGGAAAATAACATCTCTGCTGACATGCCAGGGATTATGTTGTGGAATACTGAGCTGTCTTTCCCCTCCTGTATTATAGAAATACACAGTGGTAAAAGGCATTATGGTATGTAAAAACAGCGTTCAAATGTGAAGCCGAGATTGTAATCACTTCTGGTGTTGCTGTTTGTTTAGTATTCAGAAAAGCTGTCTGTGCACTTGCTCTTCTGTATTTCTCTCTGTAAATCTGGAGAGCAGCTCTCTCCTGAGGACACAGTCCTCTTAAGATCTCGTGATCTTTTCACAGCTTAATCATCATGTTTACTGTTAGCATATATAGCTGTACATTCTGTGCTTAATTTCTTTGATTCAAAACAAAGATGCATTAAAAAAACAATGCAGTAAACTATGGTGTGATTTGTACTTAGTTTCTTTACGCGAAGATTTTCTGAGTCAGAGGCCAGGATTTAAATATTTCTTTTTTTATATTTTTAGGGTCTTGAAATTGTTTCTTAAAGGCTACTTTAAGATCATTGTGTTTGATTATGATGCTAGTTGAAATTGTGAGCATTTTTTTCCTGAATATTACTATGTGTAGGGATTGTTTTATCTGTTGAAATTATGAGGTTATGCAAGGTAAAATTAAAGAAAAAACAGAAAGTTCACTGCTAAGTTGCAGACCTTTTCAGTCTGCGTGAAGAATCTGGACTGCCTTAGGATGAGCAATCTTGAACTGTAGGATAAGAAGCAGAGGTGCAACTCAAAGAGATATGATTTATCATGTGTTCCTGAGATACTTCAGGCAGCTCATAAAGAATTCAAGAAATATCATTTACTATCATAAATGTCAAAAATTGGCTGTATTTGAAGAGAGAAATGGGAGAAGCCAAGAGCTTGCCCCTTGGCAGCCAGTCTCTTCACTCCATTTCGCTGGGAGATAGAAAGGGTCTGATGCCTTATTTTTGTGACTTCTGTTTTTTTTTACAAAACCTTCTGCTTCACATTTGGAAGAGGTGATATAATTTTAACTGCCACCAGCCTTCCATAGAGATATCTAATTACAAACAGGAAAATCTTCTCTCTTCCCTTTCTCTCCCATTGGCTGAGTTTTGAGAAAGAAGTGGACAGGTGGTTTAGGTGATGCATCAGATTGAGGTTAATGACCTTGTGTTGGTTATTCAGGAGGTGTTACTCTGGTAACTTGGTGTTCCCTTCAAAGGAATTTCTTAGCCCCCTGTCTCCTACATTCATGGTGCCAGAATTGCCTGTACGAAACTGCCATGGCACAACTGTACTGTTTTTTGTTTGCCTGGGTAATATCTTTATACCATCTTTTTTACTCTTCAGTTGTTTTCCAGAAGTATAAATCAGCTGATAGCTTTTCAGGATTTTCATATTAAGTCTGTTGAGCAGAAGCAGCTCACAACTTGCTGCATTGCAGCCTTTAAGGGTAGCAGGTGAACTTGAGCTACTTAGAAATCGTTGTCACATATTACATGTCCAGGAAGAAAGAAAATACAGGATTACTACTAGGAAATAATCACTAGTGAATTTAATTTCTTTTGAAATTTCCTTTTAACAGCATTGTTTTTATTTCCTTTTTGGCAAACTGACTTCTGTCTTTCAGAGTAGCTGGCATGCATGGAAAGTGTGGCTTTGGTTTGTAGATGGAGGTGAAGACTTGCAAAGCCTCTTACATATAAACAAACAAATCTATGGCTACCATAGACATGTCCAACTATTTTTATGCAGGCTTTGTCTTTGTATCTGGGTTTTTTTTTGTCAAACTCTGTTCACATTAAGGCTTTTCCCTCTCCAGGTAAGTCAGCTCTAGCTGCAGCTTGTAATAATCTTTTCCAATATGTAGGTGCAAAATTACTTCTGCTTTTGTGGTGTTGCTTGAGTTTTGGGTTTTGCTGGTTTTTTTTTTTTTTTTTCCTTTTGTAAACTAAACCAGATATAGCAGCTGCTGACTTTCTTTGTGGTTTTTGAATACATGGATAGAAATATTTGGTTTAATGTTGCATCTTTTCCTTGGGCTGGAATTGCAGATCTTTATTTTTTTTTAGGTACTTTAACACAAGCGATAACAACTTACTTTACTGGGGCCTTGATTATCCACCTCTTACTGCCTATCACAGTCTTCTGTGTGCTTATGTGTAAGTTTATTATTTTAAAAACCTACTTCTGTATACTTTTTGTTACTATAAAGCTAAGGAAAGATTTTATGTGTTCCTTAAAATAAATGCTGCTATTTTTTTGTCTGTTTATTGCAAAGGGGGGGCTGAAGGGTTTTACATCCTTCTTTTTGCCAGGTCCACAATTTTTAGCAGATTTAGATCCTTCACTTTTCACATCAGAGCTGCACGGAGGAGAGTGTTGCAGGAATTGGGCCCATCACATGGGAAACCACTCTCATATTGAGAGCCCCAGTGACATTTGATGACTGGATATCATGTAAATAGAATTCTGTTATTGGAATACTTTTTCCACAAGGGCTTTAGTGCTGTTGGAATGAGACTTATGGAATAAGAATGTAGGTTAAAGTGCACAGGCACAGTTATGTGGGGCATCTATGTGAACCGTAAATGGTTTAAATTTAATACTTAAGAATGAGAGGTATTTACAATTGTTTTTTTTGAAAGTAGTTGGAATGAGACTGAAGGTGGTTATCTTGTCCTAATAAATATTGTATTCCATTTTTACAGTTTTCAAAGATGTGTATTTTGTTTTTAATTGTGAAATAGCAGCTAAAGTCTGTCGTGTAAACTGATCTAGTGGTGAGGAAAATCTTGCATGTCCTCTTGTGCAGGTCATCTTTATTGCGGAAAGGCGAGTGAAGGGAAATGAGGACTGTCCACGTTTTGATGTGTCTGTACTTTGTTTTGCAGTGCAAAGTTAATAAATCCTGATTGGGTTGCTCTGCACACATCTCGGGGCTATGAGAGCCAGCCACACAAGTTATTCATGCGGACAACAGGTAGGAAAATTAAATTTCCTAAGGATTATTGTGCAGCTTTGTCTGGCTTTAGCATGTTCCTCATGCAACTTCTCTGTCTTCACCAGTGTATTCTCAGTTCTTTGACCTGGGTGGCTTTGCATGTCAATCTATGAAGCAGAATTCTCTGTTCTTTTCTGCCATCCTTCTTGAAACTGATGAATATTTTTTAAATAAACAAATGTTGGTTCAGTAAAAACTGTAAACAGTGTGGCCAGAGAGCTCTTGCTCTCTGTGATGTCAAATGCCATGTTATCCTGTTACTATTTTATTTTACATCTGCCTTTTGCTTTGCATAACCCAAGAGTTCCACAAAATGCTTTCTGATTACAACAGAAGAACTTGTTTGTCAGTAGCTTTTCTCTACTTCACAAACCTCTGAGTCTAGTCTCTAGTAATTGACTGAATTGAAAAGAAATAAAAATCACTAGAACTTAATTACCCTTGAAATGGTCTTTATTAATTTTGAAATCAACTCGCTTGACAAGCCACTGATGGATTCAGGAGAACAGAGAAGTCTTTTTAAACAATAGCCATTAGCAGAATGGATTAAAATAATTCAGAGTGGTCAATGTCAGCTGTTGGTATTACACCTTTATTTTAGATGTCAGCATATTTATTTTGCTAATGCCTCAAGTATGTTTCTTTAATTGCTCTTTAAACCTGCACAATGATTCATTGCCCAATAACTGATATCTTTAAATACTTTCTTCCAAAGCCTGTGGCTAAAAAGAGGCAAAGTATGTTTCCCTCTTGGAATAATTACATGTTTTCTGGAACTGGTTTATAGAAATAATTGTACATTTTCCCAGGCTCTTGAGAAAATGTTCCAGAGAAATTCACCTGATAGCTTTAGGCATGAGCAGGAGTTGACATAAATTCTAGGCAGGTGAAGCTGCTGGTTTTTCTTGCCGACTCTGTTACATATATTCGCTGAAGGCAGATGATCAAAGCCAAATGACTGTAGTCTTAGTTTATTTATCCACATCACTTCACACAGATACAGTGGAGAATGTAACAATCTAGAGCTTCTTAATCATTTGTGTCTTCAGACACGCTGTTCCACCAAACAGCTTGAGTCCTCATTGATTTCTTTGGAGATTGAAGAATGCCTTCTCTCCTTTGGCATGTGAGGAACTAGAGTGTGCTCCCTTATTGACTGAGGCTGTGCCAGGAGCCAAAACAGCTGAACACGTGGAAGCAGCAGGTTTTGGCCATCAGAAATGAGAGCGTTGGAAACATTAACAAGATCAAATTCTGTAGACCTATGTCTTTTTGTCCTTTGAAGTGGAACTACTAGATTCGTTCTAAGGAAGGACAGTGATGTTTTGATGTTTATTTGCCTCTACTTGTTTCTTGCTTTTCTTAAAACAATTGGAAAAAATCTAGCTTTGCTGCAATTGCCAGCTATTTTTACAATAAGAAATTAAGATGGAATATAAGACAAAAGAAAAGTGTGTTCAGCTGAAATTACGTGCCTTTAAGACTTCAGTTGAAAGTCTAAAGTGAAGTTTTCATCAAGGATACAGGTGCAAACCACACATTCAAATGTGGGCAGCTAGTTTCACTCCAACTCTATGCAGCTATTATCATCTGAGGGTTTTTTCACACCAAATACAGCCAAGAAGTGGAACATCATGAAGTTGAAATTGTAAGCAAGGGCAAAGTGGAAACAGGTGGAAACACACTGCTTGAGTAGCATTAAGATGAGGTATGAGGAAGGACTCTGATACAAAGTTCATCTTTCTTTTTCAGTGTTTGTTGCTGATTTGCTGGTTTATATTCCTGCAGTTATTTTATATTGTTTTACATTGAAAGAAACATCTACTAAAAAGAAGGTAAGTGTCTGGTTCTTGTGCAAATTAAAAACCGAAGAAAACATACTGTTAAAATGGGGTAGGAATGTAACAGTACCATAGTTAATTAAGTACAGAACACCATGATGGGCAAACACTATATGTCATATCAAAGGCTTTTCAGTTAAAAAGATTAGAAAAAGAAGCTATTGCCTTATGGCATCATTGTTCTGCTTTCAGTAATAGTAATGAGATGCTTTAAAGCTTAGTAGCCATGAGCTCCTGAGTTATTTCTTTCTGAATTTATTACTTGGGTAGTAAACCCAGGATTTGTGCTGTGACATGGGGGAACCCAGGAACTGCTTTGTCTTGCACACTTCTCATGGTAGAACCGGTACATTTTACAACAATTGTCTGATTTTTTTGACAAATTACAAAGGTTGTGGAGGTAATCTTTGAGCTGATTGGTAAAGGGCAGGCTGGTCTCTATTCAGTATCTTCATATGGAAAATCTGTGTAATTTTTTTTTTATTCTTCAAAATGCGAATGACATTACTTGATAGAGAAGATTTCTACGTACAGGATGCGCACTGTTTTTGTGTTGGAGAAATAGTGTAAGTTCCTCGTCTGGTGTTTGACTTTCCTCCTTTCATTTTTTGATCCTTATTCCCAGGTTTCCAGTGCTCTCTGCATCTTGCTTTATCCAGGCCTCATTCTTATTGACCATGGACACTTCCAGTATCCTTGTTCTGCAGTGAAATCAGTTTCTATTTAAGAAGTAATAGTTATTTGCACAACAGCAGGGAAATGCTGTTGGTTGAGAACTCCAGGCTATGCTACTCAGTGCTGCTGAGCCAGAGGGATACAATCCTGGTGTTGTGATTAATGTGGATATTTAAATATTACAAGGAGATATTGAATTTCAGCTAGATCAAGTTTATCCATTTGTGGTTTTTTTCCAAGCTGTTGCATGGTGAACCTGAAAGATGATGTATCTCAGAAAGCAGATTGGGTAGGAAAAAAAAAATCTATTAATGCTGTTGGGTATTTGAAAGAATATTGGATATTAATAAGGGGAAAACAAAATACTGTGAAATTTCTGACAATGCAGATATCTCCTGTTTGGTTTCTCTCATCATATAAGAGTAAAATTAGAAGACAAAGCTAATAATTTCTTGCAACCTAATAGTAAGTGCAGCTAATTTCTTCAAACTGGAAGTAACTATTAGTCATTGTTTGGACAGTGTTGGCAGCCCAGGAAACTGGTCACAGATGAGGATGTGTTGTGAGTATAATTAAATCACAAAAGACTCAGAAGTCCTGAAACTTAATAATATGTAAATTAAATACTGATGTATTTGAATATTCTGCACATGCCTTTTGGAATCTGGGAGGGAAAGCTTTATCCTTAATCATGTTCATTCCATGAAAAAATAATTACCCTGATGTGTGTTATGGTTATGTGTTAATTATATGGTTTGGCCCCTTTTACATACAAAAGCTTTGAATTGAGCCTTGGAAATATAAAAGTTGCACTATAAATAGGAGTAAAATTACTCTGTCTCTGACCGTTGTAGTCACAACTGACAAAGTGTTTTTAAAACTAACTTGGAAAAACTTATTTTGCACGGTATTTTATGCCTTTCCCCCAGGGCATTCACTACTGAATTCAGTAGAAAGATGTGTATTTTGTCCTTGACATAAAAAACCATATACAACTCAGTGAGCCTGGGCTTTGCCTTATGGGGAGTTCTGTGTTTGTCTTATGACTGGGACCTTCTGGGATCAGTGGCATTTTGCTTAGCCCTAAATTATAAGCAAATGGAACTTTACCATTCTCTGCCCTTTTTTTGCTACTTACTTGGAAAGTGCTTCAAGAAGGGATTGAAAGGAAAGGGGTAAGTGACTTCCAACCACTTGATCTTTCTTGAGAAGACATCCAGGCAGCCTGAAATTTGGAATATGGTTCTGCATTTCAGAATTAATTTCTAGTGTGGAGATACTGGCCCAGGTTGCCCAGAGGGTTGGTGGAGGCCCCATCCCTGGAGACATCCAAGGCCAGGCTTGCTGAGGCTTTGAGCAACCTGATCTAGTGCGGGATGTCTCTGTCACTGCACTGGATTGAACTAGATGGCCTTGGAATGTCTGAGTGATTCAATAAAATACTTACCTTTGTAATGTATTTCTCTCCAGCAAAACAAGTATTTCTTCTTGTGATCTAGATTAAGTATTTCCACAGAACAAATAGTGAACTCTCTTAAGGTGTCCTTTCTTAGGACTTGTTCTGTAATCTAAATTGAATATGGACTGCAGTGATGAAA
This sequence comes from Turnix velox, assembly GCA_013400935.1. Lineage (NCBI taxonomy): Eukaryota > Metazoa > Chordata > Aves > Charadriiformes > Turnicidae > Turnix > Turnix velox. Next base: position 443,065 of record VZTY01026066.1, on the reverse strand, counting down.
TTGACTATACCACAAATCTGGAGATGCTGAATTTTTTCTGTGGTACTGGTGGTTCTTGTTTAGATGTGTTATCTTCCATTTGGAACAGTTTGCCGAGAGAGGCTGTGGGTGCTCCCTCCCTGGAGGTGTTAAGGCCAGGCTGGACAAGGCACTGAGCAACCTGGTCTAGTGGGAGGTGTCCCTGTCTATGGCAGAGGGGTTGGAGCTAGATGATCTTTAATGTTTCTTCCAACCCAGACTATTCTGTGCTATGATTCTGTATCTCCTTTATTTTTTTTATTTTTTTTTCTGGGTAAAGGTTTATGCTACTGAGTTTTATTACCAGTCTGATGTGACCTTTTCTTTTGATTGCAGATTGGTGTTGTTGGCCAAAATAGCGGGGACAGTGGTGGCTGCCTTCGCTGTCTGCTGGCTCCCCTTCTGTACCGACGTGGCACAAATCATGCAAGTACTCAGAAGACTCTTTCCCATTGACCGAGGCTTGTTTGAGGCATGCATGTTTTCTTCTCCCCCACCCTGCTGTCCATGTTCTGTATTCTTGGATCCCTTGAGAAACCTTCATCGTGACCTTTAGGGATTTCATGTGGGAGACACTCTACAGGACTTGTAATCTGAGATGGCTTCTTCAGCACTCCTTTCTTGCCAGTTATTTCATCCAGTATTTAACCCCAGCTCAGCTGGCATCTTCCAGGATATTATATGAGTAGACAACACTTATCCCATCATCAAACTCATACTTCAATCCACACATTTTTCCATTGAAATAGATTCCATGGTAATTGACAGTGTCAGAAGATATAACCTTAAAAGTTAATGACTTCAGTTTCAGTCTTTGAGTCTGCTTGGCTTTTTTTTTTTCCAATAGTATTTGTTAGCAAAAAAATAAGTAGTCTTAAGTGCAGCCTAGAACTTCCCTTTTGACTCACCTTCTTCTAATGCAAGTTTCCACAATATCTTCCAGAAGTTTTAGCTTGCACTTTTTCTCCAGCTGTCAGTGTTCGCTGCACGGTGTTGGTTACTGAAGACTCAATTCATTAAAGCTATTGCTCATTTACCTACTGCTCATGGCACCCATAAAAGAAAGGGTACTCATTTCCTGAGAAGAAATGAGTTATTGTTTAGGTTAATTAGGGCTTGAGTTTTAAAAGTATGATGTTGAAATTCTCAGCTTAAAGTTTAACCAATAAAACATACCTTTTCATATTTCAGGTTTTGCTGTCACAGGGATTTAAGCAAATGCTTACAAAGAATTGATTCATCTTGATATGTTTTTTAATATAAATAACACCAGAACTGGTACTTATTTTCTTCAAAAATTAGTGCTAATATACCAAGGACAGCATTTTATTTAGGCAGATGTGCAGAAATTAGCTTAGTGGATTCTGTGTTAGTTTATTAAAAAAAAAAAAAAAAAACAACAAACCAACCTACTACAACAACAAAAAAACCCACCAAAATGCAAAACTAAGCTCCCCCCTATTCCTTCTCCCTCCCAAAATAACATGAGAGATTCACCCTCCAAAAAAAAAAAAACCAAAATCAACACAATGAGCCTATTTGGGAACTTGGGAACAATGTTTTGCTCCCGATGCTTTATATCCAGTATGAAGTTGAAAAATGAAATCTGTAAATTACAATAACCAATGAGCATGAAAGTGCTTGAGGCTTTTAGTCTAATATTAGCCCAAATATTTTCAGAGCTGATGAGGGGAGTGACTCTGCTGGATGCTAATCTAGATAAAATGAGGAATTGTCCACGTAAGCACCGTGCGGTAAATTTATACCAGGCTGTGTGGAACAGGTTCTTTGAATCAGTTCCCATTTCCAGCAGCAGTAACAAATGCTGATGGTTGTAAAATCATATTGGCTCTTAAGGAGGTATCCTCTGTGTGTTTGCTGGTGCTGCCAAACCCTCTGTTCCCCGTAATCCTCAGCAGGTTTGAAGCACATACTGTGTGTGGCTGGTGAGGATGGTGGCTGGGTCGGGGCTGGTGGCTCTCTGGCTGTTATGTCTACACAGCTGTGACTCAAGCAGCTGTTTAGGGATGAGTTTCAGGAGCGCAATAGCTGTAGTTACAAATTTAATTTTGAAAGTGATCCTAGCACAACTGTTAATGTCTTTAGACTTCTTGATTTATTAGTGGTTAACTCTGTCATTGCTAGCCAGAAACGAGCGGGGCTAAGTATGCTCAGGTTTGAAAGGAAAGGTGATGATACATGGAATGTCTTCACATTTGAACAGAAAGATTCATATATGGCACTGCTTAATCAGGGAGAGGTTGTTTATAGAATCATAGAATAGTTCCATCCCCTCTGCCAAGGGCAGAGATATCTCCCATTAGACCAGGTTGTCAATGCCTCATCCAGCCCGGCCTTAAACACCTCCAGGGATTGAAGGGGCTTCCACAACCTTTCTGGGCAACCTCTTCCAGTATCTGGCCACCCTCACAGGAAAGAGCTTCTTTTTTTCTCTCCAGCCTAAATCTCCCCTCTTCCAATTTGCAACGATTACTCCTACTCCTGCCATCCTGGACTCTATTAAAAAAAAGTCCCATCCCAGCCTTTTAGAACCTTAGTCTCACAAAATGCACAATCTCATAAGCTAAGAACTCTTTTCTTGTGCTGAAGAACTAGTACCTTAGTTGTGTTACAACATGTTTTGAGTCTCTTAAAATGTTCTCTTTTTGAAGATCTGAATAATTTGAAGTGCATCTAAGTACATGATGTAGCTCTGCAAATGTCTTTTTGCAGTATCACAGTGAAACCAAACAGTTCTAAGCCCCACTGTTGTCACAGACCTAAGTTTAAATGAATGTAGTGATCACTGATGACATTTTTTTTCCCCTTCCAGGATAAAGTAGCCAATATTTGGTGCAGTCTAAGTGTTCTTATAAAAATAAAGAACATAATGTCACCTCAAACTCAACTAAAGCTCAGGTAAGACATAACAGAAGTGCTTTAGGTAGTTTTTGTTGACATTATTTTCCTGTAGGAATTTTGTACTTCAGAAAATCACAACAGAATTACCAACTCCCATAGTTTTTTAAGAGAGATGATGGATAATGGATGGAGTTACGTACTTAAACTGCTTTTCTTACAAAATTCTTTAGTTTTGCTGTAACCTTCCTGAGCCTACTTCCGACTTGTATAAAACTGACGGTCCAGCCTTCTCTGCGAGGATTTAAATTTGCTTTGGTAAGTCTGAGTTTTTCACTGTTTTATATCCAGTGCTTCTTGTACCACCACCAAGCTTGTCTTGCTTATGCTGTACCACAAAACACATCCAAATTCTGATAGACAGAGGCATTAAAAAGTGTTCTGCAGTCATGAATCTGTCTTATATCTGGGTTTTGTTTTTCCTATTTAATACTGTATTGCCTTCCTTTGAAAGATCTTTAGAAGATTCCTTTTAAAGCCTCATACAAAGTTGGAATCACTCCTCTTTTTTTTGCTTAGCTCCAAAGTGCCTTTTTTTTCTTACTGCATTGGCTGCAAAATTCAATATAAAAGTCCCAAGATGGAAAATTTAAGTTAGTCACTGGCTTGAAAAGAAAACTATACTGTTTCCCCACTTTTGCCTTTTCTCAGTCATACTGTGTCACTGAATTTAAGCACATTAACATGTAAAAACCAGTTTTCCTTGAAATCAGAATTATATGGAGCTGGTCCTGAGGGATGAGTAGTTACAAGGTTATTTTTAATTTTATACAAGTACTGTTTGAGAGTTTGTCATGATGCTGCCTAAAACTAACATTTATCCTCTCTAAGAATCAGTGTATATTTTGCACTGTGGTTTTATTTGGTGGAAAAAAAGGAACTATTTACTTTGGTGTATTGTCTGTTCAGGATGATGAGCAAAATTTGATGTTTGACTGAACTTTGCCAGGGTTTCTGTGTATGAAGGGTGTGTGCTCTTGGCAGTGGAGCTAAGACAGAGTAAGGGCTCTTCAGGAAGCGTTTTCTGAATAATTCTGGGGAAAAACTTTCAAACAACGTGGCTTTTTTGTATGCGAGGGTGGTGACAGAAGTAGCTCTGTCTACCTGTAAATTGCACTGGAACAAATGTAGCAGTTAATTAAAAATATGAAGTCTGTGCCAGCAGAGAAACTAAAGCTGCACTTTGCATTGCAGTCACACATGCTAATACGCCTCTGATTTCTTTCTCTAAGGTTAGTTGTGCATTGTCATTTTTCCTCTTCTCCTTTCAAGTCCATGAAAAATCTATTCTTCTAGTGGCAGTGTAAGTAAATGATTTCTCTGTGGGTATATTTTGATCTTTTCCTTGTTTTTGTTATTGCATGCTGCTTTCTCGCTTACAAATATATCTGATTTAAAAAACGCCTCACTCTTGATTTTTCTGAATAACCTATAAATGAATGTATGCAGATATAACCTTGCTGATCCCTGACTGGGTTTGCTGGAGCAGGAGGTGGCACAGAGTGTAGCTGTTTGCTGCCACAGAGGCATCACTTAGTTGCCCAGCAGGGCTGGAGCCTGGTGGCAACTTGAACTGGGTGTTTGACACCTCACTTAGAGTGACTACTAGTAAAGGGGCCCCCTCTCTCCCTTTGTCCTTATGAAGTGTTTTTTCCATTCCTGGAGTCTAGGGCAGCATCTACAGACTGGGCTTCAATGGGCAACAGGGCTTGTACCTGTATTCTGGGAGCCAGTGGCTGTGAGGAGGAGGCAGGGGAGCTGGAGCTTAGCGTCCTTGTGAAAGGATGACAGGGTGAATTGCTGTCACTTCAGCCTTTGCATATCTGTTTTTTCTCTTCTTGTTTCAGACCAGTCTGTTTAATCATAAACGAAATCCCTTTCATGGCTACCTGGTTTTTAATTGTATCAACTTTCAGGTGAGTTGGATGCTATTAACATTATCATAGAATCATAGAGTTGGAAGAGACCTTCAAAGGTCATATCTAGCCCAACCTCCCTGCAGTGGGTTTGTCTCAAGAACAAAGTTCTTCCCCATTTCTAGTAATTATAGATGTTTTATTTCCCCCCCTCTTTTTATATTCTTCAAAATACAACTGGGAATGTGTGCTCACTTCTGTGTTGATTGTGTTTTAACAGCATGTTGCCCCTCCTGCTGAAGGATGGGCTGCTGCTGCCCTATGCTGTGACCACACTGGCGTTCCTCTCCGTCTGTGTCTCTTCCTTTACCATATTTGAGAAGACCTCAGCAGAGGACCTGCAGCTGAAACCTTTCTCCCTTTCCCTCAAGAGCTACGTTTCTTGGTTTAAGCCTCTCCCCAAGATTGTCAGGAGTCTGGTAAGCAATTTTAATTCCTATAACTCTTGGTTGCAGCAAGTCGTGGTACTTGAAGCACTTGCATAAACCAGTTTTATGGCCATAACTGTGTGTAAAGCCCCAAAGAGGGAAGGCTTCGCTGTCTCCTTGTAGAGGTGGGCTATAATTTTTCTACTATGTCATCTATGTATAGATTGAAGAATACAGAGCATCTGAGTAATGAAACTTCCTCGTTTGAAGTGTTAAATCACCACTAGCTGATGTATCATTCCTTGTCTTACAGTTCCTGCTTTCCCTGACCCTGATGATCGCCCTGTCTCTGGCCAGTGCTGTGGTGCCTCCTCCACAGAGGTTGCCTGACTTGTTCCCTGTAGCTGTATCTGTTATTTCTTGCTTCCACTTTTTATTGTTCCTGGTGTATTTTAACATTGTTCTACTCTGGGACTCAAAGAACAGCAGAAGTCAGAAGAAAATGAGTTAATCAAGGACTGAATTGTGAAAGGACAGAGTGTATTCAGCGAGTGGCTGCAGGTAAACCTGTTTGTGATGTTAGATAATTCCTGGAACTTCATGAAAATCAGGAGTACTTAAAACAGCCTTGATTTTTTTCTGTGTTAAAGGAGAAGAATTTTGAAGAGCCCTTGGAAATGTGACTTTGGTGTGTTTTCTTCAGAAACATAGTACTTTTGTTACCATTTGTAAACTTCTGTATGCCTAATAAAGGACCAAATTTTGAATTAATGCTACAAAACTCCAGTCATATAAACAAATTAGTGTGTTTCCCAGCATAAAAGCACAAGTAGCAAGGAAACTTCTCCTTCCAGCAGTGTCACTGGCTGAAGATGTGTGTTGGGTCACCAGCTGGAACCCAATTTGTGTTGCAGCTTCATTTCACCCAAAGGTTTTTAGTTTCCTTGTTTTCTTTGTTATTTCCTACATCACCAGTACTTTTAGAATGCTGAAGAACCCAGAGAGATAGAGCAGAAGCAGTGAAGCAGAGACTGAGATGTCTGGGAAGGGGAAAGTCCCTGTGGATGTGGCAAGCAGGAAGACATCACTTCCTTCACTGCAGATCAGCAGCTCTGTCTGGGTTTTTAACACTTTTGTAGCCTTTCAGCTCTCAGCAATTTCTGACAAGTCTGAAAAGCCAGAAAATCTTGGTTCTACTGAAATAATAAATTAAAAAAAAAGGCACTGGAAGATAAAACCTATAAAATGTATCCCTTACGACAGAGTAATTTGCAGATATAAACAGAACTAACGTCTGCCTTTTTTGGTCTGCCCAATACAGACTTCAGTGCCAATAATTGAGAAGATACAAATTTTAATTATATACTTAACAAAAAGTAAAAAAAAAGTCTTGGTTCTACTGAAATAATAAACTAATAAAAAACACCAAAAGACCAAACCCCCCTATAAAACTTACCCCTTATCACAGAGTAATTTGCAGATATAAGCAGAATTAAACTGCATTTTCCCCTCTGCTTAGTGCAGACTTTGATGCCAATAGTTAAGAGAATACAAATTAATTGAATAATTATATACGTAACAAAGCATGTAGTAAGGAACTAAATCAGAAAGCAAGTCAGGGTAGTAAGATTTTAATTAGGAATTGGCCTATCCTTTTTCTTAATTCTGCTCTGACGCGATATATATATATTAAAAGAAGCAAAGCCATCCTTGTTTGAGGCTTGTCCCCCTCCCTCCCCTCGCTGTCACATACCACCCTGTCACTGCCCTCAGCACGTTGTGGAGCTGTTGCTGTAGATGAGTGTGTGAATCAGCTGTTCGGGGAACTTCCAAGTGTGAGAGCTCTGAATGCTCCAGATGAAGTGGCTGCAGCCTGAGTGTATTTATTCCGTTTTTCCAGCTTTATTTGTTGTGGAAAAAGTACCCGTGGCCAACATTGCACCCCTGGCAGCTCAGCCTAAATAAAAAAGGCATCATTTGAGCAGTAACTGGAAGGTTACTGGGGTGAGTAGCGTTTTTCAGCAGTTTACCTCTGCTGCAAGCAGTTTGCTATAAAGCAACAAAACTTAAATATTTTCACAAGTATTTAGAATTTTTCTGAGGGTGTGACTCCAGCCCTGGCATGTGAGAGCTCTGCCCACAGCATGCCCTTTCCTTTTAGAAGCGTAGGCTCGAGGGGCACCCATGTATATGGGGACAAAGAAATAGGGATCTTTGTCTGCAGACGCTGCAAACCAGAGGGTGAAAGACCATCTGAAAGACCAACTGAAGGTAGAAGGGAACAGTAACTGCAAGAGCTTGTTCTCTTGCATTCATCGTGCCATCCTTCCCCCCCGTAGAAAAACATTAGTTTTGAGTGTATCTCTTTTCTTTGTCCTTGAGATGGCCTCCAGGGGTGATAAAGTGAGAGTCATTCGATCCACCTTGTGGGGAACTGGAAATGGTTCTTAGCAGAGCCAGCTGTTTGTGAGAAGCAAAGGCCCTGCTACAGCCAGAGGTCAAAGCAACACAAACTGCCTGAATAGCTGAGGCAGGTGTGAGGAGCACAGGCAGCAGATAACAGTGTGTATAACTTCACATTTTCCTAAAAAATTATTAAATCCCAAATTTTGTAGTATTTGATGATTGGCCTGGTATAGGTCAGCACTGGAACTTCTTGTCCATCATCACCTTTAATGTTTACTTTCATTAGAAGTTTTGTTTTTCTAAGAAAAGTTAGAACAGCTTGATTTAGCTTGATTTACAGATTCTCTTTAGATTGCTAATTATTTAATTTCCAGGTAATAATCATCAAAGCAGTAGGTTGCAGAAGCCTGTATAAGCACCAACCCAGCAGCACAGAAAGCTTAAATAAGAAATTAAATTACCTTCTGACATTTTTTTCCAACCAGACCACACAGGTTTTAAAGTGAAAAAGCATTTTTTTATTAATTAAAGACTTGGAAAGTTTAAGCATATACACGTTTAACAGCTAACTAGAAGGCATTTATCATTTCAGTTCTCAGAATTTCAGTTATAAAAAGCAATTTATCTGTGTAAGGGTGCTCTGCAATGGTGGAAAGGTGGTTCAGTTGTAAGTGTTTGTGTTGGATTTTAGGAAAAAGAAAAAAATTTTCAACTTTTTCAAGATGAGAGAGGCTGCAACTAATACATCAATTTGAGATGAGGGTATCTGAGGTGGCTTTGAGGACAGTGAACAAAAGAAAAAATGTTCTATACCAGCGCAGCCTATTTATCATTAAATACTAAAACTAAACTAAAATGCTGACCTAAAATGCAAATGTTATTAGAGCTGTCAGTTTTAATGCCTTGGACCTGAGGCCGATACCTTTATGGAATGTAACTTTAGAGGAATCATCTTTACAAGTGACAAGAATGTCCCCAAGAATGGTGGCTACAGCCACACAGACTGGTGTTTGTAAACAACCTACAGCATCCCTAGCATGACGCAGTTTCCTCGATGGAGAGGAAGTAGAAAAAGCCTTAAGTTTTTAAGCAGGTTGTTCAAATTTTATCTTTCCCCACAGTTTCTTCTCACCTAGTTCTTGAAGAAGCCTTCTATTCCTTGGTTTTCTACATAAACCCAAACTACAAGGCAGCACAGTGACATGTGTGCAGGAAGAATATATACATGAAATGCAGCTTATTTTCTACTCAGCAGCAAACCTCCCTCAGCCCTGCTCCCATAAAGCCCCTGTTGCTGTATTATTTGCATTGAGATTATCTGGTTGTGCACATTGTTAAGTTTAAATAGATGCCAGAAATTTTATCTCCACATGCACCTGCCCAGTGCAACGAGCCATCCCCATCTGGTATTTGCTGGGGAGATAGGTTTACACTCATTTCTTCTCTCCTTTTAAGTACACTCTAGCAGATGTAGAAGTTTGGGGCGATGGGGAACGCATTTTTCACATGATGCCAGTGTGGAGATGAGGAATGGCTAAAATAAATAGCAATTAGACAACCGCATCATGGTTCATGTCATCTGGCCAGAGCTATGTGTCTGTCCCCTGTCCTGTAGGAGTCTCACTGTGGAAAAAAATACATCCTGAGGCAAGGCAGAGCACAACACTGGAGGGTAATTTAAGGAAATGCTGGAGCTTTTACCTGTAGGAAAAGCAATGGATGGCTAAAAATGGATCTTTTAGCAATTATTTATAATAACTAGATTATTTTAAGCAAAAGGCTTTATGGTGTTGGTCACAAGTGGGAATGAATAGAGAGAAAAAGTGGCTTTTTTGGATAACAAGTGCAAGCAAAGTAGTCATGGACCAGCCCACACTCAGAGCTAACTCTCAAGTGAAGCCTCATGGCTGTGGCTGGGATGAATTTAACTGAAACTAATGACCTACTCTAATATTTAAACTGGTTGTTGTACCACAGTGGTCACTCTCTGTGTTCTGGAGGACTCAGGAATCAGGGTCAGTGGTGAAAACAAGCTGCTAAACCCTGGGTCCATCCCTCAATGACAGTTCCCAGCCTTTGGTGGTGTAGCTGATTGGGAAGGAGGAGAAAGTATCACTGGTACTAGCAGCCCTTACAAGCTACATCACTCTGCAAATGTTTCCAAGTTAAGCATCTCAGTTCTTTCAATGATCCTGCCCATCTGTGGTGGCCAGAGAAGCTCCAGAGCAGGGTGAGGGACTGTTTACCTCAGCCAAGGAGTGACTTCAGGAAGTCAGAGCTCTCACCAGTCTGAAAGTGCACTGTGGGGCAAGAAAATGAGTTTTAATAAACATATCAGTAGCATTTACAGAATTGATTAGGAAAACCCCCCACAAACAGAAGTTACATAAGTTACTGCAGTGTTTAACAGAACCCTTCTCAGTTCATACAGCTATGGTGTCTTCACAGGAGATTGTCCTACTTGCTTGTGTGTGCACACAGGCTATGTTATGAGAAGCTGGTCCTTCTTTTTTGCTAATAGTAATAGAAGAAGAAATAAAAATCCAGCAGAATCCAGGCAAGGATTGCACGAGATGAAGAGCAATCCTGAGTTCTCTGAGGGGATGGCAAACTGAAGCACTCACACCTGAGCCCCTTCCTGAAGGAGGGCAGGGCCTTGGCCAAGGGCTGAGCAGATGGCTGGGAGAAGCAGAGGAGAAGTGTGCAAGGGTAGGAAGGAACTCTGGGAATGAGAACATAGAGGGAAAGGGGCTGGAAGAAGCTGCAGCCCAGTGCCAAGATTTCCAAATTACTTTTCTGCAGCAGATGAGCAACTCTGGTCTTAGTGCCCTCAGTGTCTGTTGGTGGTTCTCACTACATTTTGACCCCACCACCACCACCAAAGGCTGAAGAGAGACTTCAGAATGATTCGCTTTGTATTAAACATACTGAGAACAAACAAATATTTACAGCTGTATGTAGCTAAAAAGACTACTTTAAGGAAAGGGGCTGTATATAAATCCAAAGAGACACCAAAGCCTGAGTGAGGATGATGAATATTCTCCTCTGTTTCTCTGAACTCACTTGGAGTCCTGAGAGTCCTCACTTGATGTCCCACACTCCCTCTACATGATGTGACACAGGAGATCTGCCTGTGGATCTGACATGAGGTGACAGTATCAGGAGCTGACACAGACCAAGCCAGAAATTCCATCCCAAGTGAAGTCTTCATAAGGTTACTCCAGAAATAAGGCATCCAGTTCAACTTTGCCTCAGGTACAACTGCATCATTATACCAAATCAATACCATTTATTTACAGATTATCATTAAAACCCTACCACTATTACTTAAAATAGGAAACTGTCCGTTCTTGCGTGATAAGTAACAGAAAGAGAACAACAGTTAATTACAAATGCCTCTTCTTTGGTTTCTCTGTGCTACCTACACCTTCCTAATTCACTCTTTCAGTCACTGACTGCAGCACTCTGACCATGCACCATGCCAGGAATCATAGAATCTGTTTGGTTGGAAGGGACCTTCCAAAGCCATCCAGCCCAATCCCCTGCAGTAACAGGGACATTCTGCACTAGATAAGGTTGCTCAGAGCCTCAGCAAGCCTGGCCTTGGATGTCTCCACACTTTGATGGGGCCTCCACCACCTCTCTGGGCAGCCTAGGCCAGTGTCGCACCACCCTCATGGGGGAGAACTTCTTGAACTTCTTGCTTATCTCTCGTCTGACCTTCTCCTACTCTGGTTTAAAACCATTGGCTCTTGTCCTATTGTTCTATGCCCTTGACAGCACATTTGATAAACCAGCCCTATTTATAGTAACATTCATACAGATGGCATTAAGATTTAGACGCTCAAATAACCAAATAATATGTGATTTATGGTGACACAAGCACTAACTGGGTGCAGGACCAGGCTGCCCCTGCTCTTCCCTTCAGCTCCACATTTTTGGGGTGCTCAGGGTGAGGCAAAAGCTGGGGAGGCAGCAGGAACCTCCCCTCTGGGCAGGTGGGTTGACAAAAGCCTTGATGCCCTTCGCTGTGGTGTACAAAATCACTGAAAGGGCAGATTCTTCTCAGATTTCTTTCCCTCTCCTATTCCCAGCACCATACTTTGGCAAGTTTGCCCACTCTGAAACATTTACAGATCCAAAAAGCAGAGAAGAAAAAATGTTCACCTGTCAGGTGATATAAAACCAATCTTCTACTAAACGTGCCAGAATAATTTTTCTCCACCTCAAGCCCAGTTAAAAACCTCCAGTCTATTCCTTACTGTCTTTTTATAGTATTTTTATTTAATAAAACCTATTAAGACTACCATACAAATCTCTTTACTTATGCTTTTATCTTTTAACTGATCAATTTTTATATTGCTGACATCCCTTCTTCACCATTTGCTCATTTAAAAATTCATAGTAGATGAGCTATGTCTCTGGAGAAAACGTCTATAAAATTTGTTACAGCTGGCAAATGCGGGTGAGTCAGTGATAGCACATGACTAAATGCTTCACAGCAAATAAAATTTGTTTCTGTAGTAAGCAGAACTGTTTAAATGTTATTTATTTTTATGTTTCAAAGAAAATATATTGTGAAGTGCTGCATTGATTTAATACGCAACAATGTCTGTGTACACGCTGTACCGGGGAAATTTATGAAACCTTTGCACAACTCCTTTAATTGAATTTTCCAAATCTCTCACCACACACAAATAATCAATATCTTCTGCAGAGAAAACCAGTCAGAATTATTACAGTCTTTCTTTTCCATTTTGTTGTCATCAGCACATACGGAGCACCTGGATATTTGTAATGTCTAGATGGCGAGTTATTTACACCTCTTAAACATATAATTGCTACTAAGTGAGGCCAAACTAATGTTTCTTTTTTTCTTTAAAATAATTATATTCATGGGAGAAAGCAGTGTTTATTCTCACATAGACGTTGCTGCCTGTAGCTGTTGAAAGAACTACAATTCCTGGTAATTTTTTACTAAGCTTAATGCTCCAAAGTCTAGATCTGGTGGAATTATAAATTAATAGCTTTAAAAAGGTCTGTAGGAAAATAGGGTATAAACACAAGTGAGGGATTCATGAATAAATGTGGCCAACACTGAAACAGAAGATGCAGGTTGAGAGTTGTGTATGTAGGTAGGTCTGAGGCCTGAAGTCATATGTCTCATGTGCATTTCTCTGTCTGCCACAGGAGTTAATAGCTTAATATTTCATCTACATAGCACAGGGTGTTCAATCACTCCAGAGGTTGGTCATTTACCCCCTTCCTTCCATCCAAAAAAGCTCATCCTGTCAATGTCCTCACACCATGAGGCTTCTTGGGTTGTATTTGAAAATCTTACCAGTGTGGGTGCAACCCAAGAGACTGGGGAAGAATGAGGCATTCAGGGGCCAAGCAGGAACATGGACAACCCCACCACCCCCTTCCTCCTCACAAAGTCCAAACTAAGATTGGAATTAATTGGGACAAATGATGGAGTATGGTGTTTTTACCATTTAATCTGCTTCGAGAAGGAAGTAATCTAATTTAGGATAAAGAGAAGAAAGAAGTTCTTTCCTGTAAGGGTGAGAAGACACTGGAACAGGCTGCCCAGAGAGGTTGTGGATGCCCCCTTAATCCCCTGGAGGTGTTTAAGCCTAGGCTGGATGAGGCATTGAGCAGCCTGATGTAGTAGGAGGTATCCCTGCCCATGGCAGGGGGGTTGGAACTAGATGATCTTTCAGGTCCCTTCCAACCCAAACCATTCTATGATTCTAATTAAGGAGGCATCTGTACATTGCAGTGATTGGGAAGTGGGATTTTATGTTTTTTTAATAATTTTCAAAAAGATGCAAGTGGAAACTCAGCATTACTTTGTCCCAGGTCTCTCCATCTTTGCTTTCATCAGTAATTTAAAGTGGTGTTAAATGAAAATTTGCCTCGTTCGCATTTATCTAGCCTCTCAGACACCCACCAGCATGGCTACAGGGAGTGCAGCCTTCAGGCACTTGAATTAAAAATACTATCAAAGTTAGGAAGGTTTAGGACTAAACAGGGGTGATGTTACTTGCCCACGGGCTTGGCAGGATTAACAACCACGTGGAGTAGAAAATATTTTTTAATTTCATTACAAGGTAGTCTGAAAATAGTTCTCCTTGACACTGCAAGTATATGATTGTCTGTAACGCCCTCGTTTCTTACTCATGGAATCATGGACACGATCTTTTCCTGATGTTTTTCTTTTTGGGAGGCAAAGTATAATTTGTGATCACCTTAAGTTATTAAATAACTTAAATTCCTTAAGCTTAAGTAACTTTCCCAGTTAGAATGCTGTCTTTTCCTCCTTCAAACTCTGAGCTTGTTAAATCCTCCTTTAAAATATGCATCTCACAACCTCCGCATTTATCCTCCCCACACAGAAGCGTGGTTGGGACTCCAAAGTACCAGCCAGATTTCACCTCATGGCAGTTGCTTTATAGTTTGCTTATGTTCTATTCAAAAACATTTTGTTTACTGTAAACGCTACTCACAGACAAACAATGATGCCCTTTTTTCTGCTGGTCACACAAAATGATATACTGAGGCCCACATAATGCTGCCCATTGAGGAAGGAATGTGTTTGTAGGGAGTTGTTTTAAGTAGAGGTTGTTTATGTAAAGTAAATAAATTTCATGCCCCGCCATGTGATGATAATGTGACATTCTATCTGCACTAGGCCACAGAACAGTCAAAAGCAGAACTAATTAAAAATAATTATGAAAAACCACACTAAAAGACAAAGTAAAACATCACTGAATGCTTTTCTTTTATCACAGACTGCTCCGCTTCTCCTTCCACTGCATTTCCAAGGCTGCAAAATTGAATTTATTATTTCTTAAAGCAAAATTGGCATTGAAACTTCACCCAAATCAGTCAACTCAAACTCATAATTCTATTTTCCATCCTGCTTTTAAAAAAAATATTTCTTATCTAACAAGCCTGGGTCTATGTTTAGCAATGAGGGCTGGTTTCTAGAGCAAAGATGGAACTGTACATGCATTTACTGGTGACCACAGAATCACAGAATGTCAGGGATTTGAAGTGACCTCAAAAGATCATCTAGTTCAATCCTCCTGCACGAACACCTAGAAAAGTAATTGTAAAAGGAAGCAATGTCCATTTAAATTCACAACAGCCCATGGTGTTCACCCTGAGCAGTGTCAAGACTGGGCTGTGATCCCTTGAATGAAAACATGAGGAGACATAAATAAGAAACAGCAAATTATGTCCATACTTTTGATTTTGTACCTATCTGCCAGAGCCAGGGAAACTTAAATTTGATATATTTTTTTTTTCTTTAAGAGAATTGCTCACACCAGAAAGAATTAAGGCCTGAGGAAGCGCAGATTCAACCAAACTCAAAAGGGCTACCAGTGATGTGAAGTAGTGGTGCTGGTTGGGACAGCTGCAGAGAGAGCAGCAGAGAGATCATCACCCTTTTTGACTGTGGTTTTGCTCTATTTAAAGACAGAACACGTGAAAGCAACAGAGATATCAGTGGTCACTGTTTGATTTCGCTGATCTGCTCATGTAGAAGCACATATCCTAAGGCTTATCCAACTAATTTCAAGCAGAAAGAAATAAGAAAAGATATAATCTGTTAAACACAAATTATACAAAGTTTCTTACCAGATGAGGAAGGTTTCCCATCATTTTTCAACAACTGCACTTCTTTAGCTTGGTTCACTGGTCAAACAAATAAATCTGACATCAATAAATGCTGGTCCAGAGATTTCAAAGAAAGTTAACACCTATCTCATCTTATTCAGTTTCAAAGCATTTGTATTTTTCTTCAGGTGACGATTAAACCTTTATGTATGTGTTGTTCTCAAAAAAAAAAAAAACAAACCCAAAAACCAAACAAGCAAAAAAAAAAACCAAAGAAAAAAATTTTCAAAACCGACAGGATATTAAGAAGTTACAAGCCTCATTAACGCCACATTTTGTTCCCATTTTTGTCTTCTAGTGCTGACATGACATGCTTTTTGCTGCCGAAGATTCATATATCCCAGGAACCTCACCTGACGACCTGAAGTAAGGATAAAAACCTTCCTAAAAACAGGCAGGTACAAACGAGGATCTTTTGGTTGGTGGGTTACTTTGGAAAAGCATTACAGATGTGCCACCTGCCAAGTGTCCTTATCCCAACACAACAAGCATCTGGTATGTCCATCGCTCAAAGACACATGAATAGCAATTTTTAAAGCCTGGAAACCTGTGTTTGGGTTAATCCTCCTAAACAGGCAAACAAACAAAACAACTTCCTTGCCAGAAGAGAAGAAAGGCCGCCCAATCAAAGTGCAAACGTTTAGGCTAATCACCAGCTAACTACCCACTAAGTATCTCATTATTTACATAAGAAAAGGTGTTGCTCTTGCAAATTTTCCCTGTGAGTGAGTTGGGGCTGCCTCGCTTTTATGGATGCACAAGGACATTTAAGGTGCCACAAGAACTCACCCCTCCGAGTCCTACGGTATAACGCTAGGAAAAGATTGGAGTGAATACTCTTAAAATAATACAAAGGGGAAAAATAATAATGAAAATGCTCCTTACTCAGCGCTTGGGTTTTCCGCACTTCGTCGCTCAAGATGCAAGAGGAGTCGGAGACACCGAGAATGTTTTCAAGCTCTCTACTGCCCTCTAAAGCCTGGAAAAAAAATAATAAACTGTTAGCCTACAACGTATTGAAAACATCTGAAAGAAAGAATTTTTGTCAATTTTTCCTACGCTGTAAGCGATGCGTGAGGCTTCAGCTCACAGAAAGCCACAGGACTAAGAAGTTTCAGGCTGCCAGGGCGTGAGCTGCTTTGGGAAACAGAGTTACTTAAAAATCTCTCGTTATTTGCACTCCATTGGTAAGTTTTAAGCTATTCAAACACATTAACACTTGCTCTCCAGAAAAACGCTCAATCCTGGCACATGCACAGTGTTGGTAAAATGTTAATCTATCAGCATTCCATCTAAAAACATCGACTGTCAATCTAATGAGAATTACAAAGATTTTTTCAATTGTTTTCTAAGCAATAACTTAAATAAAAATATTTTTAATTATAACTTCTTTAAATTAAAAAAAACCCCAACATTGTCAGGCCATATATCCAAGCAAAATAAATCGATACAATACTTGAGCACGCTGAATTATTCCTCAGCTTTTGATGCACAACAGCCAAGCTTGTGCTGAATTTATTCAGGGAAGAGAATGTGAATAAAAGAAAAAAGGGATTTGCATTTTAGCATGTATTAAGCAGCCTATTCGATGGTGATACATTGGTGGTAAATTAAACAGCACAACCACTTCAACACAAAGGGATACTTAATCTTCAAGAACATAAAAATCTGCAGTAATAATTCATACTGCAAGTTATAAATAACAGTTGAGAGCTGCTTCATGTGCTTTTCTTCATGTACAAACTGAGGAGTGACAGAAATTAAAAAGAGCATACTTGGAAAAGCAACTCCTCTATTAAAAAAAGATAAGTAGTCTTCTAAGTTTTGTGATTTTCTTTGCATTTTCTGAATTTCCAAGTCAAACCTGCCCAGTTTCAAGACTTTAACTTGCTTCCCTGTTTCTTTTAACTCAAACGCTGCATATAAGATTTTAATTTTCATTTAAAATCCTATATTGAAAGTAGATTTAAAAAAAAAAGAAGAAATTGGAGTAAATCAGACCTGTAGGCTTGTCAGGTTAGCTCTTATTTTCAGGAATTTATCCAAGGAATTTTTCACGTTGGACTGCAATTCCATGAACCTGCATAAAAAGTTGAAATATAACAATTTCCATCAGCACACTCTAATGTGTGACCTAAGACTTACACAGAATACATATTAAAAATATTCCAGGTGATTTTCTCTTTGAATGATTGATTTAAACCATGCAAATCAAATGGAGACAACAGAGGAATAATCTATTTGCTGCTTCCTCTCATAGAGGGGAAAAGCACCCTTAAAGAACCCAATTTAGAAACAGAACAGGATGAGGAAAACTTCTCATTATTGAATTTCAATATAGAGCAGAAGCTATGGAGGAAAGAAAATGCTACTGCCAGTGTATTGTACAATATTTTTTCCACATGTAAAAGCACGTAGGTGTTAAGTTTACAAATGTGTTTTACTGGCTGAAAATCTGCCAATTTAAAAAAACCCACACTGAATTATTGAAGGCAAACATTTACATGTCAGTGAAGCCTCTTAATTACTTAGATTGTTCTGCAATTCAAGGTTACTACCACTAAAAATGAGTCTAGACGCTTGACAAAGGGATTTACTGAACTACAAACCCCCCCTAATTGATAATTTTACAGCTTTCCACTGATATAAACGTAAGATTTTAATTTTTTTAAGCTATCCAAACAATTCTACTACCTGTCAAGATACTCACCGTCCTACACCCAAGAAATTTCAAGCTATGGTGTGGGAAAGCAACAATGACAAGGAAAAAAACCTCTAATTGAAAGCGGAAAAGGAATAATTAAAAGGGAGACTTACAACTCCAAATACAAGAAATGTTATATTTATATTATATTATTAAATTATATTATTTATATTATAAATATCATTTGTTGGTAGAAAAGAAAATGCTTGCATAAATTCCCCAAGGGAATTTTCAGCCAGGACATAGGTACCACTGCAATACAAACATTCTATATATACAGTAGAAAGTGGAAGGAGAATAACAGAATCACCAGCTGCTGAAGCTTATGATGAAGGAAACCCACTCCAGTACAAACCCTCAACTCTTTAGTTTGAGCGATCTGTGAAATATTACTCTTTCACAAGTAAAAATCACAGCACTGTGCCCACAAGGCACTAACTCCACTCACGCCTCCTCCTCTGTTTGAGGGTGCCCTCTTCTGGATAATCGAACTCTTGAATCCTTCTCAGCTCCATCTCCTACGAGGTTCACAAGAGAGAAAAGAAACAATAAAGATGAATTTTAAATATCAGGCATCTGAAACACATGAAAAAGGTGTGAGTATACAACTTGCACTTTTCAGCCTGTTCAAGGACATTTTAGGAAGAGAAAAAAACTCCTCAAACTCACAAAGCAGGACAACACTCTAAATTCATTATAATTAGCTTTTGTGTAATTTTACTTCTTATCAATTCACATTACATTCATATTTGCCAAAACCTTGGGATCATAGCATTAATTACTAGGAGTCAGTATAATTGTGACATAAAGTTATTGTGTTCTACTTGAGGCTTTTTAATTTTAACAACTGCCTAAATGCAGCATTTTACCACAAAGTATTATTGTGGAAACAGTAAATTATGAAACCTCCATATATCTTTCATAAGAAATGTCTGGCTCCCAGTTCCATCTTGTAAACAGCTACAAAGAGATGCAGCAAATGACTTCAAAGGCTCTGATGTGTTCTATTGACAATATAATATCCCAGCTCATCATACAAGGGGGGAGATGATAAATCATGTGCCAGTTGCCATTATTCTGCAAGGCAAGTCCTATTTCTACATCTCACTGCACTGATATTTTGAGCAGTTGCATGTTTCTGGAGGGTAAGAGGAAGAGGATATTCCCACACAAACCCATTGCCAAAAAATTGTTAATAAAAAACAGGCTCAAGCGTGGTGTTGGTGCACTGGTGGGCTCCCTTTGGGTCACTGGGATGTGCCAGCAGAAAGAAGTACTGCTACTTCCTAATTAATCCCTACAAAACAGTAAATATTGGGTCGTTTGATAGAATTCCACATGACAACAGTATTTGTTGATTCTAAGGGAACTAGAGAGGCCAGAACATGGAATTGTGTTCCACACAGTCTCTGTGGTTTCCTGTTGTATCTGCCTGGGTTCCAACAATAGACACAAAGTAACTTTTCTAATCAATTTCATCCTGTTATTTTCTTATCTATTGGTCACAGACTGTAGATGATACCTAGCACCTCCCCTACAGGTGATAGCCATCATCTATGAAAACTTTGAAGCTTCTTTTCAGAAGGAGAAAAGAGATTGTGGGTTTGAAAGGACAACCTGAAAGCAAGTGGGAGTGTGGAGATACGGTGTTAAATGATTGTCTTTTTAGGAATGAAGAAGTCACCATTAATTTTGGGGCCAGGAATTACAAGAGTAGGCACTTCCTTTGTGGCAGACAGAGGTTTACTCCCTCCATCCCAATGAGATGTACATAAGGCTGCACTGTCCTTGCAAATACCAGTCCAGACCTCAAAAGGATACAAAAGCTGCTGCATCTATCTTAAACTTTGTGAAGGCAAGGTTGTCCTAAAAAACTGGGCCTTTCAATGCAGCTGGCTGGCACAACTAGTTAAGACATGATCTCACTCACTGAAAGAGTGGAGAGAAATTAGTCTAATTACTCCCCCAGAGACTTCTTGGAATGTCAATAGCTGGAAAAGCCACGTTTGTACTAGTTCCAAAGGCAAAGGCCCAATTCAGAAGCATGGCACTAGTGGAGAGGAGCAGTTTTTCTTAGGAGAACTGGACACAGCAGACAACTTGGTAGAAAAAATGTGAATATCAATCAA
Source organism: Turnix velox (assembly GCA_013400935.1). Taxonomy (NCBI): domain Eukaryota; kingdom Metazoa; phylum Chordata; class Aves; order Charadriiformes; family Turnicidae; genus Turnix; species Turnix velox. Next base: position 422,919 of record VZTY01026066.1, on the reverse strand, counting down.
CCAGCTTGGATAGATCAATTTCTCAATCACATTCCTATTAAAAAAAAAAAAAAATCCCAATCTTCCTGTATGAAAAATCCACTTCTGCAGATCTATGGTGAGAGCACATGGTGCAAGAGCTAATGCAAGAATCTGTGGACACCTAGATGAATTCCCAACAGTGGTTATCCTGTCCTGCTCCAAATATTTCTACTCATCGTAATTCATGAACTTCAGCAAGGCCTCAATTACTGCACATAAATTCCAAAATACATGGGGCATAAAAAGCTCTTTCACCCAACAAAAAGGCATAACAAGAACTGATGGCTGAAAATTAAAGCCAGGCAAATTCCATATCAGACAGGAGAATTTTATTGGTTTTCCTTCTGTAGCAGCAAAGGTAGTTGAACAAGGGACTTGCAACAGGGGAAGCGATGGATTTTTATTATTATTTTGGAAACAATTTGATCTTCAAATGAAGATTTAAGCATCTTTCTAGTTGTGCTGCAAGAAAATAAAAGCTCTTGGAGAAGAAAGTTTCTTTTAGTTGCTCTTTTAACACAGCAACCTCACATCATCTTCCCCTATAATCCAAAGGAGGGCAAAGTCACTCTCAGTAGCTTGTACCAACTAAAGCTAGGACTTAGAAAGAAAACAAAGGACATGGCTGGCATAGGGTACAGGATGGCAGGACTAGAAGTAATGGATGCAAATTGGAAGAGGGGAGATTTAGGCTGGAGAGAAGAAAGAAGTTCTTTGCTGTGAGGGCAGTGAGACTCTGGAAGAGGTTGCCCAGAGAGGTTGTGGATACCTCCTCAATCGCTGGAGGTGTTTAAGGCCAGGCTGGATGAGGCACTGAGGAACCTGGTCTAGTGGGAGGTGTCCCTGCCCTTGGCAGGGCATTTGGAAATAGATCATCTTTAAGTTCCCTTCCAACCCAAACCATTCTATAATTCTATAAATGTATCTAATCAGTGAAACTAATGGAATTATGGATAAAAATATCAGTGCAGGTTATTTTTTGTCAAACATTTTTACTATCCATCAACAGAAAGCAAAACCTGTTTCCCAAACAGCTTTTTTCATAAATACCCCAGAGATTTACACCGAAAAGATTCAAGCTTTAAAAAAACCCAACAGCGGCTTTTCCAAGAGAGATCAAAATTCTCAAAGAGGCAAAAGAAATGAAACATTCCACATGAGATGCAAGTTACTAAATCAAGCCAGCAAGAGACAGAATGTTCAACTAACCGTTTGATGAGCAATTTTGGAGACTTTGTGCATTATGACTCGTGGGAGAAGAAAATGGACTCATCTGGCATGTTCCTGTTGTAGGTGAGTAGGACTTTGTATTGTCCTTCTTGGACTTCAAAGGTGTTACTTCAGATGGCTAAGACACAACAAAAAATAAAGAATTTAAATGGATGTCAGCTATAGAACTACATATGTCCAGCTAAACCTGTAATAGTTGTAAACTTCCCTTCTGTAAATTAAATACACACCATCTGTTATTAAATTAATACATCTGTTATTAAGTACATACCCATCCTATCTGTGAGAGGCATCATATGAGTTAAAAATCATAGTGTAAACCTAAATAACTCAAATCCCCAGTTTTTATCATTCTGGTGGGCTTTTGTCATGATTTTTTGCCACACAGAACCTGAAGGTAGGTAACAATCAACGAATTCTTTCATTTTATCTTACAAGGATGGTGCAGAGGAGTCCTTTTGGGGCAGGAGGAGACCAGTGTGTGATTTCAGCTGGAACGTTCACCTACAATGTTCCTCCAGCCCGAGAAACAGATGCAAAATTACAGTCACAGCTGCATCCTGAGCAGAACAAGTTGGGTAATGCTATAGTAAGCTGCTAATTAAATTGCAAATGATTTTTTTTTAGTGCCATTGCAGTACTTCACCACCTTTGTTTAAATTACATATATATATTTTAAAAAATACATAGAAAAATTATTTAAATGGCAAGTGTCTCTTTTTCTAAATACCAGAGTGTTGCATCTAAACAAATCTCTTCCAAAATGACACAGAGATTAACTGGGATCTCAGCTATTTCTGCCTTATAGAATTTTCGTTCCTTAAAACATTGCTGTGGCCAGAAACTCCTCTGCACTGATGTCTCTGCAGCAACACCCACAGTTGGTGGAAACTGCTCATAAACTGACATATGCCATGACCCGCTGGTGCTGGGGGGTGTGCTGGGGCTGCATTTACCAAAAATAATAGCAACGGTACAATTTTTATCTTTATTGTGATAACTGAGGTGAAATTTATGGCAGTGTTAGTGCTTTATTGTTTTGTTCTGCTGGATTAGCTGAGAGAGGTAATTAGATCCTGGCCATGAAAATGCCTTTAGTGTTTGCATTTCAATTTTGCAGTTTCTAATATGCAGATGATGGCGTTATCATCACGCCATATTGTTTAGGTGCACAATTAAGATGGCAGAACGTTTGCTCCCAGGATAATGGAGCTAATTTCTAATAAATAATTTCAGCCAAGGATCTTAACTCGTTCAGCTCCTGGGTAAATAGTGGTGGCAATAAAAATACACATAATTCTCCCATTATTTTCATGTGATTCATGCAGATGTAGGTTATTTAAAAGCCAGGAGGTTCTACCCCAAATGGAGTAACAATAAATTTTGTACTAATATTTTCAGCAGTAATTTTGCTGAGATTTTTCTAGATGACATTGAATATATATCAATATAAATACAACTCTAATAAAACACCACGTTTATATGAATACATGTATGTGAATATAGATATACATATTTATACAGCAGAGAGGATTCCATACACCAGAAATTACTTACATTATCTTTTCTAACACTGTCCAACTTTAATGCTCTCTTAACTCTGAAAGAGATAAACATGAACAAGTTTTATTGTCACCTAGACACAAATATTGCTGATAATGTGAAATTTTGAAGACATTTCCCTTCCTTGTTTCACTTTTTTTTTTTATAGTGCACAAGAAAACTAACCTCATCCAAAGCAAACACATCAGTGGTTCAAAATACTATGCAAGAAAAACATTGCCCGTTGCCAAAAGAAAATCCAATTCATAGCAGAGATAAAAACCAAGCCAATGAATTCAAAGACACTGTATATTTCTCAAGGACTATAAACAATGAAAAAAAAAAAAGGCATTAATATTTACGTACCTCCTGAGCAAGGGTTGAAATTATTTTGCCATTAGTAGAAATAATGTATTAGGCACTGAAAGCACAGGTACAGCCAAGGTGAAAAAAGTAGTTTTTCCCATCATTTTAGCTCTTAACATGATTCAGTGCTACCAGACTATGCCTTAACTGGGGAACAGATGCTCTATGTCTTTACAGGTCCCCAAACCATAAGAAACTATTTCTTCCTCTTCTCTGCTATACTGATTGAGGAACATGCCAAGCTCTCTCTGCAAAAATCTGCTCTGCTGAACTGGATGCCCAGCTGTTAATGGCAATGCTGGAAGAGGAAAGTGGAATATTTATAATAGTTTACACCATACAGCTGTCTTCTAAAGAGCAGTCATCAAAATTTTATTGAAGGCGGGCTAAATGCTCCAAGGAAAGAAAGGTCAACATAAATTAAGACTATTTTTCCCAGAGACAACCGAAACTTTTTAAGCATGTTCCTAAATCTTAACAATAGTTTAAAAGCATTACGTAAAACAACAACAACAACAAAAAAAATTAAAGTCTTTATAAGAACAGCCCCCAAGAAACATATATATTCTATCAATTTAAACAAGGTTTTGAAAATGCATCATAATTCAAGAATTTAGTTCAGTTTTCATCTCGGAAAAGAATGCTCTGACTCATAAGGAATTAAGATTACCTCATTCCAAACATATAGTTTTAAAATTTATGTTACTATTCCAAAACTATAAATTGAAGTACTGAAAAAATAGAATGAAAACACACCTTTGAAATACGACTTGGGTACATGAATACTGTTTTACCACTGTCTCCATTATAAAAAAAGGAAGGTGGAAGTATTCAGTCTTAAAAAAAGAGCCAAGTAAACAGGTAACATCTAAATTAAAAAAAGCAGGTGAAATTCTTGCCAAGGGGCAGCCAAAGCTGTAACAGTTTGATGGAATTCTTTACAATGTATTTTTTTTTTAAATAGAAAACCATATTGCTTAAGGAATGCAGACTCCATTACATCTTCCACCCCAGTGGCAGCAGAGAAACGTTATATTTATTAATACATGGACTCTGAAAGGATGCTCTAGGGGCCAATGCATTTGCATGTTATACTAAGGCATCTCATGATGGAAGTTTTTATGGTGGACTTCAAAAGAAGCTGGAAGCCGAAGTAAAGCAGAACCTAGACATGACACAGCCGTAGGATGAGGATATATGTGAAAATACATGAAAATCTCACTAAATTATAAACAATTTGAAAATTTCTTAAGGAGAACATTGTGGATTGGTCACAACTATGATCTTTAAAATCTGTCAAGTGCCGTGTACAGCCACAGAGCTGCAGTCAACCCAAAATTCTCTCTTCTGGCCCACAAAACATCAGTGCTATCATGATGAAAAGGCAGCTTCATTCCAGGCGAGCACTTCAGTGCTGGAAGAAGCTGCATGGATAAAGTTTTGGCTTCAGGATGCCAACTTTGCCTTGCTTTTCCCAGTCCATCCTCCCAGCTTTGCTTGGGAGCTTTTTTTCAGAGGTTGCCTTTCAGATGCCATGACATGAAACCTACAAATTAGTTCTACAGTATATTATTAATCTGTCAGTTCCTTGGGAGATCATTATTCACCTTGAAGCCCACTCAGTGCCCTGGACAGGACCTTCCCACCAGCCCAGATTGCTCCAAGCCCCATCCAACCAGGCCTTAAACCCCTCCAGGACTGGGCAGCCACAGCTTCTCTGGGCAACCTGGGCCAGGGGCTCACCCCCTTCACAGCAGAGAATTTCTCCCCAAAATCTCATCAAAGTCTCCCCTTATCAGTTCAAAACCATTCCCCTTCATCCCACACCTCCCCTCCCTGAACCACAGACGCCCCCCAAGCTTTCCTGGAGCCCCTTGAGGGACTGGAAGGAGCCTTTTCCAAGTTGGACAACCCCAATTCTCTTAGTCTCTCCTCACAGCAGAGAGGCTTCATCCCTCAGATGATCTCCAGGAATCTGTGTGACCTCCTCTGGACCCTCTCCTACAGCTCCTTGTTGCCCTGAGTGTCCTAAAGTCGGCTGCAGCTCTGCAGGAACACGCAATACCCATCAAGTATTACTTATACCCTTGGGCATCGCCCAACCAAACTCCACCTGGACAAGGTCTTGCCCCGCAGAACAACCATCGCAACAATCCTCCGCCAACGGGAAGATGGAGCTAGAAACAAAATCCGCCCTTCCCCAGCTCCTCCGCTTTCCAGGACAATCCAAGAGACTCATCGCTCTCCACAGAACAAGCTCCCGGCCCCGGAGGGGACAACAGGCCACTGGGGGAAGAAGGGCTGCGCCTCACTGCCTCCCATCCTGCAGCTCCACCGCCCGCTCGCCTCGGTGGGGAAACGGAGAGCGACAGTGGACACGGAGCTCCGCCGCCCCTACCCGGTACCTACGACATCACGGCGCTCCGACTCGCTCCCGCCGCCTTTCGCCAACCTCCCGCCGCCTTTCGCTAACCTCCCGCCTCTCGCCGCCGTGCAACCACCAAACGCTACCGGCTGGAAACGGCGCCGAGAGAGCGGGACGCGCGGCCTCAACCCCAGCTCCTCGGAACCCGCCGCCCGCCTTCTCGGTGTTCGGTAGGAACCGGGCCGGTGGCGGCCTCCCCGCCTCTAGGAAGGTTTGTGCCGGGTTGTGGGTTGAGGTGCGGCCGGAGATGCCGGGCGGGTCGGGGAGGGGGGGAAGAGACGATTCCACATCGGTCGAGGTGAGAGAAGGCGATTGCTGCGTGTTTTGATCCACGGCGTGTGGTAAATTTGGCCCAGAGAGATGCCTGCGCCGAGCGGAGAGGGAGATAAAGGAGTTTGATGTGGTAAAAGTTGAACCATTTCAGGTGAGCGAAGCCTGAGCGCTTGGGATGGAAGGGTGAGAAGCTTCTCCCTTGGTGTGTGTTTGCTGTGGAGGGAGGTGAAGCCCGGCCTGGGCAAGGTGAGCGTTGCCAAGGAGGGTGTGACATAACTCCTGCTTGGAAGACGAGTTTTATATGTTAGAACTGAATTTGAAGGTATTAGGCCCTGTTGTCCTCCTGCCACAGCCCAAACTGCATTCACAGAATGTCAGGGATTGGAAGAGACCTCAGAAGATTATCCAGTCCCATCAAAGCAGGAACACCCAGATCAGGTCCCACAGGAAGGTGAGATGGGGTTTGAATGTCTCTAGAGAAGGAGACCCCACACCCTTTCTGGGCAGCCTGTGCCACTCTTCTGTCACCCTCACTGTGAAAAAGTTTTTTCTCCTATTTCTATAGAACCTCTCGTGTTCCAGCTTGCACCATTGCCTCTTGTCCTATCATTGGAGGTCACTGAAAAGACCCTTGCTCCATCCTCCTGATGCTCACCCTTTCCATATTTATAGACATGAATGAGGTCACCTCTCTGTCTCCTTCTGCAAGCTAAAGAGACCCAGCTCCCTCAGCCTTTCCTCAGAAGTGAGACACTCCAACCCCTTCATCATCTCAGTGTCTCTGTGCTGTACTCTCTCCAGAAGTTCCCTGTCCTTTTTCCACTGAGGACCCCACAGCTCAATGCAATACTCCAGATGTATTGCTGAAGTAGATCGATAAGTTCTTCAGGCAGCAAGATCCACGCACCCTGATTTCTTGAAGCCACTTTTCTTGACTATGTGCCAGTTTGAGAATCTGGATGGGATACCATTTCCTTGAGTGTAGTTGAAATGGTATTTAGGCTAGATATAAGAAGGAAATTCCTTATGGTGAGATGCTGGAACAGGCTGCCCAGAGAGATTGTAGATGCCCCCTCTCTGGAGGTATTTAAGGCCAGGCTGGACAAGGCACTGAGCAACCTGATCTAGTGGGAGGTGTCCCTGCCCATGGCAGGGGGATTGGAACTAGATGATCTTTAAGGTTCTTTCCAACCCAAATCATTCTGTGATTCTATGTGGTCTCACCAGGGCAGAGAAGAGTGGCAGGAGAACATCTTTCCCTTCACCACCCCTTCTAATACACCCCAGGATGCAAACGGCCTTCTTGGCCACAAGGGCACATTGCGAGCTCATGGTCACCCTGCTGTCCACCAGGACCCCTAGGTCCCTTTCCCCTCCACTGTTCCCCTTTGTCTGTTTTGTCTATAGTCTCATTTTTTCCATTAAAAATGTACCCACCTAAACCACTGGTCCCTTGGCAGGGCTGTTACTAAGCCATTGCTCACCCCGTTTCTCAGTGATGCAGTAGCTGTAGTACATTGCAAGAAATATCTGGGTAAGGGGAGATCTAAGAAGTACAAACCACAGTTCACGTTTTATAAACTCATTACCGGAAAATTAACATTTATTCTTCTTTTCCTCCTTGGCTTTAACCCACTTCCATTTTTGTGCACATAATGCTGGCACTTAGTGACAGTGACACCCCTTTGCAGTAATCAGCCTGTGTCACGCTGTCCCTGGGGGGTCCTTCTAATGCCAGTGTAATATTAAAGTGTCAGGCAGGTAGCCTGTCTGTTACAAATAGGGTACTTCATCCATGATAAGCAATGATTATCATTCTTTCCCAAGTGTAAAAGACCTATATAACACGGGAAGGTGCATGTGATTTAGGCTTCCCGAGTCAAAATCCAATGAGTCCTGAAGGGGACCCTGTGATGCTGTTGTCTTGTTGCTGAACTTGAGATATTCAATTTATTATACTGGGGTATAATTTTCTGGAGTCAGCCCTGGGTAAAATAATACGAGAGGCTGCTAGACCAACAGTACTGCAGGATTTAGTGGCCCTTTGAGAAGGCCTTCTACAAGCCTTAATCACCCTTGGTAAAAGCAGGGAACTGCTAGTAAAGTTTAGTGGCCTTTGGCAAGCAAACAGTATCAGTTACTGCTTTGAAACACTTCAATACTTTAGAGAAAAAGCATGTAATTTTTTCACAGTTTCACAATTATATGTGAAGTGTTCCAAGTAAAAGACTTAACTGACACAGTTTTATGGCCATCCTTGGCTTCAGACTTAGTTGTTTTTACTAAAAGTATTGTATTCAACTTTACATACTTGATGGATTAAGGGTCAAAATTCCTATAAAAACAGAAAACAAAAAGCCTTTCTGGTATGGGAAGTGGAAAAAAAGCATGTAATCAATTTAATAATTATTATAGCATTTTTAAACACTTTTACATGGTGTTTGTGACATTACATGGTGTCTCAACTGAGGCTGTGTAAAGCTACCCAGTTTTCCAGCTGAATAGGTCTTGGAAAGATGAGAAGTCAACTTTTGAGTGAGGGAAGAAATCCTGACAAACAAACACTGTGATAAAATAAGTGAAATGAAAATAAAGTGCAATTAAACAAAACTTTTGACTACCATTAAATAATAAATTGTGGCTAATAAGTAGAGCTCAAGCTGTTTTTATCATGGTGCTTACCTACAAGCATAAAGAATGGAAAGCATTACCTAGATGTTAAGATAATTTGTGTTTCAGAGGATGAAGCAGAGACTTTATGAAACAGGCAAGAAGTTCTAACTGTAATTATATTCTTCACAGAATGGCCAGCAGCCCTGAGAAAGTCACTGGCACAGGAAGTTCCTCAGCAAAGAAGTCCCAGCGTTCAGAAGAAGAAGTCTTCTACATGAACTGCCGAGCAGCTTACCTAACTGTTTTGAAAAGCAGTTTAGAAAATATTAAATCAAAGGAACAACTCAGTCTAGGTAATGATTGGATATTTTTGTCCCCACAGCTATTGTGTGTGATGGTTGCTGGGGTAGTTGATAAACAGCAGTCAGCAATTCAGTTGTGAGAGCATCCCCATGCATAAACTCAGTCACTTTTCTAAGGAATTCACAGTAATTTTAGAATAGTGTTCAGATTTCAAGTGTTGGTGGCTCTATCTTTGAAAACTTGAAAATATTTGATCATTTTCCTGTTAGAAAATATTTTAAAAATTACACATGGTGATTTTCCTAAGTTTGAACAAATCACCATTCCTCAAAGTTTTTTAATTTTCCTCACATCCTTTATCCTTGTTGCTGGGTGTTGGATGGCTATTATTTTACAAATAATAGTCCTTGGTATTAAGGTGGGGGATGCAAACACTGAATTTTACATTTATCTCATGAAGAGCCCATCTCTGAATTAATGGATATTTTGCTTAATTAGTGATTTGAATCCATTGACTTCCTTTAAGGGAGACATCCCATTGAGTTTATTAGAGCAATGCTCGCAATTAAGTAGAAGCTGCAGATGAGGGCCTTTAAGCAAAGTAAATACTGTTCTGCTGTCAAATCAGAGACTGCTTGCTGCTTTCTTCTTTCTTTGTAGAAGAAAGTAGATGTGATGCTCAAACCCTTAAGTTCGAACATGGAAAGTGATTAAAGGATTTTGACAAAATTTCTTTACTGACAGCTGGAATATATAATTAACATCATGTTTTATTGTTTCAGTACTTCAACAAGCTGGAAGAAATCCATCTCAGAGGACAGTTAATAAATATTGGACTTCAGAGACAACTGCACTGAATTTTGATGATTTTTGTACCATTTTGAGAAAAGAAAAGCCTGCTACAAAAACTGAACTGCTTGAAGCATTTGGAAGAATAGACCTGGAGAACACTGGATGTATTTTACATGATGAACTTCATAAAATCCTTACAACGGTAAATATCAGCAGAAACTTTGTTGTCCATCTTTAACCATTAGTAGAAATTTTTGGAAACAATTCTGATTGTGTAAACAAATATTCCTGATCAAAAGAATGAGTAACTGATTTGTGTGGAGTTTGAAAAATATTTTATATCTAGTCCCTGCATTGGTTATGTCAACGTGAATCTCTCTGTTCTCAATGGAGTGACCCTGCAGCCCTTTGAGGTCATGGGCTTTTATCAAGACAGTTGATGTCTTGCCTTTGCTGTTCTCCCCTCACAAGTTGTCTGTGTGCATTCAGATACAAAATTAAAAATAACATTTCTTCAAGTTATACATAAAATACTAAAATCAGTGTTGTAGTTTTATCAGATCTGTGTTGATCTGTAGCCTGTTGGGGTCTTAGAATAAGTGATGTTAAGGTAGGTGAAGCTGGAGAGGGGCTGACTGGCAGAGTATGGAGCAACAGGGCAAGGCACAATGTTTGCAAACCAGAGCAGGGCAGGGTTAGATGAGACATCAGTTAGATGTTCTTCTCTGGGAGAGTGGTGAGACACTAGCCCAGGTTGCCCAGACAGGTGGTGAAGGGCCCATCATTGCTTGGAGAGATCCATGGCCAGGCTTGCTGTGACTCTGAGCAACCTGATCTAGTGCATGATGTCCTTGCCCACTGCAGAAGGTAGCACTTGGTGGACTTGGAAGGGACCTTCCATCCCAACACATTCTCTGATTCTGGGTTAAACTTGGTTAGAGATTATGCATTTTCAATGAAAGCATAAAAGGTCATATTTCTTTGTGTTTTTATGAAGTGTGTGCTGAGCAGCATTCTTGATTAGGAACCTAAACCGAGGAGTTTTTTTAATTGCAGAGAGGTGAAAAGATGACTGAGGATGAAGTGAGTGCCATCATCAAACAAGCTGATTTTAACTGCGGTGGCAAACTTGACTACAAGAAGGTATGACAAACAGACTTGCTTCAATTAATGAAAATTAATATTGTGCTTTAAGAGAAGATGCAGTTCTACTATTGTCTTGTCTTTTCCATGCTAACTTTACATTTTAACCCTTAAAAGAATGCTTCACTTAACAGATTGCTTTCCTTTATTTGCAGTTTTGTGACCTGTACATCACAACCAGTGAGCAGTGCTGCAGGGCTGCACGGGACAGACTGGAGGTTGATGGTCGATTGAGGCAGCAGCAGTTTGGAAATCAGACAGAAACTTCCTCTGATGGGATCACGCTGCCAGTGTCCAAGCCTTCACCAAGAATCTCAAGGAAAACTGATCACAAACAAACACCAACAAAAGGTATTTATATTTCATATGGAGAGTTTTTGTTCTGTTGGAGTTCATGCTCTGAATTGATGAGCAGATGAGGATTTATTTAATTCTTCTCAGATTAGTGGGAATGTTACTGACTACTATGAACTCCTACTGTGGCAATCGCATGAATGTCTCAGTAGAGTATCTAACCCCTGTGTTTAAGTGGTCTTTGGCTTCATCTATGATCTCAAGTCCTCAAATTCTGAAGTGTCAATTTGGATGACTCATGTGACAAAGGCTGGATGAGGCACTGAGCAACCTGGTCTAGTGGGAGGTGTCCCCAGGGGCCCATGGCAGGGGGGTTGGAACTAGATGATTTTTAAGATACATTCCAACTCAAACCATTTCATGAATCTATAATTCTAATTCAGGAGCAGGTTAAACCTATCCATTTCAGACAGATTTAACTTAATTCCAAGGTGAATGGAGTCATGTGGTAACAATTCCTTGCCCTTCAGGCAGATTGGGATTCAAGGGGTGCAGTCAGGCAAGTAAAGAATTGTTAAATGTTACCTAATTCTCTGTAAATTCTCTGTAGATGTAAGACTTTATGGTAAATAGCATGAGGAGTTAGTTGAAATAATACAATAATAATACAAAAATAATACAAATAATACAATGTTAGGAAGAAGTTCTCCCCTGTGAGAGTGGGAGACACAGGTTGCCCAGAGGGTGGTGGAGGCCCCATCAATGCCTGGAGACATCCAAGGCCAGGCATGCTGAGGCCTTGAGCAGCCTCATCTATTGTAGGATGTCCCTGTCACTGCAGATGGTTGGACTGGATGGCCTTGGTAGGTTCATCCCAATCCTATAATTCTACAATTCTATAACTGCAACTAAATATCTATGTTGATAGGTGACAGCAGAGCTTCTTCAAGACCATCATCAGCTCAGAGCTGCAAAGCATCTGTTTCAACCACTGTCAGCGTGGGGGCCAGTAGCAACAGGAACACTAAACTAATTGAGCCAGACACTATGAAGGTATCACATAAGCCAATCCTCCTGAAATTATGCTGTTTTCCTGTAGGCACATATGTTATTGCATTTTAAATAAGAAACCATTTTTCTCTGATTTTTAGCTTATGTTTTATTAATAGTTTGTCAAAGGCAGCTGTAAAGCACTGTGAGGTTTCTTCATACATATTATTATTATTAACATTTTTATATACTGTTGGTTTTGCTGACATCTAGTTATTGAAAAAGATTTTTCAGGTGTGAAGGTTTAATGGAACCAAGTGTGTTTCTTATAAATGAAACCACTGTTGGATAAAACGTTTAATGACTTTTTGAGAAATTCAAAATTGAATAATTTATTAGGTTGGTGAGAACTTTAAATGCTTAAGTAGTCTGAAAGATTGTGTATCATAAACCTTTATATGAAAGGTAATTGGAAATAAATAACAGGCCTCTGAGTGTATTCAATTTGTTGGGCATTAATTTGTAAATATATGCCGTGACCTGAAAGTATTGATTTTTAGTTAGACTAATATGTACTATCAGTATTTTCTTTTAAATAAATCACTCATTCAATGTAAATTCCTTTGGGAGGAGGACAACAAGTCACTTTCCTAAGTCAATATTTGTAGAGTGTTAATATTGATCTTTTTCTTTTGTTTTCCCTTTCTTGACTCAACCTTCACTAGTTTTCTTTCACCAGAAAATAATAGCTTTGGAAATATAAAACATTAACTGGGAACTGCTGGGATACATTAAAAATGTGCACCTTGAGACTCCTGTATAAAAGGAAAAAAATGGTTATGACCACACAGTGTAACTGCTGCTGGAGAACTGAACTGATTGTTCTCACGAGTTACATTTTTGTTTCAAATAACAACTCTGTGTTTGTTATTGAACTCTGAAGTCCTTTATATCTTCCACATTGCTGCAGAGTGACATTTGTTCTATATTAAAATTTAAAAACATAACCTCCCAGGAATTTTTTGCAGTCTGTTTAGGTATCTGGACCTCCATGCAATTTAACCTGCAATTTCACCTTGTTCAAACATGATGTGCAGTGTGTAAAACCAGCACAGATTCCCAATATTGGATTCCTTTTTCTTTTCACAAGCCTGTCCAAGTATGAACTGAGTGAAAAAAATGCAGCTGGAGATATTAATTAGCTTACATTTCTGACAGGAAAAAGGTAGAATTCAGAATGTGGTGAATGTCTAAATTTAAATATGCCTGGAAAATATGGGATGTATTCATAGCACACTCTCCCGTGTGTTCTCTTCTTGTCAGTGGAGTTTTGTGGCACATTCAAAGCTTTGTAATAACTTTGGGGAGGAAAAAGATGGACAGTTAGAGAAGGAGGCTGGAGCCCCTCTGCTACTAGGACAAGCTTGGGGAGCTGAAGGTGTTCAGCCTGGAGAAGAGAAAGCTCCAGAATACCTCACAGCGGCCTCCCAGTGCCTGAAGGGTCTACAGGAAAGCTGGGGAGGGGCTGTTTGCCAGAGCATGGAGCCACAGAATGAGGGGCAGTGGTCAGAAACTAGAGAAGGGTAGGGTTAGATGAGACGTGAGGAAGAAGTTCTTCCCCACCAGGGTGGTGAGACACTGATCCAGGTTGCCCAGAGAAGTGGTGGAGGCCCCATCACTGCCTGGAGACATCCAAGGCCAGGCTTACTAAGGCTCTGAGAAATCTGATCTAGTAGTACAGGATGTCCCTGTCACTGCAGGAGGTAGCACTAGATGGCCTTGGAAGGGCCCTTCCAACCCAACCCATTCTATGATTAAATGCTCCAGATGTGCATTAGCAACATGCTGACCTGTTTGTCTTTAGCTGTAGCTGAATTACAGTTAATTAAAAGATGAGTAACAGATATCCTGAACTCTTTTTCTTCGTTTTAGCCATGATTGAAAGTCATTATCAAAAAGCAGTGCCTCATTTTCTGAAATCTCTCTACATTGAGTAGCTAAATTATGCCTGCTAAGGAGTCCCACATCAGCATTCAGTTCTGCTGAAGCCAGCAGAAGACCCCCTGCACGCAGAAGAAATGCAGGAAAAAACTATTTTTCCTGGGAAAAAATACTTGGATGCTCTCACTCATCAGTGAAGTTGCCTTGTGCATCTCAACCAGCGAGGCTTTTTCTGTGCTTGTGGAGTGTTGATGAAGTGTTGAACTGAAGCTCTTTGCTTTGATCACAGGAGCAATTCCTCTCTCAAGAGCTGGTTTTTATATTGGAATTATGTGTTTGTGGACAATTTCTGTAATAATTTAAACTGGAACAGCAGTGGAATGTGGCACTTGGGCAGCACCCGCCACTGACAGCAGCAGCTCATGTCTGGTGTTTCTTTGATTAAAATTTCTAATACAGACATTTAGCTGTTATTTAGCAACTCTGGTTAGGTTTTGAAGTGACATATAAAAAATTAAACCAGAAAAATAGTCAATTTTCATACTTACGGGTGATCTGGATAATTTAGGGAACACAGCACCACCTTCTGCTCTCTGCTAGAACAGCAGTTTCCTTTTTGGAAACTGCTTTTCCTTAATAGAATCATAGAATAGTTTGGGTTGGAAGGGACCTTAAAGATCATCGAGTTCCAACCCCCCTGCCATAGGCAGGGACACCTCCCACTAGATCAGGCTGCTCAGTTCTCCCCCATCAAGTACCCTTTAGACCCTTCCTCATCCAACCAGGCCCCAAGTTTTCCTTACTCACCCTTTGTAGTCACACCTTGAACTTTTTCCACAGTAGCGTTTTAAGGCTAATATTTTTTTATTCCTTTAGTGTGGAGGCTCTTTTCCTTGCTGAGTTTATGCAATAGAGGTGAAATTTGGAAGATGAGAATGATTCAGAGGCAGAACGTGAAGTGAGAGTGCTGACGCTGCAGTCTTTGTGTCAGCACAGTTATTGAGTTTTCTGCAAGTACATCCTTCTCCTTGTTTTGTTTAATTTATACAAAATTCTTAAAGCACAAGAGAGTGTGATGAAGTTGATTGAAGCTACTTGTCCACAAAGTGTGTTACTTGGCATCTTGGGTGTACTTACATGGGTGGAGTCCAGTTCTTGCCTGACACCTTTAGGTTATTGTCTGTGAAGCAGCATCAGCTGAGCCCAATTGTGGCAGTTCTCAGTTAATGTTTTCTCTAGTAGCTTTGGCAGAAGTCAAGAGAAATCAGTTAGTTAGATGAGTGATGATGTCTCTGATTTGCCTGATCAGGTGACTTTTCTTTATTCAGTTCTTTTCTGGATTGGCCTGATGGAACTCGTGTCCCAGCAAATCACACAATTCAGAGAATGTAATGAATTCAGCTTGATTCTTTATGGCAATTAAATTTAGTTTCAAGTATTTCAGCATTAGTGTGACCTGTATTTTCAATTGTATGTGGATTTATATGATGTCATTTGTATTTTCAATGTTATTTTTCAGGTATTTTTCTCAAATACAGCAATTGCTCTGAGATAGCTGACTATTTAAATGACTATTCAAGAAAATTAATTAAAAAAGCAGAACTGGATATTGTGGTATATTTCAATGCAGGATTTCCTATATCCTCAAATTAAAAAATATTTCAGAGTAGGTGCATTTATCTTGATCGAAGACGAAGGCAGCATCTAATATCTGCTTGCTTTCCAGGAATGGCAATGTGCACAGTCCAAGGGTTGCTTCTATCTAGAACAAAATGGTGAAATCATTAGTCACAAGTACAGATTGCACTTATCTCAGAGGTCTATGGTGTGTGTTACCATCAAGCCTTTAAACCTTCGTCAGGTAGAAGGTAAGTGCATTGCTGTTTCTTTAGACAATTTTCTTCTATGGAAAAAAATTGATCTGGTACAGATTTAAGGAATTCAAATGTGACACCCTCTTAAATGGTACCTTGGAATAGTACTGCTGCAGGATTATCTAGACATTCTATGTGATAATCAAAAAGCATTTTGCATTTGCACATTGTTGTCTTTTATATATAAAAATATCTTTGTTGTGAAATATCTAGGAGTCTTAGAATAAAGAAAATTAATAAATAATGTTGTCCTAATGGTAGAAAACAATGAAAATGGATTCCTTAACTACCAAAGGTGTTAATATTTGAACTGCTGATAATAATCGCTCTCTGCAAGAAAAACACAAGACCTGGAACAATTTATCTGAAGGGTCTAAATAGGAAGGAAGTCCTGACTTTTTGTCCACTTTACATTAACAGGGTTTTAACAGGGATCAATATTAAAAATACCATGAAAGTGTGTACTTTTAGGTTCAAAGAGAAAAAAATTTGTGCTATTATAAAACATCTGTGTTGGGAATGTTTTTCTTTTTAGGAAAATCTTGTCACTGGTTGTCAGTGGATATGGCTTTGTATATTCTGAAGGAAAATGAAGCCCAAGAAAATCTCCAACTTGTGAGCTTTACTGAGCAACAAAACAAGGAGGTTAGATGTTTTTCTTGTGTTTGCATTTTAATTGTTACATCTTCAGTGTATGTCTGAATGTTTGCAAACTTGTCTGTCTTTGTTCAAGAGCAGATGTTTGGATGGAAAGGGGAGCTTGGATCAGGAGTTTACTGGCTGCTTCCGTTCACAACAGGCTGTAGGTTGAAGAAGGTGAAAACCCAAATTGCTGGGGAAGCAAAACTGGTGTATAGAGATGAAGATGGAGAACTGATTCTGACCAAGGAGTTCCGGTGAGTTACAGTCCCAAATGGACATGGGAACTATTGTCAAAGTATGTTCTTCAAATGCTCTTTAAAAACTTAAATAGACTGAAAAGTTACCAACAGTATTATGAGACAGCAAAGAGCACAGAAGTGTTTGGAAATAGCTCTGCCTTTTTCATCTTCTAGAGCAGCTTTGTCAGATATATTTGAAACAATTGATTTGGATGGAAATGGCCTTCTGAGTTTGGAGGAATATAATTTCTTTGAACTGAGAACAAGTGGGGAGAAATGTGATGAGGAAGCATGGGCTGTATGTAAAGGTGAGTTCATTAGGACTACCAGTCTGATCTTTATAGCATCCTACATGTCTACATTACACAAGGGAGTGTTTTGTAGCCTACACTAAGAACATGTGTAGATACAGTTCTGTTTTCCCTTTATTTTTCTTTCCTTTTCCAGTCTCCTGTCTGTTGTTTTACTTCGTTCTGGTTTGTGTGCCTCTGACCTTCTCCTGAGAGAATTCCTCCCTGCTAATTGCTGAGTATTTCAGGTGGAAGACTTTAGAGCTGCCCAAACTGACAGGTCTTCTAATCATGTATCATATGGTGAAATAAGCTGTAACAGGTATTTGCTTATTCAATCTCCTTTTGCAGATTAAGCTGATACTGCTTTCATTTCTCACTAAGTGTTAAGAGGGACAGACATATAATGAATGTGTATATTGAGGCATTGAGCAACCTGATCTAGTGGGAGGTGTCTCTGCCCATGGCAGGGGGGTTGGAACTAGGTGATCTTCAAGGTCCCTTCCA
This sequence comes from Turnix velox, assembly GCA_013400935.1. Lineage (NCBI taxonomy): Eukaryota > Metazoa > Chordata > Aves > Charadriiformes > Turnicidae > Turnix > Turnix velox. Next base: position 405,434 of record VZTY01026066.1, on the reverse strand, counting down.
ACCCAAACCATTCTATGATTCTATGATGTGATGCTTTAAAAATGGCATCTAGAGCTTATGATGATTATTTAGGAAATTAGATATTAGGAAATGTCTATTGCAGCTATACGTTTTCTTCAGATGTAAGCAGCTTTTCATTTTAAAATCTATGTTGTGAAGGTTCAGGTGTGGTGTCAGTCTGTATCTTGCCATGTGTCAGGGGGAGATTCTGAGACTTGTGTGAGTGAAACAAAGGAGCTACAGACTCTTCCAGCTGTACCTTGCTTTCTGATACATCTCATTAGTGCTACTGAGCAGTTTGACAGCTTGCAGGAGCAGTGCTTAGGCCACAAGTTGGAAGAAAAAATAAAGGAAGTTTAGCTGCAGTTAGTGGGAAGACTGGAAATCTAGAAGCCATTGTATGAAAGTCAGAAGTTCCTCTAAGTCTTTTTCATCCCTTGTACATGCTTTTCCACACTTAATGACTTGGTCTGTGTTATGCCTCTGTGTGCTGGCCTCAGTGTGAGCAGGGAGGAGAGGATGTGTGTGTGAAATGCATAGGAGAGGGGGAAAAAGAGAATATGGTGAATGTTTTACCAGGTCATCAATCAGTTGAAAGGTTCAGAAGAATGTCATAAATCTTGACACCAAAGTTCAAGCCATTTATTAGAGCATCTGTACCTTGTGATAGATTTATTAAATTGGTAATCCCTTTTTAATAATATATAGTAAAGATTTAGCATTGTTATGAAGATGAGAAAACCATTTTTAAAAATATCTGACACGAGAACATTTCAATTATGTGTTTGCTGACATTAGAGTGGTCGATCTATGATATTCTATCAGGAGAGAGATGTTAGGATTACTGGCATTTTATTGCTTTTTAGGAACTAAGTAAATCATTTATATATCAAGGGCTTCAAGCACTGAGGGTGCTTACCCCAGCAGACTTCAATTTCCTCCTCCTAACGTGCCCCACACTGCCAATCTCAGCTACAACAGACACTGCTAGGAAAAAAAGAGAATCAGTATGAACTCTTTCTGCTTGAAATCTCACCTCTTTTATGTTGTACAAGAGACCAGCTGTTTCTAGTCATTATCTAAAATCCACAGGGATGTTCTGCAAAGAGCACATACCTAGTCAAGGACATTGCCAAATAATATTAGAAGCCTGAAGCCGCAAGATGCCTCCATATTTTTAGAAATTAGCTAAAGTTAGTTAAAAAATAAATAGGAGTTTGGCTTTGGGAGGATAAAGGGTGTTTATAGAGAGAAGAGACATTTCAGTGTTACCTTGTATTTTCTCTTTCAACAGAGAATTTTGAGATGAAGAAGAATGAACTAACAAGACAAGGATTTATGGATTTGAATCTCATGGAAGCCAATGACCGTGAAGGGGATCCTAGTGACCTCTGGGTCACTTTGTTGTCTCTGGGCTACAATAAAGCATTAGAAATGGCAGAGGTATGATAGCAGTGGAGCAATAACCACAACTTCACCTACAACTTGCTGCAATAGTGTTTCTATTTCTCATTAGCTGATTTCATTAAGTCGGTCCAACTGTTAATACAGAGCATACACCATGACTTCCTCTCCTTATAGATAAGGAGAAAATAACTTTATTCCATGTGATTCAGAATTCTTAATTTTCAGACGTGGCTATTTCTGTTACTGTTGCCTTTCACAACTGTATCTGAAGGTGTCCAGTGTAAAAGTTTAATGGAAGTAAAACTAGTGGCACAGTTTGCTTTGTAGGATATTTTCAGATATTTTTTTCCCCAAAGCAACATCAGTGTTGGTGTTAATATTTATCACTAAAGAAAGAGGATGTCCTTAATGAACAGAAAAGAAATTATGAACTAAAGAAAACACTAAATACTCAGATAATTTAATCATCTACCTTTCATTTGCAAGAAAAGCTGATTTTAAAATATTTTTTCATTGTAGTTTCATTATTTCTTCAATTTTTATTGTACTAAATCAGGTCAGCATAGACACCTCATGAAAATACATGTGTATGAAACAAATGTATTCAGAAACAAAAACACCCAATGTGATAGAGGGGCTTCTAATGTCTCTCACTGAAAATATTTGAGATAATTTTGAACAGCTTCTTAATGAGGACTACTTTCTTTTCCTGTGGGGATACTTAGCAGAACTGCAGAACTGTCTTTGTGCATTTCAAACGTCAGAGGGAGCTGTCCTCTAAGAAAGAGGATTTTGGGGAGGTTTGATCGAGTCAGAAATTCCTTAGAAGTATTTGGTGCCTTATGATAGCCGTGGCTTATGGCTGTAGCCTTTGCGTTCCAAACAGCACAGGTCTCTGAATGCTTTAGTTGTTAATTTAAAAATGTATGTCTGCTTAATTCATTAATTACTTGATTTCAGATGATGTAAGATTGATATTTCAAGAGTACCTCTAACAAATTAAAGGCAGTACTGGGAAATCCTGGTGGATTCTAATAGCTGTTTGAAAGAAATCCAAGTACTATGACTGAATCTAAGAAAATGCAGACTCCTGATTGTTACTCGCACTGATCTTAGCCATGACTGTAAGAGCAGAGTGATACCTGCAACATGGCAGGTATTTTGTATCTCTACCAAGTGGCACAAATAGCAAAAGTGTGATAGGTAAAGGAAATGGGTTTATTTCAGGCTGAAATGCATTCAGTTCCTTGCTATCGAAGGAAAGGTTTGGTACGTTGGAGCCAAATGTACCAAATTTCATATCAAGTGTACTGTGTCAGGCCTGGAAAACAGTCATTTGTCCCAAACTGCTTTTTGTTTAATAGCTTGCTGCAGCTGCCAGGTTTTGAATATTTAATATTCACCACTTCTCTTGTATTTGGATAACTCTGTTTCTGATCATCTGTGAAAATACATAGGAGCTGTGGATGAAAAGCTGAGGGGGGGTGGAAATCTACAGCTACCGTGGTTATAAAACTGATTTTTTCCATTGCAGGCCTGTCCCTTTGTCATTGATGTCTATGCAGAAAGATGCAAGCCCCGAATTAAAGCCGTATTTCTAGAAGCAGGCAGCTGGCAGCTCAACAGGGCTGTCTGCAAGTCTGTGGTTAGTAAAGGGGAGGCTCAAGTTATGGATGGCTGTGAAAACATAATCATCTACACCTACAAAGGGGGCAGGAGAATTACTTCTGTGATTGAGAATAAGGTATGGCATGAGACTTCTGGGAGGGGTTTCATGTTTATGTCTCTGTTGTTCTTCCCTCCTTTAGACAGTTGAGATATTTTTTGATATCAAGTTTCTGTATCTAGTTAATTAAAAAAAAAATAACAAAGTGCCTGATGTAAAGCTCTCTTTGATTTATGACTCAGATTTCATAAGAGTCCAGAGGGGGCAGCTTATTATAATGAGGCAAGTAATATTTACTGTCACATAGAATCTAAACATTTGCATGTGTTCACATTCCAATTTTTCAATATTTTGATGATGATTTGAGGCATAATACATTCATGATACCAGAAAACAAATGCTAAGAGGAGGAAATACAATTGCATAATGAGCAAAAACTACAACATTTGCATTATTTAGTATTATTAAGAAAGGAAAAGAGCAGTTATTTGCTTTGATTATGTTTTATATGTGCATTGTGGGTGCACTTTATTACTAATCCATGCTAAGAATTGTAAATCCAAGCAAAAATGGTTGGTGAGTTGCAGAGATTTTAAACTTTTTTGCCTAGATCCTAGTGAACGTGCTGTTGGTTCTCAGTTTCATTCATGTCAGGAGCCATGAGGGAAAGAAATTCAGTGCAGGGAGATGCTAAACTCAAAATGCCTTAAATCTTCGAAGATCACAGCAAGAAGTATATTTTTAAATGGACAAACATGCTGAAGGGGGTGTGTTGGTGGTCTAATATTAGGACTAAATGCTGAGGCTCCTTGGAACTACAGGTTTAGATCTGCACTTCGCCCTTTAGGGTGGATATACTGGAGTTATTTATATGTTTGGGGATATGTCAGAGAAGATGAGCTCTATACTGAGGCAGCTGGATGCTGTCTGATTAAATTTGCTCACCACTGGCTTTTATACCACTTAGGTATAAAATACTTAGCTAATGAATACCTGTGTTCTACATTGAAGCAAATAATTGCATTTCCCTGAAAATCTCATTAGAATTTGTAGACTGGAAGCTTTTTAAAATTGTAAATGTCTGGAAAGAAATAATAAAAAACCAATTCCATGCATCTTTCTTCTTCTAAGCTTCCCACAGTGCAAACAGTCTGATTACATCTTCAGTACTGGTGATTTCAGTGGAAGTAATTCTTTCTTTGTTATTTCACAAATTAAATTAAGGAAATACTCTAGTTCCTGAGGGATTCTGTTTTAGTCTTGCATAAGCATTTAATCGGTGGGGAGGGAAAGGTGCCTGTCTTCTCACTCTCCCTAGTCAGGATGTGACCTGAGGAGATTAAAAGGCTTTTCATGCAGAGCCTCGCTCAAATTCAGAGAGTAAGCACGACCAAATCTATTGTCTGCCTATTTGTGTGCCAAAAGAAAGAGTTGGTGAGGCATTTTCTATTATCCGAAGCACAAACTTACTCTAATATACCCTCTGTGCTGGGTGAATATCTGTGACCTTCTTCCTATTGCCATCATTATCTTCCTGTACAGATAATTCTTTTGTTTGCCCTGTAAAAATGAGGACTTCACCACAGTGATGCCAGAGCAGCTGGAACAAAGAATTAAGCAGCTTAATGTTTAACTGATTTTACATTTCTTTAATGATACCGTATTTCAAGAGTTTACACTCCAGCCCCTGCTGGGACTGATGTTTTTCAGTCACCTCTTGCAAGTATGTGAAATGTTAGAATCTGTAACATTCTCATGAAATGGTGCTCCCAAATTGCATCTTTGTAAGTGCATCAGTGAATCTTACATTACTTTTGATAATGGATCTGGTCTCTGATGATGCTAAGCTATGTTTGAAACTGTTACTTTTCAAAGATAAGAGACATCATTGTCCTCAGAGCATTTCTATCCTGTAAAATAGTGAAGCAGGATGAAATAAGAGGAATGTGTAGGTGTAGTTACATGAAGACTAGCCACTGTAAACAAAGTAATGGGTTCCTTTCTGTCGTTCCACTTGCAGTCTGACAGCAAAGTGATCATTCATGTCAACAATGAGCAGAGCAAGAACTGCCTAAATAATAGGGGACTTACCATTTTTGCTGTTGAAGTGGCACCAAAGTCCATGATGGTAAGGTTTTTCTTATTTATCCAACTTAAAATCTAAGCCAAGAGGAAAAACCATGTGTTTACTTTTGCAGGTCTTTCATCATGATAACAAGCTTTGAAAATAAATACCAATTATGCTCTTTTAATTTATGAATAAAATCCGATGTTTATGATTCTAAAAGTATGGCTTCTATGTTTCAAATAAAGAGCATCCAAAGTATTTAGTTTCACAGCTTTCCAGTGTGGATATGTTCAAACCTGTTGCAAACAGACACAGTGCTGTGGCACAGGCAGGGTCTGGGCCTGTTCTGTGATTGCTGCTGATGCTTTAAATATCTCTAACTTGATCCTGTAAGGTCCTTTATAATTTTAATTCTATAAAAAATGTAGGCTTGGGATCCCTTGTTGGTATTTTGCTGTCATGTGATTGTTATAGATAGATAATGGATATTTGTTATTTAACATTAGTGATACAGGGACTGAAACAGTTCCATTTGCTCACACAGCATGTGAGGTAACTCACACTTCTCCAATAAACAGCCATTTCCCCTTTGTTTTCTCTCTTGCCAACAGGTTTCCCAGCATGTGATGCCACTGATTGAGCAGGAAGAATGGCTCTATAACTGTGTGCATTCCCTTGTACGTTAAACATTCCCATTAGAGAGTCCTTCAGGCTAAACCAGGAAGAAATTAGGTAGTTTCTAGACAATTTCTAGTCTTGCCTTTCTCAAAAAGCTGACACTTCTCAGAGTTTGATTTGTTAAAGCCAATGAATCACATCAGTGCTTATTTCTAGTGCAAAGATGTCCCTGCTTGCTGCAGACTGGATGGCCTTTGAAGGTCCCTTCCAACTCAACACATCCTGAGATTCTGTGATTATGGCTTTTTGGGTAGCATAGGGATGGAGTAACTGCAAGGATGTAATATCCTTTGTCAGACCATTCATCATAGATCATCGGAACACATACTTTGACATAAAATAATTATGACACACTAGCAATAAGAAGTGTTCATTAGCCAAGCTGGCAGTTGTAACTGTGTTTTATAAAGACTGATTTCCCTAAATATGCTCTTATTTCCTGTAACGTGTAATGTAGTTCCATCACTTTCTGCAACTGTCTCACTGGGAAAATACTAGCTTTGTTGATGGTTAAAACTGAACTGATGGGTTTCTGATTAAACACTACAGTGGTTTTGACATGAGAAATACAAAGAAGTGGAGGTTTAACAATTTTGTATTGCTCCCTGATAAAGGATTTGGTTCTTTTTTTAAAGTTTTATTTGCTCTTTTTGGTGTTTGATGATAATACATATCTTCCACTTGTTATGAATAATTACTCTTTTTACACTCTTTTTTATGAGAATAAAATCTGCCTTTTAATATGTGATAATGAATTAATGTTCTTTTGGGAAAATGATAGTTTTGGTTTAGGCTTTTGAATTTTAACAGTAATGAATTATTTCCAGGGTCGCTGAAATGAGGAGACTAAAGTCCATCCTGTTTAACAGCAACTTTGAGAAGCACCTTTTGAGGTACTAAAAATATTCAGCCTTTTATGGTTTTCTAGTTCCTCTAAGTGTCTGTTAATGTATGTGGTGGAGGAAAAACTATGACCCTGGTGACTGGATGCTTGAAAAGTGTTGGAGCTTAAAATAGACATGAAATGTGTGTGACCTCATCTGCAAGGGCAGCAAGGGGTCTTGGAAAGTTATATTTATCCACCAGCAAGTCCTGGGCTCTGCTGTTGCTCTGCTGTAACCAAACCCTGGGCAAGTAAATGTCACCTACAAAATGAGAGCTCTGTGAGGGGTCAACCATGATTTACACCCTCCTGCAACTGCTGCTGGGGCAGCTTTACCTGTCTCCCCTTAGTCTCCCCCCTCTCCCTTTATTTTTTATTTTTTTTTAATCCATTAGCAGGTAGAATGGATAATGCTGCTGTAAGAGGAAGATGTAGTAAGAGGCCCCACAAATATTTGGTGATTTCTAGCCAGCTTGAGTTGAGCAAGCTTCTGGGGGTAGGTCAGAGCTTGCCAGCTGTATCTCTAAGAAGGAGCTGGGAAAAGATGGGACAGTAAAAGCAAACACCAGTAAAAGCAAACACTCCATTATTTGCATTTCTTTTATTCGTTCATTCAGTCTTGTTAGTTTGGCAGGAATCCGCGTGGTAGTTTCTCTGCATTTTAGGTTAAGAGAGAAGTACTTTGCTAAGAAATCACTCATGCAAAGTTTAGCCACAGGTAGGGTCTGTTTCAATGTGACACAGCAATGGAGTGGAACCTTTTTAATTTTCTGATCCTCTTGCTGCAAGGATGAGTTTATTATTTAAATGGGGACAGAAGTGAGCTCTCCAGCCTGGGTTCTGCCTTTCCTGCCTGGGAGGAGATCAGAACAGGGATGTATCTGTAGAATCTTTTCTAGTTCTCTCAAGTCCAGATACCACCAAGCTAGAAAAACATGATAGCACATTTTTATAAGGCTCAGCACAAGTACTGGCCTCTCTTCTATGGAGAGAAGAAAGTGTAAAGTGTAACAGCTTTAATTTGGATTTCTGGGGTGTTGCATTTCTTTCTAGAACTGTTCTAACAACATGCTTTGCTTAACTCTGGGTACCCTGCTCACCCTTCTGGGGGGGGCATCAAGTGGCTCCCCGGCTTGAGGCCTGTGGTACTATCACTCTGGTGGCCTTGGAGGACACGGGGTGACAGAACCGACCCCTTCCATCTCCCTCTTCCCCCCGCAGTGCCTCACCATCCCCCAGCGCAGAGACCCGCTGCTCGGAGAAGGCTGCGGTTCTCCCATCGCCGGTACGGGGCTGGGAAAATAGGGGTGGAACAGGAGGACCTCGTGTCGGGGAAGGGGGAAAGAGATGGACCTCGGGTCGATATAGACACCTCCCCCTAACACCTTCTCCGGTGCTGCCGGCGCCTTTAAGAGGCGGGCTCGGGGGCGGGCTCAGCGGCGTGGCCGGCTCCGGTTCCCCCCGACTCTTCCCATCCCGTTCCTTCCCCGATCCGCAGCCGCCCGGAACTGGCAGCCTGGGCCGGCCATGGTGAAGATCGTGACGGTGAAGACCAAGCCTTACGGCGACCAGAAACCCGGTACCAGCGGGCTGCGCAAACGGGTGACGGTCTTTCAGAAGAATGCCAACTACACCGAGAACTTCATCCAGAGCATCCTGGCCACTGTGCCGCAGGGGGAGAGGCAGGAGGCCACATTGGTGGTGGGGGGGGACGGCCGCTTCTACATGAAGGACGCCATCCAGCTCATCGTTCGCATCGCCGCCGCCAACGGGGTAAGGCTACGGGGGTGGCCGGAACTTTGGGTGGTCGTAGGGTAGGAGTGAAAGGGGTGAGTGACACCCTGACGTAGCTCAGCTTGTGTTTCATGCGGTCAAATGTTCCTGGTAGCTCTCCCTCCCTTTAATACGTGTAGGAGCCATGAAGAGGTGGGATGTGATTGCAGCTTTCCTCCTCCTGCTTTTTTTTTTCCTTGCTTCGGACCGTAGTTGTGTTGTCCAGCACAAACCAGTGACATGATGTTGCCTGGTGGAGGGGAGCAACACTGCTTCCCGCAATCCAGACTGTGTCTTTCCACTGCAAACTTCATTTCACTTGGGTCATCGTGGCCCTGTCACTTGGTCAGCCTGAGAGAAGCTCAGCAGGGAATGTGATGTTGGTAGGGAATTTAGAAAGGGAAGGTTTTCCTTCTTTTTGGTCTTTTCCACATGAAAAATATTCTCCTAGGACACCTGTCTCCTCGTTAGCAGCAAGTTTGATGCCTCAGAGACCAAGGAGAGAGCTGGTAAGACTTGGTGGTCAGGTTCACACATTAGGGTGAGTTTGGCTTCGCAGTGGCAGTCTCATGCCTTGGTGCTTTTTAATGTCTGGCTTCTTAAAAAAAAAAAAAAAAAGAGTTGCTTTCTTAGGGCATAAAAAAGTAAATACCTTTTTAAGCCATGTGGAAATTTATCTTGAGTAGTTTGTGTTGGCTGTTCATCAGATTTCAGTCTGCATCCCAACAACCTATAACAAGCTTCTCTGTGTGTGATGGTGGGAGTGATGGGTAGTGCAGCTTTTCCTGATGGGAAAAAGACAGAGACTGGTTTATTTGCTTGCCTTGAGGAGTTGAAATGTAGAGCTTTGATGCCTGTGTGCTCAGACAGCACTGTGGATCCCTGTGAATAAATAGTGAGACTCATTTCCTGGGATAAAGCCTTAGTTTCTGGATGTGCAGCCAAGGCCTGGTGGGATGTGGCAGCCCTCCAGACACTGAGTTCTGTCACCTGTGTCTCCGCTCAATTCCAGAAGCAAGAGGAGGCCCAAAGGGTCTCATTAGATGCTGGGTCCTCATTAGATATTTTCTTGGGAGGGAGTTGGGGGCTGCTTGAATCCTCCACCATCATCATGGAGACAGCAGCACCATTACAGCACTGAGCTCTCTGCTGGAATTGCAGAAGCAGGTTCCGAAGGGGCATTTACTGTGTTGAATTTTGTGTGGATTCATTGTGCTGGGACAGAATAGACTCTAAAGGAAAAAAAAATATTTGGAAAGGGGAAGGTAGAGGAAGAAAAGAGGTAGAAGAGTGTGTGGGTTATGAGCCAAGACACTACTAGTCTATGAAGTGAGAAGTTTTACTTTTAAAAGTTTTTTGTTCTGGATCATTGATTTACAAAGCAAGATAATGGCCACAGCTTGAGACAAAATGTTAGACTACTTTAAGCAAAAACTTGGTGAAACTACAGCATTACCAGTCATCTACTGACCCAGGTTGTAGTAGAGCAGAGGTAGTGGGTAGTGCTGGAAAACTGTATGGTCCTATGGAGTAAGAGGTGTTTGGATATATAAATTAAAATCATACTACTTTAGGATGTGGTTTACCATTTTCTCAAGCCAAGGGAGAAACCTGAGGATTACAGTTTATTATTGTTAGTTTTACAATGTAAAAGGGAAGGATGCTAAAGTGAGTTTTAGTCTTGTCTCCATCTGGAATGGTTAATATGTAACTAAATACTCGCATTTGACTAGCAACAGCTCAATTTGTAATTGTGTGATTAAGGAATGTTCCTCCCTTTTTTAACTTTGATTTTATGCAAGTAAACTAAAGCAGAGGTAGTTGGTTTTGCCGTTGTTGGGTGGCATCCAGTGCAGTCTCCCTTTGTTTTGGCCTGTCGTGCCAGTTTTTTTTGATGTTCTTCCCTCATCGTTAGTGAGCCTGACTCTAATTACTGGAGGGAAAAAAAAAAAAGCTTAAAAGCTTCTCCTCGGAGCCTCACCTGACAGAGTAAAGTTGTGCCCATGCAGAAGCATGGAAAAATTACAGAAATGAAGCTATGAGTCCCGAGGCTTCTTAATAGGGTGATCCTCTGTCAGCCACCATTTAATGAATTCTCATTGTCTCTGATTTCTTCTTAACTAAACGCATTTCCAAGTGCTGCAAAGTAGCTCCATTAAAGCACATTGCTGGAAGGTGTTCTACATGCCAGGCAGTGCTTTGCATGTTAAGTGCTAGCTTGGTTTTGTTTTACTGCTGCAAGACAAACAGTGCTTCTATGAGAAATACTGCTCTCCACCCCTTAAAGTTTGGTTTCCTGCCTTGGCTACTCTGAAGCTTCTTTTCCCCCCCTCATTTATGCCAGGGAAACCAAGTGTTCACACTCTATTGTATTGCTCAGTAGTTCTTTACTTGCTGCTGTTCTAGCTCTGCTCCCTTGCTTCATGCTCTTCTGCCGTAGTCTTCAGGCCAGTCCTCATTCTAATGGTGCTGCCAAGCCCATAATAAGCTGCACGGTGTGGTGCAGACCCAGAGAAGCAAATTCTGGTCCTGTCTTGAGTGTGGCCACATTCCCAGACTCAGCATCCCAGCTGTGGAAGAAGCTTTGGGCCTGCTCATGGGAAGTGTTCATTATTGCTTACCCCATCTTGGTCTCGCTGGTTTCTCATGTCTGTTTTTAAGAAACCTCTTCCCAACATCTCTTCTGCTTGTTCCTGTCTCTGCACAACACTGTGCAATCAGCTTTAGCTTTGTTAATTTAGAGGCCTTCAACCATGCAGCAACTGGCAGCATTATCCTGAAGAACAGGCTCCTTCAGTCCTCAGGCTCAGATCTTCCTGCAGGTAAAAGCTCATGATGTTAAAGCCACCAGACTAAAGCGATCATAAATTTCTTCCCAAAAGCTATTCCTGTGAACCACAGTTGGAGGCAGTAATGGTAGATCCAACAGGCCATTTCAATTTCTAGTCTTTCTTACATTTAGAATCAGGTGGAGAGCTGAGATTTGAAGGGAAGGAAATAGACACCAACTGTGCCATGGAGCATTACTATGCAGGTATTTCCTGTTCTCAGATCATGGTGGGTTTCTGAAGACTACCCTGTCTGCAACATCCCTTACACCTTGGAGACTGCTTTTGCACTGGTTTAGCTTCTTTTTGCCCCAGAGTTAATTGGTTTATATCAGTTTACCATTGAAGGTTATTAAGGCAGCAGTTGGGTTCTTCAGTTTCAGTGCCTTCTGGAATTTTAAACTCTACAATAATGAAAGTCCAGCTGAAGGGAAGAGCTAAGGTGCTTTGCAGGTAATCTCTGCAAAGCCAGCAGGCAGAGCATTGAAAGTCTCGCTGACTGGGATTTAACTCTAATCTGCTCCAGCAGTGACTCAATATAACCAGGAACCTCAGCTCTGGCTGTGCTGGTAGGCAAGTTCAACAGCCTCTCTTTGTCAAGGCAGGGTTTGGAGTAGGTGAGCTGGGCTGAATCAGTGCTACCCATATGTTTTAGGCCCGAGACAGCTGTAGCAGGGTCAAGAAACATGTTATGGTGGGTCCTTGCCATCCGTTCATGGCTGTCTCTGAGCTGATTGATTAGTGCTTCCAGTGGTGAACTGGAACATGTCTGAAAAGTAAAGAGAAATAAAAGAGGATATCAGAAGTATGAAGAAAGACATATAGGCAGACATAATTAAATTTGAGTATAATTTGTACATTTATAATTGTAGTGTGAGTTGCACAGCAGCGTAGTAAGGAGCAGATCTGATGAGCACACCATGAACACTGTTGGCAGCATCATCCAGTCAGCCAGAAAAACAGATGTAATTCTGAGATTTTTAAATGAGGTTGTTGTAAGTGAAACCCAGGAAATAAAGTCACCAGAAACACAAATCCTCATGTGGGGTACCACCCCTCAGACAGGAGGGAGTTTCAGGGGAGGGTCTGGCAGGAATGACCTGAATTTGGGCGGATAGGGCCAGGGAGGAAGGAATGTGCGAGTCTTCTCAGCCTCTCTGCAGTGGTGCTGCAGGAAGGGAGGTAACAGCTATTCTCCAGGGAAGTAGTTAATATTGCAACAGCAGAGCTTTGGGTTTGACATTAGAATGCTTTTTAGAAGCTTAAGGCTAAGGGAGCTGCTGAATCTCTGCCTCTGCAAACCTTTAATGAGAACAGTTGGGGAAGGGTTGATCGCCCACAGGGCAGGGTCTTAGTGACCCCAGCCCTCTTTCCTGCTACTGTATCCACTTTTTGCTTCTGGGCCAACAGATTAAGCTTCTCCAGCACATTCTAGTAGGTGTGTGAGACAATCCTTATGTATGTCTCCTCTTCTTCCTTTTCATCCATGCTGTTTCCTGCATGCCATGGCCGCCCCTCTGTCATGTATACGTACACACTCATTCTGCAAGGTTTAACCAGGTATCTACTCACACCAGCATTTAACCAAAACAACCACTGCCCTTTACAAGCTTGTCTGCGTTTTGGAATTAGGGATTCTTTGGGTTCTGTTGCTGCTTTCTTTGAGCAGCCAGGGATGGGGACTCTCTCCCAAGAGGCTGGGGTTAGGAATCTTGGAACTTCCCTAGTTCTGCTGGAGGCAAAGCTGCTGCAACCCCTCTCCTGTTCCCTGGGACAAGGAAGTTCAAGGTAATAGGTTTGTGTGCTTTGAAGGGCTGACCTTTTGAACAGAAAGTTGCTCAATCTTGGTTTGTGGTGTGTGCTTCTCCTGGCATAGGGCTGATCAGTCCCTACCAGTGTGACAAACCTGGAGCCCCTCCATAACAGCCCTGTGGTTTCTTCCCCAGCCCTGCAGAAGCCAACAGGCTTCTCTCTTAATTTTAGGAGGATGTAATTACAGAACAATGTGTCTTAATTCTGGAGTCACTCTTACGTACATGGTTCCATCTTGAAGCCCTTGTGCTGTTGAGATGGTGACCAGGTATTTTCCCTCCCTAAAGTCCCTCCAGCAATTTTAAAACCTAGATTTAATTTTTTTTTAATTAATTAATTTTTAAGGAAACAAAATGCTTTGCAGTTGGAGCAGCATTCTTGGATGACTGACAGGCTCACAGACGGTCTGTTTATTTGACTTTGGCTCAGTTTGTCTTGGCAATGCCAAATGTCACAGGCAGTGGTGGACGCCTGGACCGGGCTTGTCCTCGGGCAGAAAGAGCAGGGTTTTGGCAGCTGAACTCGGGGCTCTGCAGGACTGGTGGCACCCTCTTCTGGCGAGTGCTCGAGCAGCAGTGCGGGGACAGGAACTTTCCTGTGCACAGGAGCTAAGGAAATGTGCTCTCTGTTTTGAAGGAGAGCCACAAAATGAGTGCAAAATGCTGTGTTTGTTATGTGGAATTTTGTGCAGCGTGTTTTTTTTTTCCTAATTACATAAGAAGAGCCCACTGAGTGGGGAGAGAGGAATTGGAAGGAGCTGAGAGGAGGGGGGCTGCACACAGAGGAGAGAACATTATGGACCTCAGAACAGCCTGCCCCATGAATGTTTTCAGGGGATGAGAAGGCAGAATTACCCTTTACTCTGACTTTTACACTGTGGATTTTCCCTCCTCCAATTATTTTGTATGCCTAAACATCAAAATTTAAGGCTCAGAGGATGGTTTGTGTTGGAATGGGAGGCTGGTGGTGGCCACCTGCTTGGTCCCAGGCTTGGGGAGGACTCCAGGCAGTCACGATCATGTGGGATGAGAGAAGATGGCAGAGCTCACCCGGGGATGGGGCAGGGACCAGAGCTGTTGAGCCAAGGGAGGAGCTGCATGCTGTGCAGTGTTTTACAGAAGTTTAAGGCCTCTGAAAAAATAGTTTTGTTTGTATTTTTATCATTAACCAAAGTCAACAGTTATTAGTTCACAGTTTACACTGTTCTTGCATGTCTAAATGGCCCTTGGAAGTGTCCCTGCCTACAGAAGATTGGCTCTTTGGAAGGAGAAATGCTCTCACCAGCCTCTTGACACCCACGAGGAACAAGGCAGTGAGGAAATATGACCATGAAGAAGAGTTCAGGAGATTAGGGTTGTGTATGGTAGAAGAGAGAGGGCACCCAGAGTCTATATGCTAAAGGATTCTTTTTTAATATGCCAGAAGTTGTCAGAAAGGATTACAATCAGTTTGTTTTCTGTGTCAGCTCAGGAGGACTTAAACCACAGCGAGGAAGACATACAGCAGATTGTAGTAAAACACTTCTAACTACAAAGCTAATTGTGCCCTGGCAAGGCTTAGCTGGAGAAAAAGGTTTCAAGAAGAAGTTGTATGCACTCGTGTTTGATCCTGTACCAACTCTGGGAAAAGAGCAGATGTCCTGCTGAATTCCTTCCCAGCCTGCAGGTGATGTATAATGAAGACAGTCATCCAAGCAGAGCCTCCCAGGCTGTTAAGGTGGTGAGGATCCAGCTTTGGTGAGCTTTTCCATATCTCTCTTCCGGGAGTTCTGTGATCACTGAACCCTACAGCAGTCCTTGTTGGCCAATTACTGGTGATTCAGTTTATGCCAAATAATGATGCGCACTTTACAAGAAAGCCCTGGATCCAGGTTGGCACCCCAGAGATGGCCTTGGTGTAGATCCCATTGTTGTCCCTATGATTTATATACAATATTTTTACATTTCATTTGACAGAATGTACTTCTGTGTCCATAGACTTGGCACTAATGACCAGCCCCTTTCTCCCTAGCTTAATTTAGTTTGATTCCTCGGTCCTCTATGTGTGCTCTTATACACCCCAATTCCTAACCCTGTATAGGAATTAACCCTGGATGGGCCTTTTTCCTGCCAGTGAGTACATGTGAATCTTCTCCATTCAGCTTCAGGGCTCGTAGGTGGCCTGTACCATACTCCCATCAGTTACCACCTTAGCATTTTGCAGGCCAGTAAGTTCATCTGGCTGGGAATATGGACAAAAAGGCTTGCTTAGGCCATTTCCTGCCAGGGGATGAACTGGTGAGTGACTCCCCGTATGCTCATTTTGGGAGCTGGATTTTGTCTTCTGTGCCACTAGAGGGAAACCTGTGCCTTCACATGAAAATAAAGGGTATCAGCTGGGGGATGGATAAAATAGAAGCCGGTTGTTTCTAGCTCCATAATCCAGACGGTGTCACTCTTGGTGTAAAATATGTGTTGTCCCAGTTTGACAGTACCCATATTTCAGTGTGGTTTGGTGGGGAAAAGGGAAGAATTAGGGAATTGGCTTCTGAGCCCTGCAAATGTCCTGGCTTTTGCTTAAGCCGCTGCTTGCCCCTTTACCAAGCCTGGGTAGGTAGGTAGGTGGCTGCATGGGGCAAACAGCCTTTGAGGTGCCTGCAGATGATTGAAATAGCTTTGCTTTTTGGAGCAAACCTGAATTGGTTTCTCCTTTCTTGGGTATTAGATCCCTTCTCTAAGGATTAAACATGAGAGCTCACCTGGCTCCTTGGCTTCCTTGCAGGACCTAGCTGAATCCTTTGCAGAAGGTCAGGTAGAGCCTCTGTCTCCAAGGGTGTTTTTCCTCCTTCAGTTAGGAGGTTTCCCCTCAGACTCAAGCAAATTATCCAGCTTGATTTTAATTTACTGATGAAAACTGAAGAAAATCTGTTGGTTTTTGGAGCAGTGACAGAATTGGCACCTCAGGGAACTGTCTTGTCAGTGCTTTCCTAAACTCTCACAATTCAGCTGGGAACAGCATCTCCTTCTCCACTTTACTTTTTAATAATGGGACAAACTGAATCATTATGAAGTATTTGTTCTTTAGTTGCTCCAGTAATATCTACAAATTATTTCCAGTAGCTGGGACAGAGAAGTCTGAGTGTTCTTGAGATTTGGAGAAAAACCTGATTTCCGCCTGATGTTCAAAGGTTACCTTCCCCACGCTCAGGAGCATGATGCTTCTTCATACAAGTTTCTTGGTATCTTTAATCTCTTCTGCATGTTCAAGCTGCTCTAAAATCAGTTTTATTACATGCAGTTTTCCAGAATAAGATATTTTTTGTGATTTCAATAACTCTGGATGCATACACTGCCTGTGATGAGACACCCACTTTGGAGCAGGTGTTGAAACCATTGGATTTGTGACTTTTTAGCTACTCTTGCTTTTTCTTAGTCAAACAAAGGCTGGCCCCACTGCCTGGCTGTCACAGCAGGAGCTGTAGGAGCAAACTGGAGGTAACAGATCTGGTGCCTTCCATTTTAAGAGTGACCTTTAACTCACCAGACTTTGCAAAATAACTCGGTGGGAATACTGCTGTGCCCACTGGAGCCTCACATCCTGGGAAGAGACGTGTCTAAAGAACTTGGCACTGCCCTGTGGATCTTGGTTGGCTGATGAAAACTCCAGGCTCTGTGCTAGGGCAGCACCTCGGTCCCTGCATCTGAGCAGAACTCCCTACCACCTCCCCAAGGGAGAACCCCATAGGTTGATGGTGCTGGGCTCCGGTGTTAGACACAGAATGATGAGGAATTATGCCTGTGGAGGGGAGAATATGATAAAGAGGACAAAAAACCCCTTTTCCCAGCTGTTTAGGTGAGGGACGGTGCGTGGAATTGTGTGTTCTCCGTGACATTGATCCTCCTCGGCAAGTGCAAGAAAACGTCTTCAGTTACAGGAACCACACGCAGCTCAAGGTTCAAGGAGCTATTTTTGGGCGCCCAACAGCTTCACTGAACTTCTGCCTTGTAGGTGGGCCATTGCTGGTGTCAAGTTTGATTTTATTTTTTTGCAATTTTGGGCATAATTTACTTTTTAAATGATTTTGTGTGAAAAAAGAAGATGGAGGGCCCTCCCCTGCCTCTGGTGACTGTTCCAACAGCTCCTTACAATGACCAGAAACTGGGAACCAGTGGATTACGGAGAAAGACCTTTTATTTTGAATCCAAGACGAACTATTTGCAGAATTTCATCCAGAGTATCTTCTTTTCCATAGACCTGAGAGACCGACAGGGATCTTCTATGGTAGTTGGAGGTGATGGGAGGTACCTTAATAAGTCTGCGGTGGAACTGATAGTCCAAATGGCTGCTGCCAACGGGGTTGGTAAATGTTAAGTGATTGAATTCCCCTACTCATGTAGCTGATATGTGCAGAAAACTGTAATAAGTTACTCACTGTGAGATTTAATTCCCTTTATAATGGAAAATGAGCCGGGTAATGCTGAAATTGCCGTTTATTCACTTTTAAAGGATGCAGTTGGATAGAAGTCTGTGGGAATACACATGCAGCAAAGAAAATACATTGTGCTTGAATTTTGTATATTCTGGCTTTGTGTTTTTTCATGTCATGGACAACTGGCACCTCTGGATTGTGTAGTCTTTCTGATACTGCCCCTGATATTTTTCAGGGGCAAAGTACCTGGTAGCACTGTTACTTGCTGCTCTGTGGTAGCTCTGCAGAAGCTCTTTCCAAGTTTGTCTGAGCTGCGCGGCAAAAGAAAAGGTAAAACAGGGTTGTGAAGAAGTTGTGGCTGTGAGCTAAGTACTTCAGGAGCCTTTGGAAATTGAAATTGAGTTAGTGAGTGGCAACCTTTAGAGTGGTCTCTTTTATTGCTCTGGAAATCTGTATTTTGGAAGCAGAGTAGAAGGTTTATCTGTTAGCAGTATACTCTCAGGCACTGGGGTTTTGGCTTTGTCTCCTTTTGTTTCTTCTAAGAAGAAAAGTTTCTGCTGTCTGTCCGGGATCTCTTAGTGAGGAGCAAACTTTATACTAAGAGACCTGGCTCTTAAGTATTTCTGTCAAACAGTTTCCTGTCTGTGGTAATTAATAGTGAATGGGAGAATAGGAGAGAATTAAAAAAAAAAAAAAAAATCAACATATTTTCCATCTTGGAAAAATAACAACTTTCACTATTGCCAATTAATGTATTCCTCTGAGGTCAGTCTATGGGCTGAGCAGAAGAGCTGGAAAATGTGCAGAAGGAGCCAGGCTGCTTGGAGTGCTTGACACTGGGACAGATTTCCTACTGGCCAAGGTGAGATTAGACTGATCTTCACCAGCCAAGACCTTTTCTCATTAATTTCTCTCCTGCAGTGTGGCTCAGGTCTGCCTAAAATCTGGGTTTGTTGCTGGTTTTCATTGATGGCTTTTAGGCAGCCTGGCTAATACCTGTGACTGTCAGCATCATGCTCATCATGCTCTGTAGAACAGAAAGGATAAGCACATGAATATTTTCAAACTTTTTAAGAAAAACAAACATGAGGAGATTATGTATATTGTGCATTGAGTATGTGAAATATCTGTTGTTGTGTGGCAGAGGCAGCTCCTGTTACCTCTACAAATGTGGGATCAGCAGCATTTTCAAATCAAAGCCAAGCACACTTGCTGTGACAGCAGCATGACCTTGTGTGTTATGATGATTATTTAGTTAAATGACTGAACATTTTGTCCTCTTAATCTGACTTGTATAAATAGAGGTATCAATCAAGAGGCTGTAACTACAGCCCAATGATTATTTAGTTGGTGCATCTTGTGGTTCATCTCATTTACAGATGGTCAGGTAGAGCCTCTTTCTCCAATGTTGTTTTTCTGACTTTGATTATGAGGTTTTCCTTCTGTCTCATACTAACTACCCAGCTTGATTGCAATGCACTGATGAATGTAAACCCTTGGAAGAATGAAGACTGTCAGGGTGTGCTAATGACATGATAGAGCTGTAAATACCAGCTACCTTGGCTTGGAAAACATGTTTTTGGTGGGAAACATCAGCCTGCACTGCTGGGGGATGGAGGAGGTGGCTGTAGGAGGTCTCCTTTATTGCCTGGATGAATCTTAGTGGGGCTTGCAGTAAAACCAGGGTGGAAGTGTTGCCTGGATTGCTTCAAGGTGTCATAACCATGAATTGATGCATGAAGTGTGTCTGTTTTGAGCATTCTGTAAAAGATATTTCTGCATCCTTCCATCCATCCTGAGATTTTTCTCATGAGAAATTACAGAGAATCCAAAAAAGGCTGAAGGGTAAGTTTCTCCACAGCCTTTTCCAGTGTTCACCACAAAAGGTTTAGCATTGGATGAGTGGGGAGTGACAGCTGAAAACCTCTCCAGGCCAAGGGGAGAGGGCAGCGTGTCAGTCCTCCACAACATCCCCTGTGTTGTGTGTGAGGCCTGGCCAAGCAGCTGAACGTGGCATTGGAAGGGAAGCTGGGAAACAAAAGGTAGAGTTTCATAGAATCATAGAATGGCCCAGGTTGGAAGGGACCTTTCAGCTCATTGAGTCCAACCATCAACACAGTGCTCCCCAGACCACCACTGACCTATGATCCTCAGTACCACATCACCTCCAAGGGTGGTGATTTCACCACTGCCCCATCCAGCCTCTTCCAGTGTTTGACCTGGAGACTGCATTAATTCTGGGTGAAGTTGAATGAGCAAGACTTGGAGGCTGGAATAATCAACAAGACAAGGTGTGCTGGCTTGGGCTGGGTAGGAGAGGGAAAAGTAAAACCTGTGTAGGTTTGTCAACTTCAAATGAAGTGTGTGATGTAACAGATGAGTTCCATCAGCCTGGTAGGCTGGTGCTTTGAGGTCTGTAATACTGGCTGTGATGCCTAACTCAAAGAAGGGCCTTCACTTTGGGTTTATAAGCTGCTGTTTTGCGTTTATGCTTGTTGTTTGCTTGAGGTGTGGTCCTTTCAGCATTGCCTTGCTCAGGCTGTGACAGCTGGAGCATGTAATGACTGCTCAGCAGCAGAGCTGGGGCTTAGCACCTGTCAGTGCCACAGGAGAGGAATTGCAGTCATCCCAGGCCCTTGGCTTAGCACCCAATGCCAACCTTATTTCTGGGAGCTCTGCCTTTTGTTTGCTAATTTATCTGGTGTTTGAATGAAATTACTTCTTTCTCAGTCACTCGCAGGCTCTAATCTCCTCCCCTGGTGGAGAATTGTCTGGTGGTTTGTTTTTTTTTTTTTCTTCAAATCTCTGTCACCTCATTTGGGGGCTTTGTGGTCAAGGAGTGTGTTCTGCCAGAAAAATTTCTCATCTTCTGTTTTATGGCATGAGCTCCAGCAACCAGATCCTGACTACTTTCTGATGCTCAGCACGTTGGTCTGGATTTGATCTGGGTGATATTCCTAGATTTATGGGAAGGAGGTGCGTTACCCACTGCGAATAAGAGACTGCAGCTGGACCCCTGGGAGCAGCGATGATGGTGGAGTTTTGTTTTGGCTTCCTTCTGTCCCATTGTGTCTTCTGTCAGCAGAGTTCGAGGCCATAGCCAAAGGGTTGGTTTGGTGGCTGGTTTTTTTTAATCTGGTTGTTGTTTAGATGCCTCTGGAATGCTCAACTCTTTAGCACGGGCTGCCATTTCCAGTGGAGCTGCTGTGTCCATAAAGGAAAATGCTAAAAAGGCAGAACGAGTGGGATCAGATGCTGACCTTTGCTGTACAGAGCTCCACCAGCCTACTGGGAACAGGCTCTTTGCTTGAAAAGAACCATCTCTTCTGCCCTCAGCCCACCTCTGCTGTAGTCGCATCTCCTGGGGGACACAGCATTAGGGCAGGTTTTTGCTGTTTTTAGGATTTGGGACTCAGGGTGCTCTGTTTTGTTCTTTTGTTTTCAGATTGGCCGCTTGGTCATTGGGCAGAATGGCATCCTCTCCACCCCGGCTGTCTCCTGCATCATCAGGAAGATCAAGGCCATTGGTGGCATCATTCTGACAGCCAGCCACAACCCAGGGGGGCCCAATGGTGATTTTGGGATTAAGTTCAATACTGCCAATGGAGGTAATATTGCTTGGTTTGTTTTAATTTACTTTGTTTCTATTCGGTTGTTTCTTGTGCTGACCCCGAGGAACCAAACTTGTCACAGTATCACAGAGATTGGGCATCCTGAGTGCTGGGTTTCCCCAGACAGAGCAAGTGATTAATCTGCTCTTCTCATAGATTCAGAGAGTTAGAAGGGACCTTCCAATTCCATTTATTCCAACCCCCTGCAGTGACAGGGACATCCTGCACTAGATCAGGTTGCTCAGAGCCTCAGCAAGCCTGGCCTTGAATGTCTTCAGGAATGGGGCCTCCACCACTTCTCTGGGAAACCCGGGACATTGTTTCACAGCCCTCAATCATAAATGATTCTCCTCTCTAGAGCAGGCACTCCAAGCTCCAAGTCTTTTGCTGTACTTCTGAAGTGCTCTTCTCTTCCAGCTTAATCAATATTTTTCCCCTTGACCACTGGGTCTTGCAGGTCCTGCTCCTGAAGGTATTACGGACAAAATTTTCCAAATCAGCAAGAAAATTGAAGAGTATGCAATCTGCCCTGATCTCAAGGTGGACCTAAGCACCATTGGCAAACAGCAGTTTGACTTGGAGAACAAATTTAAACCATTTACAGGTAAACAACTCTTTATTGTCTCTATGAAATGATTTTGTGGAATGTTTAAAAGCTCTATGCTGAACCCTGGCCCTTTGCACTGAGGACTGTCAGCACACCCTCTGCCATGTGTCCCAGAATCCCTTTTTCTATGAAGATTTCAAAACCTGAAACTTTGAGTTGGTCTCTATTTAATTCTTCTTCTTTTACCCCAGTGGAAATTGTGGACTCAGTAGAAGCTTATGCAAATATGCTGAGGAACATCTTTGAGTTGGTCTCTATTTAATTCTTCTTCTTTTACCCCAGTGGAAATTGTGGACTCAGTAGAAGCTTATGCAAATATGCTGAGGAACATCTTTGACTTCAGTGCATTAAAGGAGCTGCTTTCAGGGAAAAATCACCTCAAGATCCGCATCGATGCCATGCACGGAGGTAAGGATGGACTTGGGTCAGTGGGATGGGGGGCACTGGGTATCCCTAGGGCTTTCCCACCAAATTTGGGGGAAAAAACTTCTTTCTGGTCTTTGTATCCATCACTTGTCAGTTTCTTTGTTGTTTTTGACACTCTGTATTTTGCTTTTTGCAAAAAGGCAAACTTTTTGTGGCTTTACATTTACGTTTTGTTTTGTTGAGTTTCTGGCCTTGGGCAATGTTTGGGGTATGGGGGGGGATGCCGTGTGGCTCACACAGGTCATTCCGCACCTGAGAGAGAGGAGATTAGAATTTATGCTGGGATTTGAGCTCCCCTGGTGGACTGATGCAGAAGTTCTCCTCCCTTAGACGTCACAGCCATTAGGCAAAGGTCTGCCCTTAATGGCCCTGTTTTTGGGACCAAATATACTGTTTTATGTAACTTAACATATATACAAATTTTGTGAGTCCATCTCAGTAGTAATTTTCAAGAGCACTATATCTTTCTTACCATTTTCTTTCTCTTGTCTCCAAACCACTGCCATTCTTATGCTCACTTATTTTTTCACTGCCTGCACTAACTCCTTGGAGTACATGGGGCATAAGCGCTTTACAGTGGGGTCCTGGCTTACCTGCTGGGGCCCTGGCAATGGCTTATCCTCATTTTTAAACCCAAGAGCAATCTAAATGTGCAGCCATGGAGCTGAAAGGCTTCCTTTGGCAAGACCTTGTGTGCCAGGATGGATGAGGCTTTAGCAAACCTGTGTGCTACTTGAGGCTTTTGGTGGAAATGCTTGTGCTTGAGTCCCATAAACAAGATAAACTGACCCAAAGTAAGCAGTGCTTCAGGACAGAGGCTGACCTGTTTCCTCTGTGTTCTGCTGTGATAGTTGTGGGCCCTTACGTGAAAAAGATCCTGTGTGAAGAGCTGGGAGCCCCAGCAAACTCAGCTGTGAACTGTACCCCTCTGGAGGACTTTGGTGGCCACCATCCTGACCCAAACCTAACCTATGCTGCTGACCTGGTCCAGACCATGAAGACAGGAGAGTACGACTTTGGAGCTGCCTTTGATGGAGATGGGGTAAAGGGGCTGTTCTGTGTTCATCGTTTTGCCCCTCAGTTGTGGAAGGACTGACCCTTCAGCTGCTTTCAAGCAGAGGAGGATGAAGGAAAAGACCTTTTCTGTCCCTCCCTTCTACAACTGCAAATAGAAGTGAACCACTTGAAGTTTGCCATGTTGGCAATAGCTGGCTACTGTCTTAACAGTGGAGTCCAATCTGTATTTAAGTAGCTTTAAAGATTGAAAAATTAGTGGGAAGGTGAAACACTGTACAAATATCGCTATTTAACTTTTATGAGCCTCGGGACACTCAAAAAAAGGGAAGTTGTTGGGTTTTTGGGCTGTGCCTGCCAAGTAGAATAACTTGTGTTGAGCAGGGGATGAGGGGTATTGAGCTGTTTCTCTCTTGTCTTTTCCAGGATCGCAACATGATCCTTGGGAAGCACGGCTTCTTTGTGAACCCCTCTGACTCTGTCGCTGTCATCGCTGCCAACATTTTCAGCATCCCTTATTTCCAGCAGACTGGGGTCCGTGGCTTTGCCCGCAGCATGCCCACTAGTGGGGCTCTTGATAGGTAACGTCTCCCTGCCAAGGAGAGGGACTGACCCTTTTCTATGGTTTCATACGTGTCTGCACTGGGGAGTGAGTGCATCATCTGTCTGAAGGGTGAAGCAGTGCCAGGGGAGGCAGTGAAGTTTAATGAATTAAATCCCATTTGGGGCTATGGGCTCTCTTTTTTGTTCTTCATAGAATGGTTTTGGTTGGAAGGGACCTTAAAAATCATCTAGTTCCAACCCCACTGTCATGGGCAGGGACACCTCCCACTAGACCAGGTTGCTTAATGTCTCATCCAGGCTGAGCTTGAACACCTCCAGGGAGGGGGCATCCACAACCTCTCTGGGCAACCTGTTCCAGTGTCTTACCACCCTCACAGGAAAGAAATTCTTTCTAATCTCCAGCCTAAATCTCCCCTCTTCCGATTTGCACCCATTCCTCCTACTCCTGCCATCCTGGGCCCTATTAAAAAGTCCTACACCAGCCTTTCTGTAGGCCCCGTTCAGCTACTGAGAAGCTCCTGTGAGGTCTCCCTGAGCCTTGTCCAGGCTGAACAACCCCAGCTCCTTCAGCCTGCCCTAATAAGGGAGGTGCTCCAGATACCTTCTTTGTAGGTGCATATTCCACCCATTTGCCATACATTATACCTGGATAAAACAGAGAACTTCTGTCCAAAGAAATCATACAGTCATAGAATGTGCTGAGTTGGAACGGTCCTTACAAGTCCATCCAGTCCAACCCCCTGCAGTAACAGGGACATCCTGCACTAGATCAGGTTGCTCATAGCCTCGGGATGGATGTCTCCAGGCTTGATGGGGCCTCCATCACCTCTCTGGGGAGCCTGTTCCAGTGCCTCACCAACCTGGTGTTGAAGAAATTCCTAATGTTTGTTGTAAAAACCCACAAGAGTGGCAGGGCTGGCTGCCAGTGGTGGCCCAAATGAGATGGCCCTGCTACAGTGTTTCATGTAGGAGCTGTCAGAGCCCAGCAGCGTAGTGACTTGTCTTCCTTTACCTTTGAAGGGTGGCCCAGGCTACAAAGATTGCTTTGTATGAAACTCCCACTGGCTGGAAGTTCTTTGGAAACCTGATGGATGCAAACAAACTGTCTCTGTGTGGAGAGGAAAGTTTTGGGACAGGTAAGTCAGCATTTCCTTTTGGTATATATTCCTTCTCTTAGTGCTTTATTGTGCTGGGGAGTTTGGGATTTATCTTCCATGGGTAGTTATTGCTTCTAAAAAAAGTTTATAAATTAAAAAAGGCTTGCAGAAATTGCTGGTGGAAAGAAGCACAATGCTCAAAGTCTTGTCAAGCAAGAGCTAGTTCTCCTTTTGGTTATTCAGGAAGGCATATGTAGATATTCAGGAAGTTTAAGGGCCTCTTTACTAGCCCGGTCATTGAGTCTGTGGGGATTAAGTGCAGTGTTAAATGTATTTTTCAACTCTTGGTGGCCAGGAAAACCTTCTAAATGTTTTCATTTCTGGAAAGAAATATGGTTCAGAGCATGCAGTTTTATTAGGGAAGGTTTCAGGTCACTATTAAATCTGCAAGCTTAATAGGGCCCTCATTTTCCTGTTCTTAAAACAAGGTATGATTTATAAAGTTTAAATTAACACTTGCCTTTGAACAGTCAGAGCAAGTTATTAGGTTACTGAGAAACAAAGTGAACATCTTAAGGAATTTACTAGGGGTGTGCACGTGACACACAACTCTTATTTGTGCAGAGAAGTTAAAGTGAGTGGATTTCACTCCCTCTTGGTGTCTTGCTCAAAACCCACCATGTTCTCAGGAGGGGAACTTACCTGTTCATGCACAAAGGATGAGTTTCATCTTCTCTGAATTCTCCCCGAGATCTTGTTTTTCCTGATCTCTAATGAGCTCTGAAGAGCCTGGGCAGCTGGAAGGATGTGGAAGGCACAGGGTCTCCAGGGAATTTACATGACTTCTACAGCTCTACATTCTAGAGTTAGATGACTTCAGGCTCAAACCATGGGTGTTTTCAATCCACTACTCCATATTTCATAAGAATATCCCTTGTGTGAGTGTCTCATAGAATCATAGAATAGTTTGGGTTGGAAGGGACCTTAAAGATCATGGGGTAAGGGTGGCCTTAAATCCCCAAAATTAAGTGCTTTGTGGAACTGGGGTGCACAGCTTGACTTCGAAGGATCCCTCTAGCTTTTCTTTAACTGACGAAATGGCATCACAGCCTCTGGTGGAAAGCAGGCAGTGGCAATATTTTCACAATCAAATGCTATTCTGAGGTTGGAAGAAAAGGAATTTTGGAAAAAAATGTGGTATCTCTGTAAAGAAATCTTGAAGTAAATCAAGAGTGAGTTAAGAAAGATTTTTGGAGTTTTGCCCTGAGTGATTTCAGCCTGCATGAAGTTTATGTTCTGGAGCTGGGCTAATGAGAGGGCACCAACGTTTTGGTAAATAAATAAAAACAAAACTCAGCAAATGATTCATGGAGCCGCTGATAGGAGATGGTCCCTAATGAGCAGCTCTCTCAAATTGTTTCCATCTTTTATCGCCTGAGCCATGAGCTCATGGTTTCTCTCCTTCCCCAGGTAGGTGACTTGGTGTTAGAAATAAGAGCCACTGATTGTTTGCAGAGCTTTGAGATTTCGGGCTGTGCAGCATCACATCTGAGTGGCCAGGGAGGGACTGAAGCAGGTTTTTGGGGGAAAGAGATGAAGAAAGGGCTGAAAAAAGTCTGATTCCCCTTTCAATGCATAGTGTGGGAGGTTTGTCCATCTGGCAAATTCACTTTAAAGGAATGAAAAGGGGCGAGGAGGGTTGTTTGACAGTAAGTTAATGAGGAGCTGTTTGGAGCCAGGCAGAATGTGAGCGCTGAAGGGGGGAGAGAGGTGAAGGAGCAGCCAAATATAGACCTGGTTAAAATTGAAACAAACTGTGACCTGGTGGGACTGGAGTCCAGCAGCAATTAGGGTAATGCGACATGACAGAATTCCTGCTTGCTTTCTCGGGTGTTTTATTCCAGCAAGAAGTTGATACATCACATGGGACTTCTGTTTATTTAGCATTCCTCTCCCTCACCTCCATACAGCTCTCTCCCCACTCTGAAGGACCTTGAGGATAATTTATCGCCGCGGCCACAATAGTGGGGTTTGTGTTTAAGCTCCACCTAACCCCCAGCCTTTCTCCCCAGGCCACTGCTTCCACTCTGGCAATTCCTGAGAGGGTAAAATGTCAGCTCTTGAGTGCTCTCTGTGTGAGCAGCCATACCCTGGCTCTTTGGGATTTCATTAATACCTGGATTGGAACTTTTCCAGAACTCAAGGGAGTCGTGCATCTGTGGGGCATGGTGCCCGACTCTCAGGCCAGAAGCAGGGAGGTTGGGCTGGGTGTATTCTGGGCTGCCATCTGATCCCTCGTTTAATTTAGGTGTGGAGGGTGCTGGCTGAGTTGCAGCACCCACTCAGGTTTCCTGGGGGCCTGGGTGCTCTGCAGTCCCCATCCCTCACAGCTCCTGTCCCCCCAGGCTGGCCTCTGGTGGCCTCCTGCTCCTTGTACTTGCTCTGGAGGAATCCTCTCATGGCCAAATGGAGGGTTTTTAAAGCTTTTCAGTGCCTGATGAGTGGAGGTGAGAGCAGGCACGAGGTTCTTCTGGTCTGAGCATGTGAACAGATCTCTCTTTGCCATTTGCCAGCCCCGATGGTTGGTGCTGTCCCGTTTGCAGAGTTGTTAGGGTTTGGCTTCTCCAGCCAGGGCTGACATTTTTCTTGGTGCTCAGCCAGAGTATGTGCTGATTTGGCACACAGTGCCTGACAGCTGCTTAAGGAGGCTGATGTTAGGCCTTCCTGAGCTGTTTCTTTGCCTCCACCTCTTGTTTTTTTACCTTTTTGATGGCCTTTTTACTCTGTATTCCCCATTACTTCCCTGGGAATGGAATTGGAGATCTGTGACACAATGAGAGAGAGAGGGTGTGTGTGTGTTAAAAGGGGCTGAATGTTGCATTTGGGCTTGTAGCTAAAAGCAAATGAGATCTTAAACCAGTTTAACAATACAGCAGGGATGGAGCTCATGAAATGCCTTCCACTTGGTGAGGTTGGGCAGAGAAGAGGAGACAAGGTAGGGCTGTAGCACAGAGCTTTATATGAAATGGAGGTGGGAAACATGTTTGTTTCTGCTGTGGGTTCTCTGCAGGCTCTGACCACATCCGTGAGAAGGATGGGCTGTGGGCTGTCCTGGCTTGGCTGTCCATCCTGGCCAACCGGAAGCAGAGTGTGGAGGACATCATGAAGGATCACTGGCAGAAATATGGCAGGAACTTCTTCACCAGGTGAGGAGGGTGCTTGTGACACCTCATAATCACCTCTGTCCCACATTCTGGGTCCCAAAATACTCTTAATTTAAAAGATAAGAAAGGGAAGGCTTGAGAAGACATAACCAAAGGTGGCAATGCTGTCAGGAGGTGAAGCATGAGGCAGAAATCTTTCATCTTGGAAGACCTACCTGAAAATTCCATCTCAAACTGCCAAATGAATGAACTTGCCTATTTCCTTCCCCACACCATACCACAAAGCCAGCATACATCTGAGGTGTTTAAATCTGTGGAAAAAATGTCAAAATCTAGAATAAAAAGGCAGCCTTTTAGCACTCAGGTTGGCAAGCCTGAGCCAGCCTTGTCTGGCCAGGTGGGCAAAGAGAGGTGGCAATCAGGGTACAAAATCTTTCATCCCAGTGTGTGCTTCAGCCACTCTCTCTGGCTTTGTGAGATCAAAGCAGCCACAGATGCATTATCTCCTGCAGTCACGCAGGAGACACTCAAGAGGATGTTAAGGGAGAAATTATGATGAGGAACCTGTTGAGATCCTATCTATTTATTAGAATAAATTCTTTGCAGTTGGTGTTGTTGGATCCCAGCCCTCTGTCTTCATCACACCTAGCATAAGGGCTTTCATCTGTCCTGATGTCTGTGATATGTTGCAGAACATTCCACAGATTTTTATTAGATTGTAGCTGTATCACTGCACAGATCCTTCTCTTTCCTTCATTCTCCTTCAGTGAGGGCGTAGGAACACTTATGGGTCAGACTATGGTGTTTAAACGGGGTGTCGCAAAATCTTGCTGCTGGTTAAGTCCTCCCTGATGATTTACATTGTGGTGACTGGTTGCAGATATGACTATGAGGAGGTGGATGCAGATGCAGCCAACAAAATGATGAAGGATTTGGAGACTGTG
Organism: Turnix velox; assembly: GCA_013400935.1. NCBI lineage: Eukaryota > Metazoa > Chordata > Aves > Charadriiformes > Turnicidae > Turnix > Turnix velox. The sequence goes on along the minus strand of VZTY01026066.1, from coordinate 376,484 downwards.
ATGTTTGACCGCTCCTTCGTGGGGAAGCAGTTGTCGTGTGGTGACAAGGTCTACACGGTGGAGAAAGCTGATAATTTCGAGTACAATGATCCTGTGGATGGAAGTGTCTCCAAAAATCAGGTGGGCACAGCCTGGCCTGGGCTGAACGTGACCTCAGAGGGGTGTTGCACTGTGTAATTTGAACTTAAAATTTGTCATGTTTGCACTTGATTTAAAGTCAAAACACTGTTTGTCCATTGGAAAATGTTTACTGTTGGGATCCTGCCCTGTGTGAAGTGAAATTGCTGCCTTAGAGAGGGAAGAATCTGGAGATAGCTCCTGTCCTACGGAGATGGAGCAGAGCTTCCTTACAGCCACTGAAAGGGGAATCATAGAATCACAGACTGGTTTGGGTTGGAAGGGACCTTAAAGCCCCCCCCACTGCCACCTCCCACCAGCCCAGGTTGCTCCAAGCCCAGTCCATCCTGGCCTTAAACCCCTCCAGGGCTGAAGCACCCACAGCTTCTCTGGGCAGCCTGGGCCAGGGGCTTACCCCTCTCCCAGCAAAGAATTTCTTTCTCACATAAATCTCCTCTTTTCTGGTTTGAAACTGCTCCCCCTTGACTCGGGACTCCCTGCACCAGAGCCTTGCCTCAGCTTTCCTGGAGTCCCTTTAGGAACTGGAAAGGACTCTAAGGTCTCCCCAGATCCTTACCTTCCCCACACTGAAGTCCCCAACTCTCTCAGCCCCCCCTTACAGCAGAGGGTTCTAGCCCCCTAATCATCTCTGGACCCACTCCAACAGCTCCATGTTTGGAATGACAGAGCTGAGTTGAGGTCAATGTGTTGTGTCCCCCAGCTAGGTCATGGGATTGAGTTCCTGGCTCCAGAAGTCCTGGGGGTATTGAATACACGTGGGATGAGTTACCTGTCACCAGAGATTACTGAATAAAAATATCCTGTGGATGGACTAGTTTGACAGTGTAATGTGGAAGTGCAGCAAGTGGGAAGAAATAATGGCGAAATCCTGCCGGATTGATTTGATTACTTTGCCTGGAGGCTGACAGGAGTGTTTTTGGTATGTTCCATTGTCATGGGAAAGCAGTGGCAGGGCATCAGTCCCTGGCTCCAGCAAGTCCTTCAGTGGCTTGAGTACAGCTCTGAAGAGATGGATTTGGGGGTGTAAGTGGATCAAAAACTCAACACGAGTCAGCAGTGTGGGCTTGCAGGGCAGAAGGACAACTGAATCCTGGGCTACATCAAGGGAAGTGTGACCAGCAGGTCAAGGGAGGTGATTTTGCTCCTCTGCTTGGCTCTGATGATGCCCTGCCTGGAGTTATTGTGTCCAGTTCTGGAGCCCTCAACGTAAGAAGGACATTGAGCTGTTGGAGCAGGTCCAGAGGAGACCACGAAGTTGATCAAAGGGCTAGAGTACCTCCCTTATGAACACAGGCTGANAATAGGATATATGATGGCAGGACTAGGAATAATGGATGTAAATTGGAAGAGGGTAAATTTAGAGTAGATAAAAGAAAGAAATTCTTTACTGTGAGGGTGGTGAAACACTGGAAGAGGTTGCCCAGAGAGGCTGTGGAAGCCCCCTCCCTGGAGGTGTTTAGAGTAACCTGGCCTAGTGGGAGGTGTCCCTGCCCATGGCAGGGGGGTTGGAACTAGATGATTTTTAGGCCCGTTCCAACTCAAACTATTCTGATTCTAGGTGGATTTCTGGAACAGCAGCTCCTCCAGGAGCAGGGAGAGGACAGCAGGAGCCTCCTGAAGAGGAGGAGCTCTAGGATTGTGCAGGCCAAGTCTCATGGAAAATTCTTTGGGTACCTAAGAAGCATGAGGCTGAGATGTTCTTCTCCCCTTCTTTGTTCCCAGGGCTTGAGGCTTATCTTCTCTGATGGCTCCCGAATTATCTTCAGACTGAGCGGCACTGGCAGTGCTGGAGCCACCGTGCGGCTCTACATCGATAGCTATGAGAAGGATGCTCAGAAGATACATGGAGATCCCCAGGTAGGTGTTGCATCTCAGTCACTACTGGCTCCCAACTCTCCTAAAAGCCTGAAGTCTGCTTTGCTTACTGCTGCGTGGAGGTGAGAAGTGTTTCAGAATTGGTATCTTTAATCCAAACATAAGTAGATGTATTAAAAAACCCAAGCTCTGCGTGGAACTATTGTTCCTTACTGAGAATCCCTTGCAGCTGCTATCACACAGGGGTTTTCCTGTTTATGCTGCATCTGTGACTGGTTGCAGGTGTGGGAGGACTCTGGTTCAGTCCTCAATTGACCTTCCAGTTGAAAAGTGGCTTCACTTAGGGATGTAAAGAGCTCTTTCCTATCCCGAGTCTGGGAAATAGTAATTCAAAACAAATGGAAATAAAAGGATGAAGTCCTATATAAGATGACACTGTCCTGCTTTGCACTAAGTATGATACATGTTCTTCACAACATCAGTTAAAAATGCTGTTGGCCTCTCTTGTAGGCACGAGAGGAAAAGAATCCTCATTTGCTCTTCCCCAGCAAAGTATCTGCAAGCTTTTTGCTGAACTTCCTTTGCTGTTTTTGACTAAAATAAACCCCTACATTCTGAGAGCCACAAACGAAACTTTTGATTGAAATGTGCTGTGCTGGCAGTGGTGCTGCTGCAGAGTTTGGAGTTGGGTGGCAGCAACACCAGAGCTGTGCTGGGCTTTTCTCTCTCTGAACCTGCTTGTGGTGATCCCTCCCTGTGTCCTTGCTCTTCTGTGTCCTGCAGCTCATGTGTGAACCTGAAACAACCCCTCAGGTGGCAGTGCTGAACTTTGGCTGCTCTTGTCTGAGACCATAGGCCCGTGAGGTGCATGGGCTGCTTGTGCTGCTCTGCTCAGCCCTTCTGAGCCCTCTCTTTCCTTCCTGCAGGTGATGTTGGCACCTCTCATTTCCATTGCACTGAAACTCTCACAGCTTCACGAGAGAACCGGCCGCACCGGCCCGACTGTCATAACATAAAGGCACCGGAGTGTGCAGCGAGGGAAGGAAGCCACCCTGCCTTCCCTCCCCTTCTCACATCTCTCACTAAAAGAGGAATATTAATTTTATGGCTGTATTTAAGAACATCGAGGATAGAGAATAAAGCCCAGCCCCTGTCAGCACTCTGGGTGCACGCTGCTGCTTCCCGCGTCACACAGCACTGCTGCCCATCGGGGTGTGGTGCTCGTTAGCACAGCCTTTTGGGTTAGCATATCTCCTTTTTCTTTTTCTTAAACAAAAGGCTCTAAGAAATAACAAAGAGACAAAAAAATCTTCAATTGGAATTTTTTTTTCTGTCTTGGAAACTTCCTGGAAGAGAAGCACAAATACTTTATTCTTGTGTAATGCATAGTCTTCTAAAAATTAGGTCTCTGAAGAAGCAAGGGCTATGTATCAAGGCTAAGTGGATCAAAATGAGGTGGATTCTTCCCTTTTCAAAAAGAAATTACATAAATTGACTTCCATTTGCCTTCTGTATAAGAAAAAAAACCTCCCAACAAACCTTCCACACAGAAGCATTGCAGGATATTAAAGCGATGTGAGCTACACTTACTGTTCAGTGCTCTCTTCTTTTCCTACCTCAGGATAGGCTTCCTTTGGAAGAATAAAAGATTGTTCTGATGAACTTGTTTGGTTGAATGTGGACAGTCAGATCCTTGGAATAATGAGATTTGCAGGCATTAATGTGCAGAATCTTATCCAGTGGCACAGAGCACTTATCCAAGTGCAGCTGCACCTTCACAGAACCATACAATGTGTTGGGTTGGAAGGTACCTTCAAAGTCCATCTAGTCCCACTTCCTGCAGGAAGCAGGGACATCCTGCACTAGATCAGGTTGCTCAGAGCCTCAGCAAGCCTGGTCTTGAATGTCTCCAGGGATGGGGGCTCCGCCACCTCTCTCGGCAACCTATTCCAGTATCTCACTGATCTTATGGGGAAGAACTTGCTGATGTCTCATCTAACTGTGCCCTGCTCTAGTTTCAAACCATTGCTCCTCGTTCTTCTTGTGCTGAGGACTTCAGAGATGAAGCAGCAACTTCAGGTGGGGTCTCACCAGAGCAGAGAGACAGAATCATCTCTCTCAACCTGCTGGCCACAGCTGTTGTCATGCAGCCCAGTATACAGTTGGCCTTTTGGCCCTTCAGCAATGGGAATAGCTCTGGAAAAGAACCCCAGGTAAACCTGCCAGATCCCACTGGTTTACTCCTTTCCATTTCAAGGTTATGTCTTAATCTGTGTTAATGAAAGTAGTTGTGTCAGTGGGAATTGTTTTAGGCTACATTTCTCCCTTCTTTCCTTGCCTTTGTTACCCCAATCCCTGTGCCACCCATGCCTGGTCTCACCCTGTGCCTTGGTTCCAGCCTTGCCCCTGAGGCTACACTGCCCAGGCAGCTGGAATTCAGCCCTGAGGGAGCAGCTCTGTTTCCCAAGAATGTGAAACATCTCATCCTCAGGAGATGCCAGGGACACCGGGGAGGTAGATGCAGATGTGCTCACAAAAAATCCCTTTAATCTCTTCTTCCAAACAGAAGTGAGTCCTCTCTTCTGACAGACAGACTTCTCTGCTCACTCACAGTTTGCTGGCAGAGCTGCTTTGGGATGGAGTGAATTAAAAACCAAAACCACCTTCCCAGCCTATTGCTTCACATCTGCCTGAGCCCCATGGCTGGATGTCATAGAATAGTTTGGGTTGGAAGGGACCTTCAAGATCATCTAGTTTCAACCCCGCTGCCATGGGCAGGGACACCTCCCACTAGACCAGGTTGCTCAATGCCTCATCCAGCCTGGCCTTAAACACCTCCAGGGATTGAGGAGGCATCCACAGCCTCTCTGGGCAACCTGTTCCAGTGTGTCACCACCCTCACAGCAAAGAACTTCTTTCCAGCCTAAATCTCCCCACTTCCATTTTGTATCGATTACCTCTCATCCTGCCATCCTGGCCCCTGTTCAAAAGTCCTCCCCCAGCCTTTCTGTCACCCCCTTCAGGTATTGGGAAGCTATTCTGAGGTTCCCCGCTGAATCTTCTCTTCTTCAGGCTGATTAACCCCAACTCCTTCAGCCTGTCCTCATAAGAAGGAGGTGCTCCAGCCCTTTGATCATCTCCATGGTCCTCCTCTGGACCCACTCCCAACAGCTCAATGTCACCAGGTCAGGGGCTCTTGTCCTCTCTAGCTCATGCAGCCAGCCATGAGCATGGGTATGCCAAGTGAAACAGTCCTGGGGGAAGTTGTGCTGCATCCACTTCAGCCCTGTCCACCCTGTGCTCTGATTCTGGACCAGCCATGGCCTGTGTTGGATGGGTTCAGGTCAGGTAAAAAGGATTCGTGTTCACAGTGAAAATTGACAGTGGTGGCACATGGTTTGGAAAAAGCAAGCCCGAACAACCCATGAGTGTGAAGATGGACCAGAATTTTCACCCCAGCATGTGGTGGTGGGTTCTTCATGACAACCAGATGCTGAAGGTCAGTCTCCAAAGTTCTTGTGTTGAAAGTGGTGAGTGGCCAGAAGTGTAGGGCTCTGCGTATGCAGCTAGGCTCTAGGTAGACTCAGTCCTGCCATTGCTGAGCTCCATCTTCCTCCTGCTCCTTGTCTGCTGGGTGAAAGGAAAATGTCTTTGTCAGTTAACAACAAAAAAAACAATGAAAATTGGTGCTCATCAAATACTCTTTAAGAGACAAAAGTATTTACATGTGTGCCAGGCCTTAGCTGGGGAGAGCCATGTTCTCCACGCCTTGGTCCCGTGCCTGTGAGGGTCAGGGTGTGGAGGTTTTTCTTGCCACTAAAAAGCAAAGCACTAAACCAGAAAGCTGGGATTAGTGGTGGGGAAAAACAATTTGGCTGCTCTAATTTGCTTTTCAAGTGTTGTGTGAACAAGTGACCCCATACTTTATGGTTGGCCTCTTTCTAAAGTGGGTCAGTCCTGAGTTCCTCCTAATGGGACTGCAGGCACTTTCAGTCAAATCCTCTGCATTAAAAACTGCTCCCTTGCCCAGAAGGGTGCTGAGGGCTTGGTGGTGGCCTCAGCTCTGCTCTCCTGGGGCTTCTGGCTTATTGCAGCATTTTCATGAAGAGATGTAAAACTTTTTTGCTTTCTCTCAGTGACATTTCTTCTAGATGTTCTACAGCTGCTGCAAAGTGGAGCCTGAATGTTCCCTCACATTGATATTCTTCCCAGCCTCTGACAATTTGTGCCTGGCCTGTTCAGCTCATGGAATTTCAAGCCTTAAATGGGAGAAGGAGAGGGCTATGGATTGCTCTTGGGAACACCTGGATGGATTTGTCCCCTGGGTCTCACTGAGCAAGATGTGGCTCTTGGCTGCCTGGGTGCTGACAAGTCCCTGATTATGCAGCAAATGAAGAAGTGGCGGGTGTTTCAGGATAACTGATGTGGATCTGAACAGGGAAGAACTTAATTTCTAGTGCCAGGGTTCAGTCTGTCATAATTTTCTCAGAAAATTCACTTTTACCCCTGGGCTGTTTTACAGCGGATTCCATCCAAGGACTCTGTGCAACAACAGAGAAACAGGGTCAGCCCATGAGGCATAGTGGTGGTGATGGAGGTGTTTGCAGAGACTCAGTCCCTCTGTGCTGGTGGGTATTTGCATGAAAAATTGCTCCTGCTCTTTTCTTTTGCTTCTCTTCAGGCTAAAGCTATAGACTCCTGTCCCGGAGGAGCCCAATTAGATCCAGATGTCTCACCAGTCAGATGTGTTTTAATCTTCACCCCGAGTTTACGTAATGCGAGGGCTGATTTCTGTGCCTGGTTTCCACAACACAAAAAGGAAAACACATCACACCAAAGCCAAGTGCAGGGAGGAAATCAACCCAGCCACCAAACCACTCCTCCCAGTTTGGTGGGTCTCACAGAGAAGGCAAGCTGACAGCCAGCATTGGCCAGGGTGCATGGGGTGATGGTTCTACTCATGAGTGTCAGAGGCCGAACCCTGGTGAAAGAAGCAGAAAAACTTTGAAATCCCCATCTTCTGTAGGATCTGCTGCTCCCACCCGTGGAAGAGCTTTGCTCTAGGTGGCAGCACTGGCAAAGAGTCTCGGGGAAGCCTCCCATTGACTCAGGGTCTTGCTGCATCTCACTTGGGCAGAATTTCATCTGCAATCCCAGCGTTGGTTCACAATTACACATTGAGATTTACTAACACTGAGCTTGATAAAAGGCAACAAATTGAGTTTTAATTAAGATGAGAAATCCTAATGAGGAACAGCAGCCATGGCACATTCTGGCTTGGCAGCAGTGTGTGAGGAGCCAAAGCTGTGCCCACGTGGATGGACTTCTACAGCAACTGAAGCCCATTATTAAGGCATCCATCCTCCTGTTTCTGATGGCACAGCTTGGAATTTGCATCATCTTGGTAAACAAGCCCAAACAGAACATCCTACTGGGCATTGGGGACTCCTCATGGTGACCCACCAGCTCCAGGTGGAAAGCATCAATACTGTGCACCTTACCAGTGAAACTACAACAAAATCCTGCCTGTGACACCATTAATTTGCCGAATTTCAACCTTTCTGTCCATGCCTAGAAGTATCCAGGATGAGATAAACATTTAATGACTGTATTTAATAGCATGGTACTGCTTGGAAAGGCTTTGCACCAACTTCAGTTCAGCTCCCTCACCTCCTTTAGGTAAGGGAATATAGAATCATTGAATGGTTTGGGTTGGAAGGAACCTTAAAGATCATATGGTTCCAGCCCCCCTGCCATGAACAGGGACATCTGTCACTAGACCAGATTGCTCAATGTCTCATCCAGCCTGGCCTTATGACCAAAAGAAGTTTTGCTGCTTGTTATGAGCTTGCTGCTTCTCCCCAGCTCAGAACATCATCCTCAAGCAGGAGGAAGGAAAAGATATGGAAAGATTAGTAAAAAACTTTCATGCTCTGTGCCCCCAGAGGGGTGACTTTCAGATGTGCTGCAGCTGCCAACAGGGTGTTCTGCTCCCTCAGGGTTGTTCCTCCACTCACTCAGGTCTTGGTGAATCTCCTCACACCAATGGCAGAAAAAAAGGATAAGAAAAAAAAGAGTGAAATTGAAAATGCAATAAATGAGCAGAGAAGGTCCTGTGTCACAGGAGAGAGTACACAAAGCTTTGAATCATTTGACTCTGTTTATCCACAGCTCCTGGAAGGGGAGGGGAAGCAGAGGAGTTCCAGAAGTTTGTGAGCAGTTTCTGGTGTGACGTCCCCAGCCATGTGTGTCCCCTCACAACACCACTAATCTCCCGTAGCATGGCCAGGAGAGACCCTCAGAGGTGATGAGCTCCAGCCCATCATGAAGAATGACTTGGGCAGTTGCTCCTGGCAGCAGCAAGGCTTGGAGTGCTGGCAGGAGCCACAAGTAAGATGAGGTGGGGTCCAGTTATGCAAAATAAATCTGATACAAAGTATGTTAACATGGGGAACAGCTTTATTTCTGATCAGGGCTGAGAGCTGCAGGTTGGCTCACTCTGAAAAATCACTGAGTCACTTGGGTTGGAAGGGACCTTTCAGCTTGTTAAGTCCAACTACGAACCCAGCTCTAACAAGAACCAGCCCTCAACCATCTTTCTCAGCTCTGTGTCTGTCTGGCTCTTAAATCTCTCCAGAGATGGGACCTCAACCCCTGCCCTGGGCAGCCTCACAGTCAAGGTGTTGAGACACTGACCCAGGTTGCTCAGAGAGGAGGTGGAGGCCCCATCAATGCCTGGAGACATCCAAGGCCAGGCTTGCTGAGGCTCTGAGCAACCTGATCTAGTGCAAGATGTCCCTGTCACTGCAGGGGGTGGCACTGGATGGCCTTGAAAAATCCCAACCCAACACATTCTATGTTCCTATTTACTGTTGATAACATTTATGGCAGTACCAGCAATGTCAGGTACTTCATTTTTCTGTCTTCACAAAAAGAAAAGAGATGGAATAGGTCCATGCAAATTAAACAGGAGCAAACCCAAAACTAGACATTAGTGGTTTCAAATACCAGCCCGTCCTGGCAAGCTCTCTATCATAGTGGAAATCAAAGTAAATTTTTAAGCAGCTATTGTATGTTCTGCTTTGATCTGATTATTTTAAATGTCTTATAAAAAGCAGCTGAGCCGCATTTTCCAATTTTTTATATAGGCCTTGAAAACCCATGAAGTAGCTGAGTGCCCCTGTGCGTCAAACTTACTGAGAGGGAGAAAAAAGGCACAGAATATACCTCAGCTCGTAAATAAATAACTTACTACTCATTTTTCCTGCCTTTGTGGGTTTTCCAGGTCTGTATAGAACAGTGAAAAATGTGGCTATGCTGATGCCACACTGACTGCTCCATAGCAATCGTTCTATAGATCCAAACCCAGGTTTTCTTTATTTTGACTCTGGGTTTTTTTCCCTATTAACAATGGTTATCATTATTTTAAATCTGTGTAGAGACCTTACGTGGTGGCCAGGGAGGACGCTGGGGTGGATGCCAAAACCAATGAGGAGGGAGGTGGGAGGAGATGGTGTCCTGAGGATGCACTGGCTGCCTTTTAAGAAAACTTCCTCAGCAGTAGGAGATTTTACTTAGGGTTATTTGATGGCATTTGTGATGGAACCCTCTGGCTGGAAAACATCTCTAATTTTTCATACATTTAAAGGCTCTGCACATTTGCAGTTTAATTTTCTCCATAGAAACTAATACATACATAAAGAATATTTTAATCACTATTCCCTAGCATAAACGATACACTGGAAACATAAGTATTCAGTTACATCCCAGGCTCCCATCGCTTTTATTCCCAGAACAATGGAATGTATGAAGACTAAAGCAGGCTGAGAGGTAAAGGTTAAATTATGGATATGTATTCAGCATTTTAAAAGTCTGAGAAGCTCTCGGGCTCCAGAGTCCCTTTTAGATGAAAGGCTTGTCAGCACGTGTTGCTGAGATCGGTGGGAGATCTGCACTGGCAACCCGGAGGAGACAAGCAGACATGTCACGAGCTGAAAGGAGAAAGAAGAATAGAACTAGTCGTGGTCTATAAAACCAATATAACTTGTATTTGTTCCCTTGGCATTGCAAATACCACCCCAAAACAGAGGCCAACTGTTAACAGAGGCAAAGCCAACTTCATCTTTTGCCGGCTGACAAATGGTCATGTAAGTTACCAAATAACCCAAGACCTCAGGATTCAGCTTCTCCAATTGTTTTCACATGATGCAACTTTAAATCTCTCTTTTGAAGAGTATTAAATTTCCTTTCATTCCCATAAACTTCAGAAAAGTTGCCTGCTCTCACATTTCAGACTGTGACCCAGCTAACTTGCACTTTTCCCCTCTGCTAGTCTGGAGAACAGAATAATGAAATTCAGACAACAGTGACCAAATGTTGCTCCGGAGAACTTTGCCTTTTACAAAACAGATGAATACTCGTGGGCTCCAAAACACTGCAGGGAACAAAACTTTCAAAACTTATGGAAATAAAATAGTAAGCCTAGGCAGTGACTTCACCTCCTTTATCAGATCACAGACGTTTTCACTGGAATTGAAATGGATTTTTTAAAAACCTCTCTAAATAGAGCAAAACAATTAAAAAATCTCACTGAAGCCATTATTGAAATACTGCTTTATTTAAAAAAAACCCCCACAGCCATGTGAGTGAAAGCTACATTTCAGAGCTAGAGAGGGAAAAAAACCTCTCCATCATCCTCATAATGTACATAATTATTCTTGCAGAGAGAGGTGTGCTTTTAGAAAAGCCAGGAAATAAATGTTTTAGCTTTTGTGTTTGTGATTAAAGAGACAATAAGCAAAGGGACTGTGTACTCAGATGGGGTCAGAGGGCAGCAGAAAATGACCAGAGAGATGCTGTGCTGGAGGTTCAGTTGCTCCAAGGTCTGGAATTTCTCCCTCGAGGTGCTGAGCACTCTCGGGTCTCACAGAAACCCAACTCAGCATCTTGCCAGACGAGGCCCCCATATTTATGTAACAAGAAATACCCACTGTGCTGCAGATCTGCTGCTGGTGTGACTGGGATTGCATTCACTATAAGCCCACTACAAATTCAGCCACTGGAGTCAAAATAAAAGGAGCCAAAATATATAAATCCAGCAGACGAAGTTTATGGGGGAACTAAACCAAACATTCGTGGAGATTTAGTGCAGGCAAATTGTTCTAAGGAAAGGGGAGGGCACCTTACATCATTCTGTGTCCTAGGGGCACAGTCTCCATTTTAGTGGCATGCTAAGCACAGGCTGCTATCAATAAAAGTTTTACATGCAAAATGAGTGGAAAATACGAGATGTTAGATAGTACAGGACAAGTCCATAAACCTGATACCTCAACTCTGCTGTCAGGGCTTTGCCAAGCCCCTGCTTAACTTCCATGCAAATCCCACCGACAGATCTCTACTCCTGTTTGTCTTAATTGAAAGTCTTAAAGGTGAATTGAAATGCTGTTGGAATAAAAACCTGTTTAAGATGCCAAATCCCTAACAAAATCCCTGTGTAGTCTTAGAAGTAAATAAATTATACAGGCAAAGGTACAGGCTTTCTTATTAACCTTTCAAACCACAAAGCCTGCAATCTTTTTGGCTTCTGCAAAATCTGTGATGTTCTTCTTCCTCTAATGACTGAAGTGTTTTACAGGCCCAGCAGCAAAGATGAGACTGTAGGAAGGTGGTGAGGTTTCCCTTGTTCCTGCTGCTGACTGTTGTGGCCTGTCCTTGCTAGGACAACATCTGGGACACATACTAAGACAGTTGAGGATAGTGTCAGTTGTTTTCCTCACTGTTGCCTTACCAACCTTTTCCTAGAATCATATTTTTGATGATTGGGCTAATTGATTCCTTTCCTCTGAGGTCAATGAGGAGTTTCACCTGAAATTACCTGAGACATTGTGCAAAAATATGACCTGGTCACACACCTGAACTGAGCTGTAAATCCATCACCTTCTTGTCAAGATTCACTGGGGCTAATGAGGAAGTCAGAGATAAAACAATTGCAGCTCTTTCCTCCCAAAGGAGAACTCCAAACCTCAGCATCTGAAATGTAAATAACCAGACTGGGGGGACTGTTTAGAAGTGTCACTGTCACACACTTCTCCTGTCCTGCTTGCTGCTGCCTCTGGTTGTTAAATTAACACTCTGAAAGTGCCCAGCACAATGGATATCACAGGGAATGAAATGACAAAAAACCCCAGTCATAATAATGCATAATAATTATGCCAATATTTGCATATATTAGGAAGTAGTTACTGGTATTTGTATCCCATTCTATCACCCTCATTTTTCCTGAAGAGTAACATGACATATTGTGTAAAACAGGGCTACAAAGAACAGAGTCTTTCTGAGATACATATATATATATAAAATTCCAGTGTAATACACACATGAAAGGGGGGAATTGTGGTCTATTTCAAGACTTTCCCTTTTATCTTTCCCGCAGTCTCCTGCCAATTTTCAAAGTACTCCCAGATCACAGACCCCACTGGATTATCTGAACAAGATCGTGCTGTACCTCCTGATACTCCCTGTGTCACTCCCTAAGGCTACAACCTGTCCTCTCACCCTTGATGCTGTTGTTTTCCTCTGCTCCCTGTGGAGAGACAGCCCTTTCTCTTCTTCTTTAGGCAAAGAAGAACATTTCAGCCTGAGTAGGAGACAGAGCTGTCATAAAAACAGGCACAATTGCCATCAGCAAGGTTAATCAACAGCTTCTTTGCAATTATGAACAAAAGAGAGAGCTTTTGCTACATAATGATGTACATTTTTATCACAGGTTTGTTGGCCAGTATCGGAATTTCTTAAAACAGTCCTTTACAAGACGTGTAACTTGCTGGGAAAAAATGCACAGCACGATGTATGTCTTGTAATTTCCTGTTCTCTACACAGTGGCTTTTTTTTTTTTTTTTTTTTTTTTTTTTTGGAATTAAGAAAATTTTAACTCCTCTTC
>VZTY01026066.1:314866-363583 GCA_013400935.1 Turnix velox | reverse complement strand
TTTTTAGGGAATTCAGGAAATTTACACTCCTATCTCCTGTTCCTTTTAATGAAAAGTTATAATTTGTAATGCACTTGCTCCTGAAAACTCAGCTAGAAAGTGAGGGATGCATCAAGTGAGACAATGTCCTCACATAAGACAGAAGGAATTCCTAAAGAATTGACAGTGTAAATCCCCAACCTTGAAAAAGTACCAGCAATTTTTGTTTCCTACTTTATGTCAGCATTTAAAATGAGCAGTGAAATTAGATTGACACGTGGTCTTTCCGTGGCTGCACAAATTCTAGGAGTCCATGAGTATTTCCATCCTCATCTCCAGGTTCCATTGTGGGAGCCTGACCAGACTGGGGTAATCCTTGCTGAAATTCAGATGGGTGGAGGATGATTGATTTGGCCTCAAATGGCTGAATGAAAAAAATCTGGAATGGATTAATAGGAGTCTTGGTGAAAGATGGGAAGGAAAACAAGGATTCTTCTTTAATGTGACATGATACTTAAGAATACCCATTGTCAGTAACTTCAAATGTGTAACGCTTCTATTTTGCTGTACTTCTGACACCATTCTCTTACAATATTTTGCTTATCATCCTCTTGTGAGGTTTATTGTACTTACAAATCAGTCCCAGACAGTCAGCTTCTTTGCTAGCTTTTCATTAAAAAAAAAAAAAACAAAAAAATAGTTTTGTGGGCAACACATTTTCCCTGCAGGAACTAATTCCACAAAGATATTGGCTACAAGGCTTGAGTTGTTTTAAAATATGCAGACTCGCATCAAACAGTGGATTCTTCTCCCCAGGGTCACCTTCTGGAACTTTATCTGTGCATTACATCTCCAAAGCAGACCATGTAGGAGGAATTCTCTCTAATTCATCCTCCCAAGCCAGTGCTTCTCTCTACCTCCACTCCATTTTTGCCATTAGATTGTTAGGAATCCTCCATGCCATTCATTTTATGGTGTTGGGGGCTGTGTCCACTCCAGTTCCTTTGTTCAATATATTTTTAGTTCTCCCACTGTGGTGTGACAGGCTGCAGCCTGGGAAAGAAAAAGGAGGGAGAATATTTGTATTGATTTCAAAATGCTGCAGATTGAGAGCAGATGTACCACGTATTCCCCAAACGTATGGTTTAACTTGCATTTATGTGCTGTGCTGAACGCTCTTCGGGCCAGGAAGTGATTTATATTTGCTAATTGCATGCACTTTTGGTAGATCTGCAGCTAAAAATAAGGAGTTTGTTTTTCAATTTTAAATGATTTATCCTTTGGCGCTGCGTGTATCTGACACTTAGAAGCCAACTGAAGACTTGGGGGATCTGCATTTAGTTTCCCCATCTGCCATCGACTTCTTTTGCACCCTGAGGCACCCACCATGGGTTGCCCCAGCGCCCAGCTCAGCACTCTCTGGACCTCAGCAACATCTCCTTCATAAGACAACAAAAAGATACAAGAAACACTTTTGTGTTAGGGCTGAAGAAGCCCAGGTTGCTGCCAAAAGCTGTGGTTGGTCTGCTCCTGTTCCACTCCTGAACTTTGCTGGATGTGACACCCTGGCAGCAGTGGGGGGAGCTGACCCAGCTGGTGGATCTGGAGGGAACATTACTCTTCTTTCCTCTCATCAGTTTCCCACCGGACCAGTTGGTGCTGGACTGGCCCAGCTAAAGACAGAGGAAACAAGAGATTTTTTTTTTTAATTTCGGGCAGCTTGGTGTTAGATCAGCTGAGAAGTAACTTGAAATGTCACGTCAAGAGGGTCAGGGCAGGCAAGTCTGGGCTGGTGCTGCAGAAATCCTATCCCAGCTGCACAGCCTGACCTTCTCACTGGCATTAGCTGCAGTATTCCTGTATCTAGATGACAAGTGTCAGGACCCTGAGGGCACTTACAGCTCTTAATGACTGACCAGCTTCATCTGGGGCCTCCAACCCCACCCTCAGCCCAGGGGCTGTATTTAAACTCACCCTTGGGCCCCTATTAGCCCCTGCCTGAGCTGCACTGGAGGATTAGTAGTCTGTAACTCTAACATTCCCTCTGCTTGGCTGTGGACACTGCTGGCCTGACTTCCCGCTTGACCTGTCTTATCACTACAGATCTGTGAGGCAATCGCTGGGCTGTGTCCCAGGGACCACTGCTGGAAGTAACCATGACCTGCAGTTGATTTCTTTGTTTGATCATGGGTCTGCCTGACCATCAGGATGATCTAGGCTCTTGGATGGACCCTGGCCTGCCTTGTAAGGGGACAGGCTTTGGCTGGTGAGACCCCCCCATTCTGCTGGCTGTGGCACCCCTTTAACACTCTGTCCCTTAGAGACTAAAGAGCATTCAATGTGTCCCAGGAAAAAGGTAGTTCCAGGACCTAAATTGGTAGATAAGGACCTGTACTTCTCCACGAAGCAGCAGCTGTCTCTCAGCTCAGCTTTTGAACCATCTCAGCTCTGACTGTCCCTCCCATGTATCACATTCAGATCCTGTCCAGCCCTGGCAGTGTCAGGCTTGGTTTGCCTCTTCTGTTGCAGGTTGGTATGTTGGGCAGCTTTCAGTAGGAAATGGGAAACCACTTGCCTTCGTGGGCCTTAGTCTGAGGAGGAACATGTTTGTAAGGAGGAGGCAGTTTCAGAACTCCTTCTCCTTCCCAAACACGCAGACAGATGCTTATCTCGGTTTATTCCTCCTCTCGGGTCTCTCTGAGTGTCTGACAAGAAATACAAGATTCATATGGCAGAGAGCAAGCCTAGGAGGGGTGGGATCTGATCTAGCAGGAAGCGAGGAGGAAACTCCTTTAATCTTGTCCTTGTTTCCACTCTGCTTATGAACTTTTTTTATTAAGCAGTTGCTGACTTTTGAAATCCTAAACCTAAGCTTAAGCATCCCAGGAATGTGATCATTCTCCTGAGTGGGAAGTAGTTATCACTCCTAGTAGCCTCCACCAGCTTTGGCAGAGTCCTTCAACAACAAAGTGATGTGCACCATTCAGTCTGCTGGACCATGGCCACGGCAATGGTGTGTCTTCTGTGCTCATCCTGTTGCTCCTACTTCGGCTCTAGAATCTCCCCGTAGCCTTCCTGGAGCCTTTTTAAGGACTGGAAGTCGCTCTAAAGTCTCCCAGGAGCCTTCTCCACGGTGGACAACCTCAACTCTCTCACAGCAGAGGTTCTCCAGCCCTCGCAGCATCTCCAGCACCTCCTCTGGCCCCGTTTCAATAGCTCCGCGTCCCTCCCGTGGAACAAACATCTGTGGTGAGAGCCACGTCACACGGGTCCCTTCGCCCACGCTCTGGTCCTCGGGAATGAGTCGGGGGAGGAGGCAAAATGGCGGCCGTTGGGGCGGGCTGAGGCGAGCGCCCCCCTGCGGCGGGCCGGAGCAGGGACCGCTGGCGGAGGGCTGGCCGCTAGGGGCCGCTGGCAGCTCGGCGTGGCCGTGGGGGCCCGGGGCCGGTGGGTGAGCGGAGCTCCGCGGAGAAGTGACAAGTGAGAAGCTGAGGGCGGCGGAGGCGGTGGCTCTGCCTCGCTCTTGGTTCCCCGCCCGCCCGCCTGTAGAGAGAGCGCAGCCCCGGGGGCGCGGCGTGGGACGGTTCGGCGAAGGAGGAGGAGAAGGAGGGAGTGAGAGTGAGAGACAGAAAGAGGCGGCCCCGGCGGCGGTTGCGCGCGGGCCGGCCGGGGGACGCGGGCGCTGCGCGGTGGATGTGGGAGTAAAGCGCGGCGCCGGCTCAGGAATGCGGCAGCCGGCTGGCGGGGACGGGAGACTCTTGCTGCTCCCGCTGCTCCTGCTGCTGCGGGCGGGCAGCCGGGCGGAGATGGGGGACGCCACGCAAGGTAAGGACTGTGCGGGACGGGATGGGACGGGACGGAACGGAACGGGGATGTTTTTGTGAGAGCGGCCGGCAACCGGGCGAGGGGTTGTTTCTCTGAGTGCCGGGATGGGGGGTGTTTCTATGAGGGCGGCCGGGAACCGAGCCCTCAGCGTGGAGTTCGGCCCTGCGGCACCGGGGCTGTGGGGACGAGCGGGACCGGCCGCCGCCTGGTCCCGGGAGCTCGGCGGTCCCTCAGCCCTCTGTGGAGTCCGGTCGTTCTCTCCCCACCCCGCTCCTCGTTCCCCTCCACCATCCCGTTAACGAACTCCCGAGTTTTATACTCAGGTCGGTGTTTAACTACTTCGTAAATATTAATAATAATTTTAAAAAGCCCTTGCAAGCGCTCGGGGGAGTTAGGGGTGGGGTGGAACCAACGTTCCTGGGCGATCCCGTTTGTGGTACCCGAGGGATGGCTCCTGAGGTGGCGGAACCGGGGTTGGCTTCTCCTTCAGCCCCGGCTTTGAGGGGGGATTTTCGCCATCTCCTCGTCCTCGCAGTCTCCCAAGAAGTCTTGCTTTTAAAAAGTATTTTTTTCTAAACTTCAGAGCTTTCCCGATTTAATTGTAACAAGCCCTATTTATTTTTGCCGTCATCCTCTGGTATTTTATGAGTGTTTCAGCCATTTGCGGGTGAATTCCTACAAAAAAGCGTCTGAGGGGCGCGAAGGGAGCAGGGTGGGAGCTGGGCGAGGGAGGGCTGGTTTCTGAGGCCAAGGCAGTAAAAAATGAGCAGGGCTTTGGGATCCCTGCGTGAGAATCTCAGTCGGGGGTGGATATTTGTGAAGTCCCTCTCCTCGAAGGTGTTTTGTGGTGGTTACTTCCATCACAAGCTACTTCTAGAAAGTCCTGGTTGATAACGTGGCTGTATTAAGTATTTAAAGAAGTAGGGGGAAGAATGTGCATGAAAGAGATAAAGCTGATGAGTTTTGATAGCGAAAAAGCTGTGGTTTTAAAACCTCTGTGCCAAGTTGGGATAACTGGCTTGATGCTTTGGGGTAACTAAAAAGTTAGTCCTAGTTATAGAAACACAGCTCTTGCCTTGTGCCTGAATCTCTCCAGTGCGTCCCCAGGGATGCTGTTACCTGGGGCTGTGTGTGCGGGGTAGGGGATTCATTGGGATGAATTCCAGATATCCCAGCGTGGCTCTGTTGGACACGGGCATCTCTCAATGTAGATTCAATGGCTGGATGATGTTCCAGCTTAGGGATAGAAATCTCCCTGACATTTCAATGGGAAAACTTTCAAATGTTGTTTTTTAGTGTCTCTAGGGAATACTGTATGTGCTCAACAAATAGCTGTATTTATAAGAGGAAGATGGTGGGGGAAGACAGGCTGCCTTTTTTTTTTTTCTTCCCTGTTTTTCAGATTATTTGAAAACTTTAGGGTTATAATATGAAATCTGGTGGGGTTGCAAGAGCCTGGAGGGGGGGGAAAAGCACCCTTGAACATAAAGTAACCAGTCATGTTTGGTCCAAAACTGCCTGTTCTTTATTTACTGTGAATTCTGTTGGGATGTATCTTTCATTATTTGCATTCACCTTTATGTTGGACTATTAATGTCGTCATTGTGCACAATTACTTTCCCCAGTGAAATATTTCCTGCATTTTAACTAATATCTTTGGCAAAAGATTACAGTATTGACTCATGGGCAGATCAAGTGACTTTTTTTTTAATGGATAGGCATCTCACCTTTGTTACACCCACATTCTATGTTTTCCCCCAGAGGTCTTAAAGATATGAGGGAGCCAGTACATCTAATATGCCAATTAAATGCCCCCCCTGTAATAAAGTGTTTTACAAATTTCTTTAGGATGATTGTAGTGGCTGGGTGAATAGATTTTGCTCCATCAGAAACAGAACTCTTCAATCTCTCACATTTAAAAAAGAATACAGAATATGGACCACTAAATAAGTAAAAGGCTGGTTGTTTTGGTTTTTTTTCAGACATATCAATTAAGGACTGCAATGGAAGCTCATCTGACCTGTTAGTAGTTTAACTTCTACTACCAGAATGGGTGGGTTGTGAGTCCAAGATCTGACAGTCTAAGAGAATGTTGTTGTTGAAGTGTAGTTTGGGCTGGTCGCTCCCTGAGGTCCAGAAGGATCAGAGCCTGGTCCAAACATCTGGGAAGACATGACTCCCACTCCCAAGACTTCCCAGTTGGAGGCTCTGGTCCAGTAAGTGTATACAGATGTGCACAGACAGCCTGGTGTAGCTGTGTAGGACAAGTCAGATTTGTACTTGAAGGCCAGGAACGTGTGCAGCTTTTGCCACGTCTCTTTTGGGGTCATTCTTCTCAAGACATCCTTATTGTTGAGAGATTGTCAAGTGACCAAAGCCTCTTTATCTCTCTTGCCTTCCACAAACTCCTTTTTTTGCTTTTTCCTTGTTACTTTTCCCCCCTTCTATCTCCTGCTGCTTCCTTTTTGTCAGCGACCTTTCCTTGTGGGGAGTAAAACAAAACAAAAAGCACATTTTCCTTTGTACATTCATGCTGTCTTTAGTGCTCGTCCCAAGGGTGCTCATGGGCTGGCCCAAGTTTTGTGAATAAAACCCACTGAGTTAAAGTGGATGTAAGTAACAGGAACTCTCTAACTTCGATTTTTTTTTTTCATTCCTTGCAGTGTTTGACTGTGTCTATCACCACTTCAGCTCTATTATTAGTCTGTGTCATGTAATTTTGTGAGGAGCAACAATGAAAGAAGCATGACTAGTATAAAAGCATTCAGTAAAACCACAGATCTCCAGGTTGTGTTTCAGATTATAGAGATTACTGCTGATTTTCATGCAAGTTGCCTCCTGCGAGCTAAAGTTCCACAGCTGTTGATGAGTCCCTGTAATACCCTCCTGGTTAATTGTTTCGTCAGTGGGTCACCAGGCCACTGTTTCAGCCCGGATCCACTTATGAGTTTACAAACAAACAAAATGCTTTTGTTGTCCTAAGCCCATGAGAAGATGAGAGTGGATGTCACTGTTTGATTTAGCACGATGGTAATCTGTCATTTCTTGACAAAAGTTGCTTGAAGTATCAGCAGATTCTCTTCAGGGCATGATTTCTTTTTTTCTATAATTAACCACTGCTGAAGCTGCTCTGTTGATTAGGCACTCAGAAGTTTTTTAAGTTAAAGAGATTGGGCAAGGGAGCCTTTTAAAGCTCCTATATGGATTTTAAATACCTAAATCTAGGCAAAGAGAGGGGAGGATAAAAAGGCAAGAGCTTCCCTGAGGTGTGACATTAGATACCACTCTTTGGAAACACATGTAGAAATGCAGGAGTCTCCTGAGACTCAAAAGAGCACCTTGGAGTTGAAAATGCTTTAAAAAAAAAAAAAAAAAGGGGGTCTCTTAACTAAATGCAGCTGCTTTCCATGGAGCGATTGTCTCACAAGTGAGAAATATCTAGAAAGTTAACTAATACAAAATAGAAAGTGTAAACCTTCTTCAAACCCTGGGAAAAAAAAAACCTCAGGCAGTCCAGAAATGCAGATTTTACACAATGGGCTATTGAGATTTTGTGTCTTAAGAAGCAATTTTGTGATTTAGGAAGATTTTGTGTGTATGTATCATCACAGATTTTCTGTCTTACGAAGCAGTTTTTAGTTACCCTGTAAGCTGTAACTATTTTTGGCTGCAAGGTCATGGGTTTTCTTTGCCATTTTAGTGGGATATTCTCATCTTCTTGTGGGCACCCAGGCAATATGTGCAGAAATTATCTTCAGAAGCTGCTTCCTCACCCAAAAACCCAAGGCCTTGGCAAAGCTGATGGATCTCACACCCAGCTGGGTGGAGGTAGAGGTGTGACAGTGATAACACAGCTTAGTTTTGACAGTGACTCACATGTATGGAAATGCTTAAATGAATATCAAACGAAGTAATTTGATTGTTAAGGCGCTTTCTTTGATTCAGGTTTCTTCTTTTAAAAGCTGGCAAGCTGGGGCTGTTGTTTTACAGTATTCTCTCACGCTTGAAAGCAGAGGGAGGGTTTATATGAAATCTAAATCTGTTCTATATAGTAGGAAGCAGCAGTTTCCAGTGGAAAGGGTAGGGCAGCACTGAGAGGGCTGGGGAACCAGTTCCCTAGAGTAGAGCTTAAAGAAATTAGGTGTTGATTTGGTCTGGGGCAGCAGTTGAACAGTTGAGTGACTTTGTAGGGCTTCTTCTGGCCTCATTCCTTTGTCTAATCATGGAGCTACTGAAAGTTAATGAATCTGCTCATTTATAAACAAAAGCAAGATTAATAAATGAGAGTAGTAGCTTCTCATCTTTGGAAAGGATAATAATAGGCTGCTGTTTGATGAGGGGTGCTTCTGTAGGTTTGATGATTGCAGCTTTAGAGACTTAATGAGGAGCGAAGAGGGCTCTAAAAACCCAGAAATGTTATGTTTGGTGTAAGATTTCATTTGGTCAGGTGCTGCAGAAGAAGTTGTAATTTTTCCTGGCTGTTTACAAGCAGAGTCACTGCTCTCCCTCCCTCTCCCTTTCCCATCAGGAGTGTGGCTCATAATGAGAAATTCGGTCATATGTAGTGTATTTTAATTTGGCTGAAATGACAGAATGCATAGAACGGCTGTGAAATTCGCTAAGGTGAAAAAATGGGAATAATTTCACCTTAAAACAGTTATCACAGTATTATGTAACAATAAAGCTCTAAATATTACCATTATTTAGTAGTAAAGTTATTTTGGGTCCTCTTGGGAATATAAAGTAAATGAAAAGAACTTGGGTACGTTTGGAATGTATGATATTGAAAATGGTGCTTTGCCGAAGTAGGGGGATTTGGGAATAAAGAAGTAACTTTAGAAAGGAACCATTTAGTGAGGGAAGGCAGTAAGGCAGGCTTCTCAGCACGCTTCCATGCCAGCATCCCATAGGGAGGAAGACTGCTTTCTAGCATCTCCTCCTGAAGTGGAGAGGTGGAAAGTACCCCTGTTCCCAAGTAAGTCTGTGGAGCAGTACACGGGAGGAAATGGCTGGTGACGTGTGAAAAGGATCCCATGGTGTGTATTGCTGAGGTGGACAGAGATCTGCAGGATGATTAGTTAGATATGAGTTCTGAAAAAATAACCCAGGATGGTCACCACCAGCAGGAAGAGAAAACCACATCACTCCTGTTGAGGGAGATCTGAGGGGTATAAATGAATTGCGTTCTGTTTCTGCATCACTCTGTACAATGCCAGGCTTTTCCTAATGTATTTCAACAAGTCATTACCTGGAGTTTACTTCAGAGGCATGAAATTGGCTCTAAAGCAGAAGAAAGCCTAGGTCAAGTCTGCTTTGTTACTTCTTCTGAGTTCCAGGGAATAACTGTACCTCGATACCCTCTTTTAACAGAATCCCTTCAGAATGCTGCATAGAGACTCTGCTTGTATTTTATCAGTGAGGTGCTGCAGAGCACAGGAGATTGAAAAATAACAAGAAAAAAAAGGTCTCTCACAGGAAGTATCCTGTGTCACTGATATTGGCAAGCCCTGGGCAGTATGCCCTTGTTGGCTGGATGGGGACTGTTACATGCCAGGCCAATAGTGCTGGTCCAGGCACAGGTTGTTGTGTTGGGGGCAGTGAATTTGGGCATCCTCATGGAGTTTTGGGATTTCCCTAGCCTCTGTACAGGGGAAATTAAAAGAAAAAAAATAACGGAGGCAGGATATATACCTCCTAAAGAGTTTGAACAAAAGTGCTGGTAAATTTGAGCAGATGTTGCATGAGGTTTTTGTTATCTGCTGATGTCCTGTTCTGCCTGGTGTTCACAAAGACATGCTTTCACTCAGCAGCAGATGCTTGGTACTGGGTTTACATTAGGATTTAGCCATCCCGATGCACAATGGTGAAGTTTCATGACTAGATGCGTTCTTGAGAAAGCAATAAGTGGAGGCCCTGGTGGAAACCTGCATTTTATTAAAAGTTTTTTTTTTTTTTCAAACTGGTCAGGTCATATGTTGAAACTGATACCTTGCCGTGGCTTCCTGTGACCTTCTGCTCCATTCCTGCCAGCGGTGTCAGTTGTGCCTACTCCTGTCCCTGTTCCCAGATGCTCTGCTCTGCCTGAACATCTGCTCCAGGCCACTCTGGGAAAGACACAGGGTGGTGGAGCCGCGTGTTGGAGCACAGCAGCAGGCCATGGGAAATGGAAAGATCAGAGATAAGTTAAAAAAAAAACAGTTCAGCAACCTTATAACCTCATTGTGCGTCCCCTCCAGACTGGAAGTGTATGAGGATGTGCTTTTCTTACCCTTAGAGCTGGAGGTTATCTCTGGGTATGCACTTTGAGATTCACAGTGTGAGAATTCCTCTTAAGGAGAGAGCTGTTTGGTCCTCTTCCAAAGGAGGTGGCACAGTCTATCCTGAAGATGCTTTAAAGGATGGATGGTATGAGGGTAGGGTGCTTCCTGAGTTTGTCCATGTTATGGGTGGTTGATACAGAAGGTAGTGGCTCCTCATTTGCGGAAACTTCTGGAAACATGGTCTAGAAGGAGAGATTTTATGATCTATGTGGCCTTATTTTCTGAACTTTTAGCCCCTATCATGTTTATTTGGGAGAGCTGAGAACTTCCCAAAATCTCACCAGCAAGGGTAAGTCCAGAGTTGGTACAACCCATGAGGTCAGGCGGGTGTATTTCTGTTCTCTCAATGCAAACAGAAAGGTCTTTTGAGTGTTCTCAAATCTTGTATTTGATGAAACTTTAAAGTTTTGAACTCATTTGCAGGAAAAACTATCTGTTCCTGTGGTGGTTACAGCTTTGAGCTACAAAGTGACTTTTTTGACAAGCCAGAAGCTTGCAAAAAAACCCAACCCTGGATGGAGATTAGGTCCTTTTTTGATCAAGTGAAGCCTTCTTTGCAGAACTTCTGCTACGTCATCTCTTTCACTCTCATCTGTGATACCTTTATATTCTGTATCTCAGCTCTGTGGAGTCTGTGCTGTATTAACAGCTGCTTTTGCCTCTCCCAGTTTTTCCTGTAAGAGGTCAATTATTGTGGTTGAAATCTCCAAAATTAACTTGGCTCCAAATAAAAGGAAGTATCTTTGTAATTGTTTTGTTTACTCTGGAATATTTGATGTGCTGTATAAGTAACAAGCATTCAGTACGCTTCAGTTTTAAATTTTATTTTATATGTTAATTATTCATTCCATATGTTTTGATTTTATTTTTTTTTAAATGCATTATATATGTGAATTTAGTGAAAATTTGTAGCATGGTGGAGGCGTCTCTTTTTCTCCCAAACAAGCTGAGAGTTGAGAGCACTCCTTTGAGCCTTCGGTGTGTTTCACCCAAAATGACAAGAGGTCATTTAGTTCCCAGTTGATTTTCAGGGAAATGGATTTGTGTCACTAAATGCTTTCAAAAGGTCACAGAATAACACCCCGTGGATCTTTTCTTTTGATGGTTGACTTTATATTGAATTATTTTTTCTCCCTACGCTTGAAGCACTTTCCTAAATTATAAAAAAGGTTCCCACTTTTGATTTGTGTGCCCTTTGCTTTTTTATGCTCAGAGCATCCCCCATTGCAGAGCAACCCTGGAGTGCTAGTGCCATCCCGCATCTGGGGAGCTGGCAGCCGAAAGGGAAGTCGGTAATTAGAAGTGAAAATGTGGTAGTTTAAATGTAAGTATCAGCCAACGATCAAATCTGAATTTCCAAGTGGGTTTTTCTTTTGTTCAGGCCCTGTCTGGGCATTTGGTAGATTTGCTGCTGCTGGGCATGAGAGTGGTGTTGGCTGTGATTAGCAGGATGTCAGCGCTGGCTGGTGCAAAGCTTGGAGCTGCTGTAGATACTCGTGAGATTCGAGCTTCTTCATCGATTTCCTTTCCATATCTGGGGCAACTTAGTAGAACTGTTGATGTTTTTTACAGCTCTGAATGGTCTGGAGTTGTGGTTTGAGAGCGTGATGCCTTGGCTGGGTATAGCAAGAAGCAATCATGAATAACTGGGGAATGCCGGGCTGCTGGCACCTCTGAGGTTCAAACACTTCATGTTCACGATGGGATGCTTTTGAACTGTGGGACCCTCACTTTTAAATTCACTTTTCTTGGCAGCCTTTCAGAGCCCGAGCCTGGCAACCTTTTTGAGTGAGATGCAACAAGTCTTGCTTATTTTAGCTATTGGTCTGGCACAGTGTTTTTAATTTACTGTATTTTAATCACTGACACAATGCTGGAATAAATAAATGGGCTGTGAACATTCTCATAAGAATTTGAAAGTCCAGATCGAGGAGAGATTTAGCTTTTAATTAACGCCGTCTGTGAGATTTATTGTTAAAATTGTACCCCTTTAAATTAGTTAATCTGATGTTGAGCAAGAGATGAGTAATTAAAACCTGGTGTGGGGTGACAGAGTATGATGTTCTGCATGCAGTACTGCATGGTGCCTTCTTCAGCAGAGCAAGACAAGGTCCATCATAGACTCCGTTTCTCATAAGTTCTTGGTCATTCCACTGCCTGCCCCTAAATTGGATGTTATTTATCCTTTCCCTTTATTTTTCCCATGTATAATATGATATTTTGAAAAATGCATGTTCTTCATGACATACAATGGATTTTACATCTGTATGAACTTGATTTTTCAGTACAGCAAAGAGCTTTGTGAAGCTTTTTGGGTGCCCAGCTAAAAAGTATGGGTGTTTCTTTTTTTATGGAATCATAGAGTTGAGGGGGACCTTCAAGGATCATCTAATCCAACCTCCTGAAGAGGAAGCAGAGACATCCTACACTAGATCAGGTTGCTCAGAGCCTCAGTAAACCTAGCCTTGGATGTCTCCAAGGTATATGGGACCTCCACCACCTCTTTGGGCAACTTGGGCCAGTGTCTCACCACCCATTTTCAACACTTAGTGTTATATGAAATTCTCTAGAGAAAGGCCCAGGCAAGGGAAGGTGCTTTAAGGGCATCCTCTCACTATAGAGGAATAGTATAAATTAGCAAAATTCTAATTCATCAGGGATCAAAATAAGATCTTCTCCTGATTTTCATCCATTATCTAGAGGGAGATGGCAGCTCATTTGCCACTTCTCCGTTGGGAGTCAGTTTGTAGGATGTGATTAATGTTCTTGCACTCTGGTTTTGTGATATTTTAAGGGGTTTTTTTTTGTTGGTTTTTTTTTTTTTTTTTAACACACTGTCATCTTTCAAATCCTGCTGAGTATTTCTGACTCATGACTGGTTTGTAGTGAACCCTGAGTGGCAGTAAAAGGTTCACAAAACTAAAGAGTATTTTATGTGCAGAAATTTGATGTTCCATGTGACTTCCTCATAAGATCTTTGGTCACTTTTCATAGCAGCAAATATGGTCCAGATACAAGGAGCTCTGATCAACTACCTTAATTTCATGCAAAAAATTTACAAGGAATATTGTAGTTAGCCCATTTTTCGAGCAGATTTGGACTGAATGCAGGTCAAATCTTTACAGGCATTGTTCTGTTGTATAAGTAAGTGCTGAAGCCTTGGCCATCACAGACCATCCAACAAAGGCTGCAGTAGAGAAAGCAATGATATCATGCTTTTGCACATTATTTTTTTTGTGTTTTTTTTAATTGTCAGCTTTACAGAAATCCCCTTCCCAAACCCTGTAATTGTTGGATGTTCTGTTACACTTTTCCCTCTGTCAGTTATTACATCCTGAGATTATCAAAGGCAACTTCACGTGGACTAATTGTAATAACTGAAAAGGCCTAAGGGGAAGAATTCTGTCTCGACATTGCAAGGAGGGGATTAAGTGTTTCTATATCACTTGTCATTTTCTGAGAGGTGTCTATGTACATACCTGTCAGAGGAACTATAAAATCATTTGAAATACTGCAAAAGATAGATACGTGGTGACATGGAGGCTCAGCTTTCTTCTGTTTTTGTAGCATTATCCCACTGAAGCTAATTCTATAACCTTTTTTCTCTTCTTGCCTGTATAAGCTGGTGTCAGGCTCCTTAAGAAGGCACTTAGGATCTTCAAGGATTATTGCGCTGATTTAGCTTTCATTTCATCAGGTATCAAGAGCTGATATTATCCTGCTATTTGTTACTGTGCTTTTACTGGGTATTACTGACACCAGAGATGGCTCGTGATTATGGGGAGGAAGACTGAGGTGCAGGAAGGAAATAACTCAGTTTTGATCCTGGCTCAGTTTGGTGTCTTAAATAGCCTACAAGTGGTTGTGATCCTCTGGTGTTTAGCCTTGCAGTAATGCTGATTAAAATAGCCAATCTCAGCAAGAGAGCTTGAGTCCTTTAAAGAATAAATGTAATCTATCTTTTAGGAAATTTAGTGGGCAATTGCTTTAAGTCATTTCTCATGTAGATGAATGCCTGCTGTTCTGGGAAGTGCTGTTGTGTCAGAAACACCAGTCTGGATTTGTGGCATCATCGCTTTACAAGTATATTGTTTTCTGTTGATCTGTGTTTTTGTTAAAAATAACATTAGCAGCACTAGGTTTGTATTTGTTCAGTGGAATTCCAGGGTTCCAGGTTGTTTCCTCTGAAGTGCAGCGGTGGTGAGACACTGGAAGAGGTTGCCCAGAGAGGTTGTGGATGCCTCCTCAATCCCTGGAGGTGTTTAAGGCCAGGGTTGATTGAGCAACGTGGTCTAGTGAGAGATGTCTCTGCCCATGGCAGGGGGGTTGGAACTAGGTGATCTTAAAGGTCCATTCGAAACTAAACCATTCTATGAAGTAATGCAGGCATCTGAAGCTATTCACCATGTCAGCTTTATTTAAATGAAGGGTAAAATGTGAATTATCTATCCATTCAAAACGGTTATCTATCTTCATTTTTGCTTTGGTGCCTTTAAGCTGCTCTTGGGCCTTTCAGATAAAATAAAGCCATTTTTAATGTGGAAGAGGTGATGTGTGGTACCACACCCCAGTGTGATTTTATCACCCTGAAAGATGCACCTTTAAGCAGCTCATTCTTCTTGATCTTGGTACTTGATACTTAAATTGAAAACTTACTTTGGCTTTTTATTGATAAAGTGGTGCTTCTTCTGGGTGAAATGTGCAAAGAAACTAAGAGAACGGGGAGTCCTTTCACAGAAAGGAATTGAAAGCTGGTTGTCCCAGCATGAAGAAATGCAGTTCTCTTCGTTGAACTAATTTGGACTTAAAGGATGTACTTTAAAAGCACAGGAGGGGTGTTTTGTTTTGTTTTGCCACTTTGCTCCCTTACAGTGGTACAACTCCTGAGTACTTCTCATCCATTTCACTGTTGAGCATTTGGTGGTGTCAAGATCATAGAACTGGCCCAGTTTGGAGAGGGACCTTTTCAGCTCATGGAGTCCAACCATCATAGAATAGTTTGGGTTGGAAGGGACCTTAAAGATCATCGAGTTCCAACCCCCCCCGCCATCAACCTGGCTCTTAAAGAACCAGCCCTAAACCGTATCTCTAAGCTCTGTGTTTGCCTGGCTCTAAAATCCCTCCAGGGATGGTTATTCCTCTGTAGGTTTGTGCAGTGAAGGAAAACTAATTGACAAAGGGTGACAGCCTGGAGCTCTGCCCCTGCCCCTTTTCCCAGAAACATTAAGTGTCTGCTGCAGAATGTATGAAATTTGAATACTTTGGATTTTGTCTTTAAGCAGAATATAGTGTTGCTTTTGCTTCCTGCACCAAATGCCATGGGAGAAGGGATAGTTTTGATCTATGCTGTCCATACTGTGATGTGTCAGTGGCTCAGCTTTCAGGGATGAAAGAGGAGTGTCATTTAAAGCGCTCACCACATGAGAAAACAGAGTCTGTTCCTGCATTGCTCTTTGGGGAAAGGGAGAAAGCAAATGCTTTGCATACGGGAAAATATCTGCTCAGGGACTATTTGATTTCATCAAACAAAATATTATCCAAACTCTTTTGCTTGACTTTCATACCATAATGGGGTTAAAGTGAACAACAAATGGATACACTTCTTGTTCCTTATGTATTCTCTAGCCCTCTCCTAGTCTTAACCATAATATCCTGTCTTTTTTTTCCTTAAGAATTAAGAAAATACCTACAAGGAGATTAAAAGGCACCTCGTTTGCCTAGTAACGATCAGTTTAGAATTCAGTCAAATCCTAATGGAAAGATGCTGTTTATTTCTACTAGAAATAATTCAAATGTATTTTCAGTGATTTCATTTCCAAATTTTCAATACATTTGTATGTCAGGAAAACATTTATAGTATTTGATGAAAGCCATTGCTACTTAAAACAATATTTGTTCTTGAAGTCTATGTTTAGTTATTGCTTATGTAATTCAAGGAGAGTAATAGGAATTCTCTGAGCATGAACTCATTTCCACATTTTGGAGGAATATAAAGATACAAAAAGGGAAATGTTTAAGGCTGTGCATTCAAATGAACTCTTTTAATTAAGAAACAACCCGTAGTTTTAGTCTCCTTTGTAGCTTCTTTGGCTTCTGTTAGTTTTCTCTGAGTTCTGAGATGACTGATTTTTGTGTACATAGAAAAAGAATGTTTTAATCTTCAGGATTTTTCTGTTTTGCCTGAATCTATCTAACATTTGTTCAGATGAAGCAAAAGGGAAGACAGCTTCAAGTGTCTTTTTCCTGTTGCTCAAGATTTGATCCTTGCCTGAGTTCTGCAGGATTTACTAATCAGAGCCAAACTAGGGAACATTCTGGATATTTTATGTTTATTCATCTTTGATGTTTGGGATTTGGGACTCCGGTGGTTTGTTTTGGATAGAAGCCCAGGTGAAAATGTGCTGGAAAGGGGGTGCACTTGGCAGCCCTTTTCTGGCCTGCACCAACAGGTCTTGTCCTGGGCTGGTTTTAATCCAGGGCGTTTCTAGGGTTGCCATCTCTCTGGATATTGACACATCTGAAGCTGCAACATACAGGAGGATCAACCCTGTGGAACACAAACACTGAAGGTCTGGAAATTCAGTGTTAGTGCCTGCTTGCCAGGGCGAGTTGTGTCTTTTTTTATTGTTCAGTGGTTTGTTTCTGGTGGTCTTTTTTTTTCTTTTAAATAATGAACTTTCCCTCCGTGGAGCTCTGTTGATGAGATTTGGAGGTGAAATGGCTTACTCCGAACATGGTGATTCATATTTTCTTTGGTAGAAGGCTTATTCCAAGATGCCAGGAGAATTTGGAAGTATCATCTGATGTGGAGTGCAGCTGCATTTTCACTCACATTCTTTTACAAGGAGCAGAGCACACTTTGGGGCTCTGCTGTTGAGCTGCTCTGACGAATAATTTCTACTGGCAGTTCAAAGTCCTGGAGTTTTGTTTGGGTTTTAGTCTATTCTTGTGTCAACCAGCATGTGCTTATAAGTTTCCATTTACATCCCTTTAATTTTGGGATATGCTTTACTTAATTGAAACTTTGAAGTCACAGGAAGGTATTTTCACCAAACCTGTTCTTCCTTACGCTAATGTAAATGCAGAAGAAATTCATACTGTGAACCACATTATTAATAAATTGGCTTTGTTAAAGAGTCCACACTTTGAAAGTTTCCAGTTCCTTTGCTTCAGCAAGACTCCAACTGTCTTGCTTTTCCAAGTAGGCTGCAAGGCTTTACCTGAGCTACTTAACAAAGAATTTTTAAAAACCTTGGTCGCCTGGTCTAGGTCGCCTGGTTGCCTTCCTGTGTGACCTGGTCTAGGTGTTCCTGCTCTGGCCAGGGGGATTGTATTAGATAATCTCTAGAGGTTCCTTCCAATCCCTGACATTCTGTGAATTTGGCTGGATGACCTTTAAAGGTCCCTTCCATCCCAACATGTTCTGTGATTTTATGATTCCATGAATAGATAGAAGGAAGAACAGCTCTTAGAAATCACAGATGGGGAGTGGTAATCGCTGATAACTGCTCCATGGCTTACTTTGCATGCACTGTTTAAAAAAATGTATTTATATACAATTTTTTGCACATGTGCCAAAAGCACAGAGCAGTCCTGGTTTGAAATGAAGACACAGGTCTGGTGTTAGGAATGTGGAAAGGTTCAGTTGTTATGTGTGCATGATGAAGAGCAGAGAAAAGTAACTTCACCATGATGGTGCCAGCTCTTCAGTTGTTTTGTGTTTGTAAGCAGATGGTTATTCTTTAATCTAGGGAGTGATTGGTCCATGCTCTGCAGTGTGACTGATTTCCCAAGCCATGCAATCAATTTGTTTGCAAGCAGAGACATGTCTGGCCTAATACAACGCAGGCACACTAATGACAATGCAGTTTCCAGTGCTTTTTAAATTTTATTTTCCAGTTTCTAGTGATTGAGGTTATTAAAATAAATAATTCCATCTGTGCCAGTTTAGGTTTTCAGGGGAGAATGTACTGGGGAGCAGAATTACAGATGTTCACGTGCCCAAACCTTACACTGTATTAGCAGATGACAAAGCTGCAATGCTCTGAGGGATGGCAGCTAAAACGATTGACCTGTTTTTCTTGCAAAAGCTTTGTTTGTATTAGAAGCTTTATATCTCAAATAAAATTAGTTTTATGGGATTGGGAACTGTACTTGTAATGATTCAGTTTAGAAAACTAATGTCAACACCCCCAAGGATTTCTAGCCTTTGATTTTTGCAGTGTCCAATAGAAGCCTTTCGTGGAGGCTGGATAATGTCTCCTCCTGACTTCTGCTGCAGCACACGGAGAAGTGAAGTGTCTTGACAGCTTCCAAACCAATATTATCTTATGTTTCAATATATGAATAACAGAAGAGGCTTTCCAGAGATTATCTTTCTATAATGTCTTTAATTCTGTGACATGCTGTAGCCAGATGAATATAAATCCTCCAGCATTTTGAAGAACGGGAATGTATCCTTTTAAAAAATGTGTGTTATAGCAGGGATGTGCTGTAACATTAATTCACTCAGCCAGAGTTGTATTCTTTTAATTAAGAGGTGCAGTAAGCAGAGCACATGATGCTGCTTCTTCCTCTTCATGCTGTTGCATTCCTCTTTTCTAACCTCTGTTCTCCAGTGTGTTGTTTTTTTCACGGTCCTTGGGAGTCTTGTTTTTTCAAAGTGATCCCCTGCTGACTGTTTTGAGGTCTGTCTAAGCAGTTTCTTCAGCTCCGATTTAAAAGGAGATGTTACCTTTGATTACATAAATAATTCCATTGCTGCCCATGCCATTAGTCTCTTTGTGATGGAAGAGCTGGGAGGAGAAAAGGCCTGGGAGCTGCCAGCTCTTCTCGGTCCATCTGCTGTGATGTCTTATCCAACCTTGATGCATTTTTGTGCATCCCTGGTTTGTCACCCTGAGCTGGGGACAGCATAAACGCGTCTCTGCATCAAATAATGCATTGAGAGACTGGTAGAGAAGCTCCTCTCTGCAAACTGGTGTTGTAAATTCTCTGCTACTGCTGAAAAAGCTGTTCCGTGTGGTGTTGCTGCATATGGTTCTGGTCTTCTCAGCAGGCAAGTCCTACAGCAAGTACTGGTGCTTTATAAGCTCCAGCAAGGAGTGAGAACTCCTGCTCATCTTCTCACAGAGGCAGTTACTGCGGTGAGGAAAAAATCCTCCTTTCCTTCCCTCTCCTCTTCTTTTGCCCCCCAGCTGATGCACCCCTCCTGACAGCAAATGTTGTTAATTTATCCTCGTCTAGAGAAAAATTTGAAAAGAGTTAACTCTCCTTTTAATTTGATATCTGCCCATTCCTTGACTACTGTGGTGGCAGAATGTGAAGTGCTCTGAGTGGGGACATCTGTGTTTGTTCAAGAAACAACAGGAGATGCAATGGATGGAAAATAGATGAAGTTTGTTGAGGCAGAAGCAACTGGCAAGATACCTTGATGAAAGTGTTAAATAACAACCTCTGCAGAAGGCCCCAATCCAGCAAAGCACTTAAACATACATTCAAGCTGTAAACAGTCATGATGTCCAGTTGATTTAAGTAGGACTAGTTTGGTGTTTAAAGTTAGATACTCACTTGAGTGCCTTTCTGGATCAGGGCCGAAGTGAGTGAGAGTTTTGAGTTGTTTTTCATTTACAGGAGTGAGACTTGAAAGTGAGACCTGACCAGTGGTTACTGATGTCCTGGGGCATCCGAGATCTCAGATAGACTTTTTCAGGCTATATCCTCAGCGCCTGCTTTTTCTGCCCACAAGTTAAATGACTTTTGCAGAATATGAATGGAAAAGATGCAAATAATTCATTACATGTCAGAGTAATGGTGTAACTGGTCACATTTTTCAAGGGCTTCAACCCAACTTGTGAGGTGCGGGAGAATGAAGGGAAGGAGCAATAGAAGTAGTGAAGCAGAGTTATCTTTCCAGTTTGGTCATGTAAGAATGCATGAAATTCTTATTTTTATGGAATTATATGTAAGGTTTTAAATTTATAGGTCCTGTGTAGGTAATTTGTATCTTTTAGTGAGTTTTCAATCTATCCTAAAAGTGTTTCTTGGGGAAATTGTTTTTTTCCAAGCAATTATTTCTGTATTACTTTCATTACTGGCAGGAACTTGCTTAGTGGGCAAGCTGTCTACTCCAAGCTGTCCTCCTCCAACCTGTCTTTCCTCCAGAGAGGAGTCTGCTCTGCAGAGATTGCTCTCCTGCTTCAGGTTGGCTTCTGTAACCATTTGTCTCCTTCCCAATCTGTGTAAAGCAGGAGAAAAGTGTTGAATAGCAAGTTCAGGTGCTTGAATGAACAGTCTTACTGTGAATTAGTCTGAGGTAGCACTATTGAGGACGGGGAAGTATAGCTGCATCTTCAGACTAGTTACAGAGAATGTAGTGAAGTTTTCATTCAGAAATAACTAAGGTGTATTTGATCTGTATTAGAGTGTGGTGTTGCATTCAAAGGAAAGAATTTTAGGGAAATGGAATTATCACTCTCTTAGTGCTGGCCAAAATGTGAAGGGAAACTCTCTCATCTGTTAGGTGTGGAAATTCTCTTGCTATTTCTGGTTATTGAACTGTTCTGCTTCTGGCTCATACACTGCCTACCTCCTATTTCTCTCTTGGCTTGCAAGTCCAGGTTGTTTCTATCTATATACTATAATAATTTGAAGAAGATGGCAGGGGAAAAACGTTTCAGTAGCAGGATGATGAAGAGGAATAAGATGGGAATCGAATTTGCCAAAGGGTAATAATTTTTTTTTAATTGTGTATTGTATTTGCAGGGCCTGGGCAAAATTAATGCCACAGTCCAGCTTCTGTGCAAAGGCTGGTAAAGAACAGGCTTCTTTCTCTGGCACTTTCATAATAAAAATCTCCATGGTGGTGATGTCGGTGGTAAAACCCCAATGACTTATGAGCGCAGGCTGAAGGAGTTGGAGTTCTTCAACTTGGAGAGGAGTAGGCTCAGGGGGGAACCTCACAGTAGCTTCTCAATACCTGAAGGAAGGGGGCTACAGAAAGGCTGGGGTAAGACTTTTGAATATGGTCCAGGATGGCAGGACAAGGAGGAATGGATGCAGATTGGAAGAGGGGAGACTTGGGCTGGAGAGAAGAAAGATGTTCTTTGCTGTGAGGGCAGTGAGACACTGGAAGAGGTTGCCCAGAGAGGTTGTGGATGCCCCCTCAATCCCTGGATGTGTTTAAGGCCAGGCTGGATGAGGCATTGAGCAGCCTGATGTAGTGGGAGGTGTCCCTCCCATGGCAGGGGGTTTGGAGCTAGGTCATCTTTAAGGTTCCTTCTAACCCAAACCATTCTATAGTTCTGTGAGTTGAATAAGGACTGGAGTTGGCCTCTCCCTTCAATGTATAATGAAGTGTGTGAGGAGGAGCTGTAACTCGGAGAAGAGATTTGACCAAAAATCACAAAACATATTCAAAATAAAGCACAGAGTCTCTTGAGTCTCCAGCAGGCATTTTCTTTAAGCTGCCCAAAACACATCTGAAGAATTAAATGAAAGAATATAGAAATTTGTGGGAAGAAAGCAGCTCTTCTGTTCATGTTTAGTCACTGGCCATGGGGCTGTGTTCAGAACAGTCAGTGACGACCCATATAGTTGTTCCTGCATAAGCTTGAGGTCAGGAAATACACCTGACAACCCTATAATTTGTAGACCTGTGCAAAACACCTTTTCCATAAGGCTTTGGTTTGTGTTTCTCCTTGCAAATTTTCCTGGCGTTTTATGTGCACAAACTGTATCATTGTTTTGGAAAATGCAAACCTGACCACTGTAAATGGGTTTATATTTCCAACAGGGCAGTTATTTAATTTCCTGTTGGAAGTCTGCAAATGTTGGCACTGTTTGCTCCTTGGCAGGGAGCCAGAGGAGAGCATGGTATCATTAATGTGCTGCACTCTGCTCAAGATTGCAGTTGATTTCATCCGAAGATGAAAATTTTTTGATTAAACTTCATAAAAGCAGTCAGGGAGGTAAGGGTGAAAGGGGTGCCCTCTAGAACAGGGTATTTCCTTCTATGAGAACAGCTTTTATTCTTCATTGCCTGGTCTTGTGCTGGTGGAATCCTTGTTTTGCTACAGACTTTATCTTGCTTTGTAGTTCTGAGACACTGGCCCAGGTTGCCCATAGAGGTGGTGGAGGCCCCATCAATGCCTGAAGATGTCCATGGCCAGGCTTACTGAGGCTCTGAGCAACCTGATCTCATGCAGGATGACCCTACTTACTGCAGGGAATTGAACTAGATGGGCAGAGACAGTGAGCAGGGACATAGTCATAGTCATCTAGGTTGGAAGGGACCTTTCAGATCATCTAGTCCAACCATCAGCCCAACTCTGACAAGCCTTGTACCTGGACGGGGACTCGAACCCCTGACCCTCAGATTATCTTGCATTAGATGAGGTTTCTCAGAACCTCAGAAAGCCAGGCCCTGAATGTCTCCAGGGTTGGGATCTTCACTGCCTCTCTGTGCAACCAATTCCAGTGACCTTCTGATCCCTGGTTCTGGTGCCCAGGTTACTCTTGTAATTCTCAATCTTACTATGGTGTTCAGTGGAGATAAGCTCTTAGTAACATCCAGCTTGAAATAAAGGGAGCTGAATTCCATTCTTTTTTGCAAGTTTTTCCCTTTAATCAGTGTGCAGAGAACAAACAGTCTAATGATGTGGCAGCCTCTTCATCTCTTGGAAAGCTACAAATCAAGGCTGACTTTCTGAAAAACATGCTCCCAGCCACAGTGGGCTGTGTGAGAGAATGGCTGGCTGTAGGAAATGGTGGTGTGTGTCCTGTGGGAGATCAGACTTACGATTATTGTGGTCTCCACTAAATCGTGCATAAAGCAGCACTTCAGTGTAATCTCTCTGGATTTACCCTCTTCTGAACTGGAGCAGCTGCTTTTTCTCAAAGGTTTGGGTGTGGGAGAGGAGGTGCTGGTAGCAAATCATGCATAATTTAGAAATTACAGTTAATATTTGCAGGACTTCTTATGGCTTAACTGAAGCTGTTGTAGGTAAGGCTGTGTGAGGAGAAAAAGCATGTTTTGAACACCTATCATCGTACTTTGGTATTCTTTCTTGAATGATATACCTGGTTGCTGATAAAAAGTAGTTTAGGCCATCGGTAGGTATTGGGTCAGCATAGGGAGCACCAAAATAACTTCTGTGTGTCAAAATATAGGGATTTCAAAATTTTTCTTCATGGGATCCTGAGAAATACTTGGTACAGCTAAAGGAAAATATACATAAACCCCAAATATATTAAAAAGAATAGTCTGAACTTATGTATTGCAGTGTAATGTACTTCTGCCACTATCATATTTTGTGATAACTTTATTTTATAAGATTTGTAGGTTTTTCTTTTTTTGGAAGCATGCAGATGAATGTGCTTATCTATATTTACATCCTGAAAGGCAAGCTAGAAACTGTTCTTTCCATGTGCTTATAGAGCTTATGCAGTAATAAGTGTATAGGGACAGGAGACCCTCTGGTCCTTTATGGTTTATTCTGGGTGTTAAATTTCATGCAGAAAATATGGTTCTTATTGCAGTTTGGCAGGCTTTAGAAAATAGCAACTCTTCTCAATGTTCCATCTAAAAGAAATGTAGTGCACTCAATTCTTATTTCTCTGCTGTCTTTCAGTGATAGCATCCAAAAGTTATAAAGTTTTTTTTTTATACTGTCTTGCTTTGAGTTACAAATTTTCTTCTTTTACATACATGTATAGGAGGAGCATGGGGAAAGTGTCTTGTTTGAGATCCCAACGGGGAATCCTTAGCAGATCTGTGAATAAAATCAGAGTTCTTTTCTTCCATACACCTCTTTTTTATCACAATTTTAAGATCAAAGCACTCTTTTTCTTCTTTTCCATCCAGTAGTTTGGGAACATGCCTATGTGTGGCTTTTTCATGCTGTTCATATACTGCCATCTTACATTAATCCTTACTCTCAGGCTTCTCCAAGCTCCTCATTTACTTTCTCCTGCCCAGGCATCTCCCAAGTCCTGCAAAAGTTTTCTGCCATCCCCATTTGTGGGTCTTGGGGAGGAGAGTGTGGGATGTTGATGGAAGGAAATAAGTACCAATTTTGAAGATGCTAATTATTTCAACCAATCCCCAAAACACCACCCCTTCCTCAAAACCCCAACTCAATGTAAACTTAAGTGATAAATAATGTGATAAGGAGCACTCCCATTTATTATGTAATGTTCAAAGTTTGGCCAAAGGTATAACTATCAAATATAAAATTACAAAGTGCTTTTAAATTTACTGTCTTACTTTGAAAAGTGTGTTGATTAATGGCCTTGAATGATGGAAATCAAAATCCTCAGGAAATGAGTGATGTAAAAAAATATGATTTGAGAGACTAAATACTGGATAAACACAGCAACAAACCCAGGACGTTAAGGCACAGAATAGGACTAAAGTTCTAAGTGATAACAAGAGAAGCATAAAAAGAGAAAGCCAGAAGAAATACTGATTGTGACTGAGTGTTCACGAAAAATTGATGATAAATGAAACCATTAAATGAAATTTTAATTTATGGGATTTGTGTGCTGCTTTCCACCCTGCCCTGAAAAAAAGCAGCAGACACAATGAATGTGCTGAGTGTAATCTCAGTCTAGAATAAGAAAAAGAAGGTTATGGAATGGTTGGGTAAATTAGATGTTTTCAGATTTCTCCTGTCAACTCTTTAACCTCGGAGGAAGTTTTTCAGTCTTGGTCAGTCTCAGGAGTGTGAGAGACTGTGCACTGATGGGGCTTAGAAAACTGGGAAGGAGGAGGGGAAAAAAGGAGAAACATAAAGCCTGTTAAAAAGTTCTAAGGAATTCTACATCAGTCTGCTTAACAAGAGATAAATTATTTGCGAGCAGCTGGAATATAACAAGGAGATAAATCGTGAGCTGAAATGGTTTTGCGGAGGACAAATCATGTCACGCTAATCTCCTTCCCTCTTACAGCCACTTTTGGAGTCTTGGGGAGAACATGAGATGATGGATCTTGAGTTCATGTAAACTTTGGATGTCACATCTTGTGCCATTCCTACAAGTCATCTACGGACACTGGTTCTTGGGAAAACTAGTTCAGCACAAAGGCAGAGCTGGAGTAACTGCACACCAGGGATAGCTCTAGGGCTTGTTTAGGAGATGGAGAGGCTGTAAATAACTGGAAAGCTTTAGGCTCAGTGGTCTGGGAGCTCTGGGAGCAACCTGGGAAATGGAGCAGCCATAGTGCTGAAGCACATACAGGAGGGAGCATCTGCGAGGACATCATGAGCCAGCTTCTAAAATGATTTTGCTCAACTGTAGAGATGTTAGAAGAAATATGGTGAAATGGAATAAGAGCAATATATTAACCTTCTAATGGAGTAATCACCTGTCTGAATTGCAGAATAGGAATGTGGTTGGGTTGCAGCTTTTCTAAGATGATTTGGGAGTTTTCAGGGACCAGGAGTTTGAGCAGAGTCAACAGTGGCCTACTGTGAGGAGAAGGCAAATGTTGTGTTTGGCTGAGTCCAACAGCAATAGAAGCAGCAGGGCACAAGAAGCCGTCTGTCCCTCCACGCAGCATGGGTGAGACCTCAAGGGGATGAATACTCTGCCTGGTTTTGTGAAGCCTATCTTGGAAAAGGTGTGGGTCAGCTGGATGGAGAAAGTCCAGTGAGAATGCTAAGAATCGTTATGGAACTAAGAAAACATGACCTGTGAGAATGAACGAACTGAGGTTGCATCACCAAAAAGGAAAGGGGAAAAAATAAAGCAGGTATTATGAGTTATTAGTCCATAAGTTGTTCCCTTCCTCCCTTATGGATAGCTTGTTCCCAATGGCAGCTATTTTAAGAGAAAAGGTATTTGTCTTACTTTACAGCAGAAGAGATTTCATTCAGGTACAAGGTAAAAACTTACCAGGTTAAGGAGAATAAAGCACTTCACACCCTTGGAAGTCTCTTCTTAGGAGACAATAGGTGACATCTGCTCGGGCTGGGTCTGGGCTGACAATAGCAGGACTAGGGGAAATGGATCCAAGTTGAAGGAGGGAAGGTTTAGGTTGGATGTTAGGGGGAAGTTCTTTACTAGGAGAGTGGTTAGGTCCTGGAACAGGCTGCCGAGGGAGGTTGTGGATGCCCCATCCTTGGAGGTGTTCAAGGCCAGATTGGACGGGGCCCTGTGCAACCTGATCTAGTAAATGTGTTTGTTTGGTGGCCCTGCTAGGCAGGGGGGTTGGAGCTACATGATCCTTGAGGTCCCTTCCAACCCGGGTCATTCTGTGATTCTGTGGGGAGGAAGTGGCAAGGAGACTCTGCCATAATCTGTTTTACCCTGATTAATCTGGTGACTCTAATGGTATCTTGGAGAAACCAGCTCCTCTGTATTTCCCCCATTTATTTCTTCAGACCTTTTCAGACCTACATGTTAATTAAAGCATTAATAGTCTCATGCCTAAACTGTTTCTCACTTGAGATCTAGTGCAATATGAAATAAGGTTTTGATGTGAAAGCTCACAGATAACAAATGTGATTTAGAACTGAACTGTAGGACATAATCCTGGAACCCTCTTCTGTCCTTGCTCCAGGGACTTCTTATAAAAGTAAGGGATATTCTTCAATCTCTACGGGGGTGGGAGAGCACAGCAGTGCTGTGGGTGGTATTCACCTGTGGGCTCTCTCTAAAAAAGCTATTACTCTTTCCCCGTAACCAAGTATGTTTTTAGTTCCGTCCAAGGAGATGACAAATACCTCCACTTTATTAATCACATGAGTCACTGGAGAACAGCAAAACATCAAACATTTTGAAAGGATTGAGTATGTCAGAATCTCTAATGGTTTTTTTTTCTCTGTATCTGTGTAATAGTCTTTGATTCACTTCTGACTTCCCAAGTAGTTCAAGTCTGCCAAGAAGCCTAATCACTCAACACCAGCACACAAAACTGAATAGACTTAGGTTCACTGTCGTTTTGAGTTAATACATCAGTGATGAGTCTGGTCCAAGAGCAGGGGAAAAAAAAAAAAAATCAGTTTTCCAAAGTTGTGTGAGCCATTAAGAGGGGTAGCTCTGCTGGGACTAGTTTACATATAAGTTAAATACCAGATATGAGGGGTTGTCTGTACTGAAAAATAAGTAGTCTGTCGTTATACAGAAAACAGAGGCCTGTTTCTCGATGTACATGTGTCTAACTCACAGTTTTGGCCCCAAAGGATGTGTCTGTTGAAAAGAGAAGGCAGAGATTGCCAAAAAAAGAGACATGCCCTGCTCAAATAACGAGTATTACTTTTCCCCTTTCTCCTTCCTCCTTTCCCCCAAAATACATATATAAACATACTGCTCCTTCCCTCCTTTTTTAATACTCAATTTTTTATTCAAATGGCCTGAGATGTAATATCACCAGTCTGAGTGCTTTTCTCCTTTGCATTGGAAACGCTGTTCTGTAAGCATCAAACTCAGCCTTTCAATGTTTATTAATTAGGCTTTAGGTGCAAAGGTTTGCATCGTGTGTAATGGTGTTGGTCAGTTATGCCAGAGTCTTGCTGTTTTCCAGGATGCAGAATGTCTGGGTTTTATAGAATCCTCGTAGCTTTTACTCTAAGGGACTTGGGGTCACTCAGTCCAACCTCCTGCTCCAAGTGAGACTGCTTTCCCTTCATTATATTGTGCACATGTGTTCTACTTCTCTTGCTGGGTTTTCCTGTAATTCTTATGGTAATTCCTCAAGGCCTTGTAAAGCTGTTGGAACTGGATGATCTTGAAGGTCCCTTCCAGCTCAAACCATTCTGTGATTTTCTGAAGGCCACTGGTAAGATCATGGCCAGGGTAACAAAGCAGAGAGCATAGAAACATCCAGAATAACTTGTTTGAACAGTGTTGCAGTTTAACCTGTAGCATCACAGAATGTGTTGGGTTGGAAGGGACCTTCAAAAGTCATTTAGTGCCACCCCCTGCAGTGAGCAGGGACATTGTGCACTAGATCAGGTTGCCCAGAGCTTCAGCAAGACTGGCCTTGGATGTCTTTAGGCACTGGTGGGGCCTCCATCACCTCTCTGGGCAATGTGGGCCAGTGTATCATCACCCTCCTTAGGAAGAACTTCTTCCTCATGTCTCATCTAACCCTGCCCTGCTCTAGTTTCATACCACTGCCCCTCATCCTGTGCCTCCATGCCTTAGCAAATAGCCCTTCCCAGCTTTCCTGGAGCCCCTTCAGTCACTGGGAGGCTGCTGTGAAGTCTCCTGGAGCCTTCTCTTCTCCAGCCCTGACAGTCCTGGCTCCCTCAGCCTGTCCTTGTGGCAGAGGTGCTCCAGCCCTCTGAGCGACCTCATAGCCCTAAATCTCTGCTGTTTCTTATTCACAGCCTCATCTCTTGCCCAAAGTGCTCATTAATGTGGTGGCTATCAACAATAAATCCACACTTGTTCATCGAAAACACTCCCAAATCTGATTTCTGGTATTTGGCTGAAAGGAACCTGAAAACAAGTGCATGCAGGATCAGGGATGTCATTGGGGTTTCTCTACGACCGTCGTGGAGCACACCTATAATATTATATACAGTTGTGGGAAAGTTAATACTAGAAAAATTTTCAACAAATTGAGGCAAAACCTTAGAGGAAAACCATCAAAATCGTTTCTGTGGTTTGTTTTTATTTATTTTACTTATTTGATTTGCGTTTCCAGCAAGGGTATTATTTACAGCAATGCACAGGGACACACAACTTTAAATGTGAGGAAGGAAATGCAGACAAGGGAAGCCCAGCTAAATTTCAGCAGCAGTTTCTTAAGAGTAAAATCTTTTGGACTGAATACTATTTCCAGGGAGAGTTGTTGAAGCTACCTCCCTGGAGATGTTTAAATTGGACTGGGCAGGACTACAGGGGAATGCATTTCTGGCAGCAAGTCCTCCTTGGCAGCAGCTGGGATGTACAGGCTGGTCCAGCATCTTGGGAAGTCAATGGCAGTCTTTCAGCTCCCTCTGGATCAGGTCTTTATGGGCTGGAGATGTCGCTTCTTCTGTGATCTCAATCTTTAAATATCTATGTGGATTTTTCAGGTTTCCCAGACTGGAGGAGGGGATGTGAGGTAGGACTGGACCACATTTGCCATCATTCTTTAATTATCTCAGACTGCTGCCTAAGCACTGTCTTAGAGAGTGGCTTTTTAATACAAAATTTAAGAGATTCCTCTTTTCAGACTGGAATATATGGTTTTGGGGTTTTTTTCCTCTTGAATTTTCATAAATGTACTTTTAATCTGCATCTGTTTCCTTAGTAGTAAAGTTGCAAAATTCTATTATCCTTTTTTTTTTTTTCTTTTTTAATAGATTTCTCAACTTAATGTGAAGTTCCTGTAATGTGAGCCTTTGTGGTAGTCTTGAAAGAACCCCAAATATTGATTTGGTTGATAATGTGTAATGTAAATACAGTTAGTCACCTGTGCCTGTTTGTTTGCTTATTTTACTAACAGAAAAAACGTCTGCAGGAAAAAGTAATGCATCTCAAATTCAGGTCAGAGGAAGGAACAAGGATATATCCTCAAGTTTGTTACCTTGGGTTGTAAAATTGCTCTTAGTCGTAGAATCATAGAATGGCTTGGGTTGGAAGGGACCTTAAAGATTATCTAGTTCCAAACCCCCTGCCATGGGCAGGGACACCTCCCACTAGACCAGGTTGCTCAGTGCCTCATGCAGTCTGGTCTTAAACACTTCCCAAGAGGGAGTCTTTAAATTCTGGGGCAGTCACAGGTTTTAAGTAACGCAGAGTGATCCCCTGGTATTGCTGAGTCTCTGTTGGAAAGAACTGAGGAGTATTGTGTATTTTTTTCCTTCTTTTCTCTGCCATATGTAGTGAATAGAAGAATAGCTGGTGGTGGGGCCAGTGCCCAGATGTGGCTGCTGCTGGAGGGGAGATGCAGGGCCTTTGGCTTTTGCAGCTCTCCCATCTCAGCAAACCTCTTGCTGAAACAATGGGGTGAGTGCTTCACAGATATGTGGATCCCTTGTGCTGGCACGAGGCAGCTCCACTTCTTGGCATAAAAACCCCTTTCTTAGGTATTTAAAGCTTTCTCCTTTGAAATGGGCTTTATGTCGAAGTTTATGTAAGCGTTTGCTATTAGAGAACTCTTTCATTTTTATTTCTTTCTTCCATTAAGAAAAAAAAATTACTTAAAACTATATTTATATTCCTAGAATTGTTTGGGAAAATAGATTTTTTTTTTTTTTAAATTTTATTGGTGTCTTTGTCATCCTCTGAGCTTTGGCAGCGTTGCTTCTTTGCTACTTATTTCGGCAGTTAAGTGGAAGACTCTTTTTTGGTCTTTGCACAGCGTGCTGCAGCTGCACAGAAAGAGACAACCCATCTCCTCTTCTGCCTTGCCCAAAATCCACGGGGCAGATTTGTGGCCACCATTTTGGTTTTGGATCTTCTCCTCAGTGCAAATTCTTTCCCACAGCCATTTAATCCTTTATGAATGTGTTTTTCCATTGGAAAGACATGTTTGGGCATTAAACATGTGCTTAGAGTGTCTTAACGGAGGATAAAGCAGAGGAAAAACTATTTTGAATAGGCACAGCAGACTCATTTCTCGTCTCTCGGTGGGGGGGGGGGGGAGGAGGGAGCATCCTCCTCAGGAGGCTTTATTAATGCATCCCCCCCGGCTGGTGCTTGGGCTCTTTGCTTCAGGGGAATAAAAATACTACCCTGGATCATGCAGCAGTGTGATGGGATGCCAAATTTTCCAAAAGTGAGTAGTGAAGAGTTTCAACCTAGAAAGGAAGTGTTGTTCAGAGGCACTTCTCTTTCTGTGCAGGTATTTGTTTGCTGAAGGTACAGGAGGGATGAAGAGGGTTAGTGATTGCATCGTTTATTAAATACTGCTGCTGAACTGAACACTGAAGGGATTTCCAGATTGAGTTTTAGTTAAGACACAATTTATTTCCTGTCCTCTAGTACTTTCTTTGCAGATGGACCCAGTTCTGCAGCTCCAAACCCTTATTTTTGCCCGATAATGTGGTTTTGGCCCACATAGCATTTCATTGTCAAATGTTTGAAGTAATGAAATATTTCTGGTGTGGGAGAAAAATGGAAGGGGCAAAAAATCCTAAAGATCCAGAGCATGTGTACTTCTCCAGGTCCAGCCAATGGGACCACTGGATTCCCAGTACCATCAATTCCTGCTTAACCCTCCTTGACTCTAGTGTGTCTCCTAGCTTGTTTCTCCTACCTGGTATGATCTTAGTGGTGATCAAGGCATCTTTTGGGAGATCTAGATGACATCTGAGGAGGGTGAGGTCCAGAGAAGTTGTGGCTGCCCCAGCAATGGACGGGCTCAAGGTCAGGTTGGATGGGGCTTGGAGCAACCTGGGCTTGTGGGAAGTGCCCAGGACAGGGGAATGGGACTAGATGATCTTTGAGGTCCCTTCCACCCCAAACATTCAGTGATTTCCCAGGGATTTCTCCCGTTTCTTTTTTGAAGCTGTCAGTGAGGAACAGCAGTATGTCAGCTTGTGGTAGCAGATAGAGGTGAGGAAGGAGGAGTGCTTTTGCCTCCTGCCATCTC
The DNA here is from genome assembly GCA_013400935.1 of Turnix velox. Lineage (NCBI taxonomy): Eukaryota > Metazoa > Chordata > Aves > Charadriiformes > Turnicidae > Turnix > Turnix velox. The sequence continues at coordinate 331,930 of VZTY01026066.1, read as the reverse complement.
TTTTCCAGGTGAAGCTGCCTCCTCCTCCTGTCATCTTCACCAAACTGTGCAAGGGACAAGAAGCTCGATCCCATTCTCTTTCATTATTGGGTTCAGATTAATTTGTGCTTATTAGACATGCTTTTTTGGTCAACTTTACTTTTTTTAATAATCAGCTGCCTAATAACATGCAGCAGAAACACCCTATTGCACCATTGGGTGTGCTTGAAATGTTTTTTTCATGTGCTTTGGGTTAACTGTTCCTCTGTTGAACACATTGTGTTTTACATGTCCTCTTCTGCAGTGAAAAAGCAGTGAATTCATCCCAAAGAGTTACAAGCTGCTTTATTCTGTCGACACAGAGCAGAAATCCTTCTTGTCTTTCTTTGTGACACAAATTTTCACACTTTCTGCACTTTGTGTAATTGCGAGCTCTGCCAGCTCCTGGCCTGCTTTCTGGGCAGGAGACTGGGAATAGGCGTATTATCCCATATTTTAAAATAATTGCTCTGTACATGTTACAGGCTTTGGAAGTGGAATTTGGAAAGTGGAGTTGCTTCTTGGCAGGGTTTTCTTGGCACCCAGCAGTGGGTTTGTTCCTCGGCAGCGGCTCCACGGAGCAGCACGAAGGGGGTTAATGCTGATAAGGCTGGAAAAGTCTCCTGGCTGCTGGCGGGGAACTGACCTCACCTGGCTGGAGCAGCAGGGAACTAACAGAAGTTTTCTGCTCTATTCAGAGCAGGGGTAGTCAAGCATCTGAACTTCCCACCAAACTCTGTTTTCTATTGTACTTTTGATGCCAGCTTTTCTGTAGCACTCGGCACTGAAAGACAAACATTTGCAACTCCATCCTCCTTCCAATTCTGACTGTATGGCATTTAGCCTTGGAAAAAAATAATAGTAAGTCAGTAACAATGCATGGCCTTATTGAAACAGACTGTTTGGGGGAAAAGAGCTTTGCTATTTACGACTTAAGAACATTCAATATGTTTTGGAATTGAGTGTGTAAATAAATAGGGCGCGCTTATGCTTTATGCTGAGATAATGCTGCTGAGTTAATCTTATCTTGAGTTTTCTTTAGAAGTTTTGATTAGGGTGAATGTCATTTTTATCTCTCTTTAAAGCACCTATCATATTGCAGTGCTCTGTGTAAACAGCTGAGGCAGAGGAGCTAATTTCTGCTGTCAGCCTCTTTCTGTAGCCTGAGCACTGCGCTTTGCTCAGTATTTTGCATGAACATCTTAATACAAGAGAAAAAAAATTGACTGTTAATTTATGTTAATGAAGTCCCAACTAATTTTCCTTTGTGATGTTTGCTAGTTTTTTTTCCTCGGTGTACACTTTTCTGTTTTTTTTCCTCAGTATACGTTTTGCTGATTTAAAAAAAAATTATTTTATTTTGTCTAAACAAAACTACATATATTTGCTGTAAGTTTTAATGTACATATAGAGTCAAGGGTAAATTGTGTACTAGAAATAGATCACTGGGTGGATTGCTAAACTTAAATAATACAGGTATTTTCTCTGTCTGTGCCTGGCTAGGGACCAGTGTGCAGAACATGAAGGTGAAGGAGCTTTTTGGCCTCTTTAAGCAGGGCAAGATGACAGTTGCTCTGTAAGAATGCATATTGCCTCTGGATCTATGAGTAACTCTTGACCTGGCCCAGACAACTGATTGACACAATGGTTGGGGGGTATCAGAGCTCCAATACTTGACAGAAACAAAAAACTGCCTTGTCCTGACTTTCTGTGATCCCTCAGTTGGAGTCTTTTGGAAAAATTCTGAGGATGGAGACCCTGCGTTGAAAGACTGTCTGGTAAGATATTGTTGAAAAGAGGCAGGGGGAAAAGAGTTTATGAAGAATTTAGAGCCCTGTTGATCTACTAACCCCATTGAAAAGAGCAGCTCAAGCAGAAAGTCTCCAAAGGGTTAAGTGGAGGCAGGTGTTCAATGGACATGATAAACTATAGCCCTTTCAGCTCTCATGAAATATCTCATTTCTGCTGGGGGCTGGAGACAGCAATGACTCTGTGCCTCTTTATACCTGAAAACCTTCTAAGGACAGATTAGGTTTCCTTGATACCTGTTGCAAATACTGTTATTTTAAAAAAGGCAACAAGCTNTATAAAGACACGTTAATTTGTTTGATGGCAGGAGATATCTCTCTGTAGTTCTGTCCCCAAGCAAGTCATCTACTGTAATGAAGGCAGTTTGGATCTCTGTATGCAGTGTGGCCCTAAATCCATGACAAGAGTGTATCCCTTCCAGATGAGCAGTACAGTGTGTTTGAATGTGTGTCAACAGGAGTGGTTATTTTAGGCTGGAGAAAGTTTATCTTGAGGTAGGCGTGATAAAAGAATATCTTTTTCTGTTCCTTCACTCCCTACACCTAGACAAGCTCCAGTTCCTGTGCTCTCCTCTCCTAGAGCAACATGCAGAATATGGTCTACATCTTCCATCTGAGTTGACTTCACTCTTTCTCTATTTTACACACAATCTGTTTTCCTTTGTCTCCTTGTTCTCCTTCCCTTGTTCCAGGCATGGCAAGCTGAATGGGTGGAATTCAAAGAACAAGGGAATTCTCCCTTGTTCTTCTCTGTTGTTAACATGTGTCTCCTGGTTTTACTGGCCATCGTGAGAAGGTTGCCAGATGCCATGTATGGAAATGCTGATGAGGTTAATGGCACATCAGGAGAAATATTAAAAATCCTGGTTTATATTGGGTCATCTGGCAACTCTTATTTCCAGAATCTCTTTTGGTCTTTAGATGACTCCTGAAAATTCTTTAAAACTTCATAAAAAACTGCAGGATCTGCTCTGTCCATCCCAAAGTTGTCCCCACCTTGTGGCAAGTATTTGGTGGTGTGATCCCAGAGACATGGCTGGTTTGAGGCAGAGCCTATTCAGACTTCATCACGCAGGGCAAATTAAGTAATTACTGTTGTTTTCCTCACCCTTTCCATTTCTCCAGTACTTTTAAGGTTGGTTGCATTTAATTTTCTTCTAGTGGGCCTGGTAGGAAGCAATAGAATGTTTTAAAGAATGTGAGGATTATAAAATTTTTGGAAAGACTCTTTTTTTTTTTTTTTTTCCCCACTTGTTGGCTAATTTGTTTAAATTTGAAGTATTACTGCACATGTAAGCATGAAGAAAAGATTCCAGGAATTTTTCATTTACCAAAATGCATTTTAATCTATCAAAAGCTCCTGACATCTTGAGGCAAGCATGATGTGTTCTTCGTGTTTTCAGTCTTAACTCTGGCTCCCGGCCACGAGGCTGTGAAGGATCATTTTCACCCCAGGCCTCTTGTAGTTGGAGGAAATCAATCTTGTGTGATACAAAATGCCTGAGCATTTGGAGGCATGTCCATCTTGAGGAACTTCAAACTCGTTCCCTTCCTTTCAGGGTCTTGGCTTGGAGGCAAAGGCTGAGCCTCCCTTCTTGTCCAAGAAAAATGAACAAGTCTCGTAAAGATGCTTTCTCCTCCGACTGAATGACTGTTGAGCTGGAAGATTTTTGACTTCTCCCTGGAGTAGGGAAGATGTGGGTGGCCTTCAGCAGAGATGAGGCCTGAGAACAATGTGGCCATTGTTTGAGCTCCTCCAGGAGGTAGCAGAGTTGTTACTTGAACATGGTGGATCTGTTTCTGGTGGGCTGGTAACGCCAAGGCATTGCTTTTTGTCTTGTAATTATAGCAAGTAATAGCTAAAGTTTTCTCCCTTGCTTGTGTTAATTAGTAGTCCTAATGGGATACTATTTGGTTTTCTTTCCCTTCCTCTGCAAAGGTAAGGATCTGAAAGAAATCAAGTGGAATCAGGTGTGAGTTTTGCCAAAGAATGACCTTGGCAGTTTTAAAATGTTCTCTGCATTAGGATTCAGAAAGGCATAACAGTGGCAACAGCAGTCAAACTGATGCTTTGACTCTAAAGCCCATTGCAATGACGCGATCAAAGCACTGGTTTCTGTAGTTGGTGACACCCAGGGACCTGATGTGAGGACCTGGCATCACAGTCACGTCCTTGGGACCTCCTACAACAGGGCCTGGAGTAAGGATTGAGCTGGTATTTGCAGAGTGAATTGGCTCAGGCTCTCTGCAGTTACTCCCTCTTCTTTTTTTATTACAACATGTTTAATTTGAGAAATGATTTAAAACAGATTTGTATGTTCCAATTGTGATTTCTCTCTGCTGTTGCCTGGGAAAGAACCACTGTGTTCTCTGCTGGGGAGATAGGGAGGCACCTGGATGAAGGTTTCCATGCTGGAAACCTTTGGTTTTTGGAACTAATCTCTAGTTTGTTCTGTTTCTTCACAACTGCTCTTTTGGGGGGTCGGGGGGGAGAGGAAAGGCAGTTTCTTCAAGTTGGTATTAAAACAAGCAAATAAGTCTGTTTTCTCTTTGCTGGCTGACATGGCATTTTACCTTAGAAATCTGTTTGAAACATGGAATCTGGACCAATATCAATGGTGACATGCTACACACACATTGCCCAGCTGTGAGTCTATGAGAAGTGAAATCTGTATGTCATAGAAGGTGCAGGCAGAGGTATGCAGCAGATCTGAGATTTCCCTCTGCAAAGTTCTACTGGAGGAACTGCTCAGCTCTGGGTTTTGGTGGTGGTGGGATGGGCTTTTCTTGTTTTACTATTTGAATAAGGTAAGACTGAGCAGCTGCTGCTGCTGGAGTCATTGAGAATGAGTCATAAAGGGGTAGAGATGGAAAATATTTTTAAATAATTGCAATTTGATTAAGAAAAACATACACATGATTTTGAGATGGTTCAGGGCATATAACGAACATGTGGCCCTGCTTGCTCAGATGTTTGGAGCCTGGACCTTCTTCTGTAGTGTGTGTGGCTAAAGATGCTCTGTGCTTCTGCCAAGTCTTCAACCTGGGCACCCCCTTAAAGTCATAGTGTGCTGCGTTGGAAGGAACCATCAAAGCCCTTCTAGTCTAACCCCCTGCAGGGACATCCTGCACTAGATCATGTTGATCAGAGCCTCAGCAAGCCTGGCCTTGGATGTCTCCAGGGATGGTGCATGACACTCAGATCTATTCTTCCTGCCATTTCCACACATGGCTTTCACTTGTCCATTTGTGAGGCTGCTTTTAGAAATAATGATTCAGAGAACTTGCAGGGTGAGACTGCAGATTTTAAAGCATGTTAAAGCTCACATCCTCCAAATGGTAGGTGAGCCCTGGCAGAAGTAGAGCAATGACTTGGCAAAGGCAACAAAAGAAGTTATTGTTAGAAGCACACAAGAAACTAGAGGTTCCTGGCTCAGAAGCCAGCACCCAGACTCCTGACACATGCCACAATTTACCACCACACAGCTTGGTTTTAGCAGGTTTAATGTGGAGCATACATCATCATTAGTCTCACTCCGGCAGCCGATGTATTTTCCTTCTCTTTATTTTCTTCCTGAAAGCTGTGAGCGGCTCCAGTAATTCTGGCAAATAAATCTCATTTCATCAAAGGCAGTGCCTCCTCAAAAGCCCTCTTTGCCTCCATGACTGTGTCTGGGCTCTCAGGCTCCTGCCCAGATGTACAAACAGCCATCACTCGGGCAATGGGATGAGGGACATTCCTTGCCTTATTTCGCAGTGGTAAGATCTGTCGAACAACTGGGACAGTCCTTGCTTATGGTGTTGATTCAGAACTTTATTCATTCCCAGGGAGATGGTTGATTTGATGAACTCTGTGTGAGAAGAATAGTGAGCATGGGTTGTTCAAATGAATTTCAGATGAAAATCAGTGATTCCTCCAGTATTTTATCCTGTGGACTTAAACTGTGGAGCTTTAAGTGACAGAATTCACCCCATGTCTACACAGAGATGTGAACAATATGAAATGTCACACAGTGTGGCTTTTGCTGATATGTCTATTGCAAATAATCTTTTAAAAATCCGGTTTTTAGAAGCAGTATTTTAAAGCAGTGCTTCCAGTGAAAGGAATGGCTTGGTTTAAACCCTCTTATCTAACATTTCTTCAAACAGCACTAATGGTGTTACTATCACTACTTTTCCTCATTTTTTTCAGTCATAAAAAGTGGTAAGAACCATGAAATTCTCAGAGTAACGAAGACTTGCCTCTCTACCTTGAAATAAAACAAGCTTTTTCAGATAGAGAGTTTTCTTGGCATTATTCAAATCAAGATCTCAATTAATAAGAATGTGACTTTGTTCCTGTCACTCGATTTGTTATTACAGATGCTTAGTTTTAATAATTAACCACTGCATATGGTTTGCTCATAGCTTGTTTGTGTAAATAAGCGTAACGAACTCCAGATCTGTTGTAATTGCAGATAAGCTCCGTGTAACACACATGGCTTTGTGTGATCTAACAGTCATGAAATCTGAATGGGTTGTGTTAAGCTTGATGGGTTTGTCCTTGCTTGTAGGTTGTTTTTCATTTGTACAAAAAAGAAAAGGGATCAAGTCAGTTAATACCCTACTTCTATGTTCAGGTTCAGTGACTTGCTCTAGGTGGTTTAGAGGGAATGTTAAAAGTTAAGGGGTTTTTTTATGTCTGAAAGGTACCTCTTCATTGTAAAATAAGACACGATGGGAAGGAATTCTCCTCTGTTTTTTAATAATTTGCTCAGTGGTAGAGAAATGGTTGTTTAATTTTCTTTTGGGGTTAGGCTGAAGTACAGCGGTGAGATATCATTACTGATTGCAAAGAGGTATTTTCATAAAAATAGTTATCACCATGAATCCACACTTTTGTGTTCCCTTTAAAAATAGTGCTGTAATGGAAACATCAGGGCCATGATTTCAGTTAATTAATATAATTTAGTAGCATGCAGAGGATAAACAGAAATCCTTTGCTGCTTGTGTGTTTCTTTTGCCACACAAGAGACATTTAATCAGCCCACATAATTTTAATACTTTGGGATTTGTAAATGTGACTTTTGTTCCTATGTGGTTTTGAAGCCACCCTTGTTATGATTAAGAAAAGAAGAATTCTGAATAAACACTAGACAATGACCATCTCTGGGTACGTGGACTTGCTCTGAAACATGGGGGAAATCACAGTTCCTTTGAAGTTCATGGCACACTTGTTGGTTTCAGCAGAGCTGGAATTAAGCTTCAGGCTTCTCTCTAGAAATTTTTTTCTTTCTATCTAATGTTTTTAAATATTAATGGCATTCAGGTGCAGCTATTGTCTTGCACTCAGGGTGATAACTTCCTACCCTGATCCTGCCTGCTTTCAGAGCCAGGAATCCCACAGTCATCAGCTTTGCTTGAATTTCCCTAAGACACATGAGAAAAGAATTTGGAAGAGTTGAAGGAGTATTTATTTTAATTTTTTTTCTGATTTAAAAAAAATAATCTTTTAAATGAGAGTTAATAATCATGTATGACCCCATGTATTCCATGTCTGGCTGTAAGGATGGACACTACTTCACCTTTTTCACCACTGGCAGCAAGCTGGTTGCACAGTTGGAATAATTTGTGGTGGACTTGGACTTGAGGAATAACTGGACTTACCCTGAATTTCCCAGCCTTTGAACCCCAGAAGATGCTCCCCAGTGAGTGTGACAATTGTGCAGACAGAGCACTGTCCTGAAAGGAATCTTAAGCATATAAATGATTTTTCCTGAATTTGTACAAATGTCTTGGGCACAAGAACATAATAAAGATTTAACTCACCCTGGTAGGGTTTATTGTAGCTTAGACTTTCTTAACTCAGCAACTCAAGAGACAGCAACCCAACAAACTGTTGATGCTTTTAATTTAGCCCTTTCTGAATTACTATCCTAAAAGCCAGCCAGGATGGCTGCCTACCTCCTCCCCTGACAGGTTATTTAATTGTGGTCACTTCTGCATAGTTACGATTTATGATCTGTTGGTTGTGTTCATGAATGCTTTGGGAATGCTGCTCTTTTCTTGGACTGAGTTTGTCCAGATGTATCAATATTTTGGTTTGGATGATATAAAATAAATGGCCAAGATTAACTGTCTGCAACATTCTCTTTTAACGATGAAGTAAAAACCATTTTTCACCTTGGGAGATGACTTTAAAACAAATACTGAGGTCTGCAAAATGGTTATAGCAGCCCATGTGCAAAGTGGCTTTCCATTAGCTTTTGCTACATCATTTTGGCGTCACTCTTAAACCCTGAGAAGACCATGGGGAATCTGGTTGTGATGTTCCATGATGAAGGCTTGGGGTGGTAGAACGATGACCTAAGTGTGAAAGGATAGGGTGAAATCCTTTCAGCTCTCTGGCAGCTCCGTGCTGCTCTAATAGGAGATGAGCTGGGAAATGGTTTGAAGAATTCTGGGATGAGAATGGAAAAACTATATAGTGATTTTTAAAAAAAAAAAGTTTCCTTAGCTCTGATGGAGTAGAGCAGGTCGGATCTCCAAGGGCTCATGTTATCTTGAGCTCTTCAAAGCCTGTTCCTTTGTTGCTGCCCTTACTTAAGGTAATGCCACTCTCTTATGTACAGGAGGGTCCTGAATTGACAATTTCCTAAGCGCATGCATTACAAAACAATGAAGCAAATGCTTTTTTAATGGGAATAAAGAGACCATTTCCTCTTAGCACCCGTCCCTGTCCTGGGGGCAAGAGGCATAGCAGCCTCCAACTGTTATGGAAAAACAAGATGAAAACTCATCTGGGTAGCCTTTGGCACATTCAGGGGTGTGAAAACCAATTCCCTGCTAAAGAGTTGTTCTTGCATTTTTGTTGTTTGTGGAACCAGGAGAGTTTACTTGATTTTGCATAATAGAATCATGAAGTTCAACAAGGACAAGTGCAAGGTCCTGCACCTGGGTCGAAGCAATCCCAAGCACAGATACAGGCTGGGTGGAGAGTGGCTTGAGTGCAGCTCCGTAGAGAAAGACTTGGGTGTGTCAGTTGATGACAAACTCAGCATGAGCCAGCAGTGTGCACTCGCAGCCAAGAAGGTCAACCAAATCCTGGGTTGCATCAAGAGGAGTGTGACCAGCAGGTCCAGAGAGGTGATTTTGCCCCTCTACTCGTCACTGGTGAGACCACACCTGCAATATTGCGTCCAGTTCTGGAGCCCTCAACACAGGAAGGACATTGAGCTGTTGGAGAGGGTCCAGAGAAGGGCCACGAAGATGGTCAAAGGCTGGAGCAACTGCCCTATGAGGACAGGCTGAAGGAGTTGGGGTTGTTNTGTAAATTGGAGGGGGGTAGGTTTAGACTTGACATAAGAAAGAAATTCTTTACAGTGAGGGTGGCGAAACACTGGAACAGGTTGCCAGGGAGGTGTTCAAGACTAGGCTGGACAGGGCACTGGGCAGCCTGGTCTAGTAGGAGGTGTCCCTGACTATGTCAGGGGGGTTGGAACTTGATGATCTTTGAGGTCCCTTCCAACCCGGACTATTCTATGGTTTGAGTTAGAGGAGACCTTAAAGGTCATCTAGTTCCACCCCCCCTGCCATGGGCAGGGACACCTCCCACTAGACCAGGTTGCTCAATGCCTCATCCAACCTGGCCTTAAACACCTCCAGGGAGAGGGCATCCACAACCTCTCTGAGAAACCTCTTCCAGTGTCTCACCACCCTCACAGGAAAGAAATTCTTTCTGATTTCCTGCCAAAATCTCCCTTCTTCCAATTTACATCCATTCCTCCTAGTCCTGGCATCCTGAACCCTATTAAAAAGTCCTACTCAAGCCTTTATGTAGCCCCCTTCAGGTATTGAGAAGCTACTATGAGGTCCCCCCTGAGCCTTCCCTACGTATAGTCCTTGGGGTTCCCAAGCTACTGGCCCAAAGGCCCTGAGGCTGAGGTTGGCTCTGGTGATGGATGGACAGTAGACCATGCCTGGGAAACAGTGTAATAAAGTGGAGGAATTGGATCTTCCCAAATTCAAACAAGGAACTTCTGGATTTGCTGTAAGAAAATCTGGTATGATGAAAATGAATGTGGGATATAGAGGTATATAATAAACCTATTGTGCAAAAGTCAGCTTGGAAGAGGGCAGATGGTTTCGTTTGGGGAATGGTAAGAGCAGTTGGTTCTTTTGATACATTAATTTGGGCATTTTAAAATTATTTCAGCTAGGTAGGAAGGATTTTCTGCATTAAGCATTAACTGGGTCAGGCTGGCTTCCAAAGGTGACGTTTGACAGCATGGCTTGAGTTTGACATGGGGGGACACTGGAAATGAGGTGATGAAAGTGTGAGTTGGCCAGACTGGGCTGTGGAAAGCCCTGGCCTGTGCTGTACTTTACCAACAGACAAGTAAATTGGCTACTTTAGACCTGACAATGGTTTGATTTTTTGATAGAAAGAGCTGTTTCCACAAGATCAAGTCTTTGATATTTCTGTTATTTTGTTTTTTTAAAGCCAGAGAAAGCTTTGGGTATGTAATACCTGCAGGGCTGCTTTTTTGTACAAAGCCAATCTGATAGAAACAAAACAACAAAAGCAACAAAAGGAGCACTTCATTTTCTTGTACAAGTACACAATATTTCATATTAATTTCATGTGTGCTTCTGGGAGGATGGAGTTAATTAAATACCAAGCACTTGCTTTGTTTCTGTCTAATAACCAATGCAATTAAACTGGGCTGAACTCTTAAAGTGCAAGAGAAAAAGCAGTTTTTTGTAAGAAGTGAGCACATCTCGTTCTGAGTTCTCGGGGTGGTGTGTCGCCGCAGCTAGTGAATGTGCTTTTTAAGTGGAATTTCACCTTTCAAAGAATTTTTCAAAAGAAAATCTGGATAATCTAATCTGTCGTCACGTAAAACTTGTGGTGTGATACCCATGCCCTGCTGTGTTGTGGTTTTTTAGTGGCACTGCCTTGTCTAAATCAGAGATATTTTATAGGTTATTTTAAAAACTGCTGCTTGAGCTACTAAAGGTACATCTGCAGCGAGAAGCTGCGTATTTGATTTGAAGCTGATTACTTTAACTTGGAAAATATTTGTATAAGCTTTCATTTGGTTTGTGAGCTAATTATATAGAAGTGACAGTAGTTTAATTAGACAACACAGTTTATATTTATGGAAAGTGTTCACATGCTGTCTTTTGTGAAAGCTGAAGAATCCAAGAAGGAACACAATGTTTCCCACAAACCATACATCTCCGCAATTCCACAGTCTTTCAGCAGCTGGACTAAAAAGGGTTTTAATACGAGTTATGTGTTTAATTAGGGAAGGGAGCCTTGGCAGATCTTCTGACTTGTAGTTCATTTTAAAGTCTTCCAAAAAACCAGAGAAAATTAAAAAGAATATGGAAAAAAAAGAAAAAGAAATCAATCCAATTTGGTTAAATTGTCATATGTAAATTAATAACTCATTTTTTTCCACTTCACAAAGATATCTTCTTTGGCCCCTCCTGATGGATTGCACGGGGCAATTACTTCCAAATGAGGAACTCCAGGCTGGAACTCAGCTGTGAATTCTCATGGGCTTCCCAGAGGCCCTGCTGATGATGATATCCCCCCACCCCCCCATCGCAGCCTTGTGGTTTCCCAGTGCCCCACAAGATTTTGCCTCCACAATTCCTCCCCCATGTTGGTTAGCTAGCCCAAGGAGAGGCTTCTTCCAAAAGCAAAAACCCTCTTGAGAGTGGGCTGTGGGGGAGAAAGCATCTTGCATGAGATTCCCACCCGCAGTGTCCATCCTGCCTGCTCACTGCCAGGCTCTCACAGCTCCAGTTGGTGGGTTCTCTATTGCTCTTTTCCCTTTCCAGGCTGGTTGATCATTTGTGGTAATCAAAATCCACTCCCTTTGTGCCAGTTGTGTGTGGGAGAAGATCAATATAATTAGTGGAAAATCGAAGTTAAATGGGTTTAAGCCACAGTAATTGGAAGCAAGAGTACAAATTGCCTACCGGTTCCTTTTATTAGGTTTAAACACTTGGTAGCAAATGGAAAACAAATTGCAAAGGGAAGAGTTGCATCAAGACAACTGGAATTTCTTTAGTGTCTTCACAAGGAAATACCCAGTGGGTTTGAGTTCTGGGATTGTTACTTAGCCAGCTAGACTTGAAAAATCCCTGTCTATGGCAGGGGTGTTAGAACTAGATGATCTTTAAGGTCTCTTCCAACCCAAACCATTCTATGATTCTATGGTCTGTCTCATAGCAGCCCTTACTTCTGGGATACAGGGTTGAATACAGCTAAGGATGGATAATTTTTTTTTTCTTTTCATCTGAAATAGCAAAATTTCAGGGGTGGTAGAGTTTAGGAACCTCCTTCATGAACTTCCTTCAAAGAGCCGCCATGTGTTACTGGGGCTGCCGCAAGGCATGGCCACTGCCTCCCCATCTCCTCCTCTCCCTCAAGAAGGCAAAATGTTAAACCCATGGAGTTTAGTAGATCTGACAGAGAAATTCTTCACGTCTGGCCTACATGTCGACCTAAATTTGGTTTGTATCTTGTGGGCTGGGGCAAGTGCTGGAAGCTATTAGAACGCTGAACAAAAAGCTCTATTCAAGGACTATCGCCTTCCTGCTGAGGTAATCCAAGTATCAAAAATGTAAAAATATGGTGTAGGAGACTGTGGCTGCCACAGATGAGGGCTTTTAAAGGTGTCTGGGACATCACTCACTTCAAAAACGTTGCTCATACAATATATGATTAATTGGAAAAACTCAACAGTAGAGCCCAATAGAATGTCTGCATCTATATCCAATTATATCAAATTGAACACTTTTAATAAAGCAGAGTGGCAAGCTGGTAAAAATTTTCTCTTGTCACTCAAAGTTAGGACAGGAAAACATTTTTCTTTCCCTCGAAATAGCTGTATTTATTATATCTGACCTGTTTTAACATTGCTGGTTTTACTTAAGGACAAGAAAGAAATAAATGCTTTTCTTCATTTGATGCCTTTTCTCTAGCATGAAATTGTGTTACCAAGAAAAATAAGGTAGAAATGGTTTCCAAAACACAGCCCAGAATAGTCAAACATTCTTCCTTTTTTTTTTCTTTTTTTAAAAAATAAAGCTTCTTAATCCTAATTGTTTGAATCTCTTATAAATTATTTACTTCCTGAGCAGCAGCTTGTTCTCATTTTTAAGCTGTAAAACAGCTATATGTGGGGTGGAGTTTTCAGTAGTTTCTTTGGGAAAGGTGAAAATAGGGGTGAAACCAGACCATATAAACTGGTCTGACTTCTCGTTGTGGTCTCTTTTCTATTACCTGCTCTTAGTTGCTTCTTAATCAATACATTGTAGGAAGCAGGAGAGCCACTGAAGTCCATCCTGAGCTTGTTTTACTTTTGGTATTTTCGAGTATTTTCGAGATATTTATGCAGATTTTTTGGGGTGTCACGTGCTGTGATGGATTTGCCTGAAGAGCAAATCCAGGCATGGCTGTGAACTGAAGATCTTTAGTTGTTCTCCACAGCCGGAAGTGAGAGTTGTTTATATTATTTAATTTTATTTATTTTACTTCTCTTTCTTGACTTACTTCAATAATGAACTCTGCAGCTGGTACCAGGCAGGTCAAGGATAAAGATCAGTGGTGTTGAGGCCCCAGCAGGCAGATGCTGAGGGTGTTGGTGTAAAGTGAGAGTATTTTTGTTGTAATCTGTAGGAAATGGGCAAAGGTACAGCAGCCAAGACCATTGTGGGGTGGGTCTGTACACATGAAGTTGAAACTCAGCCCATCATTTCATGAAAAATCCACTCACAGCAGATGCCCAAGGAAGCTTCCAGCATCTTTCACAGCTTTCCACAATCCATTGTCCTAATCTTGAATCAGCATTGTATGAATTGCTTATTTCCCTATTTCCCTAAACGTGAGAGACAGAGCCGCACTGTGGTATTTTGCATTCTATTTTCTTCACTCTCAGATGATTTAAATGAGAGAAATGGCATCTGTTCTGCCATTCTCAACGTACAGAACACATACAAGAAGTCTTTATTTCCTACTGCTCGATCGATGTAAGTGGGAAGATTGAAATTTTAATTTGATCCTAACAATTTTCAAATAGAAAATTGTCAGGATCAGTTTTCAAACTGCATGCCAAAAATGTGTCTGCTTGGCACTAATTTTATATTGAAAAAGATGAAAAATGGGAAGGATTGTTGTAATAATTCACTCTTTGCTGTGACAGCCTGTCTTAGCTGGAGGGAATAATTTTTCTTGTGGGACAGGCAGGGTGATTTCTGGGTGTGTGATCTACTTGCTAGGTACTGAATACAAGAGTGGCAATAATTTATTTTTTATCAGTATTTTCCTGTAATTCTTGCCTTTGATTCTTTGTATGCTTTGATAGGGCCACAGTTGCTCAAGATGTAAAATGGTGCTTATGGCCTCCAGTCATTTGTACCTGGCTCCACATTATTTCTGTAGAATAGACATAGAATAGCTGGAATCACAGAATGTGTTGTGTTTGAAAGGCCCTTCCAGTGTCATCAAGTCCCACCCCCTGCAGTGTATAGGCACATCCTGAAGTAGATGAAGTTGCTCAGAGCTTCAGCAAGCCTGGTCTTTGATGTCTACTGGCATTGATGTGGCCTCCACCACCTTTCTGGGCAACCTGGGACAGTGTCTCATGGCCTTCATAGGGAAGAACTTCTTCCTCATGTGTCATCTAATCCTGCCCTGCTCTAGTTTCAAATCATTGCCCCTTGTCCTCTTGCTTCATGCTCTGATAAACAGCCTCTAGAACTTATAATCAACTTTACAGAATCACACAATCTTTCAGCACCAAGAGGAGTTTACCATGCAGGTGTAAGGCACAGCCCAGCTGGGTGGCCTCCTGGGGACTCTCAGGGCTTTTCCTACACAACAGGACTCCATGTGCTCTCCCTCCCTTCTAAAGGGGATCCCACTGGATTTCACCAGAGAAAAAAGAACCTGGAAAGAAGGGAGGAATCACAGAAATGTCAGGGATTGGAAGGGATCTCGAGAGATCATCCAGTCCAAGCCCCCTGTCAGAGCAGGAACACCCAGATAAGGTCACACAGGAAGGTGATCAAGTGGGGTTTGAATTTCTCCAGAGAAGGACACCCCACACCCTCTCTGGGCAGCCTGTGCCACTGTTCTCTCACCCTCAGCCTGACAAAGGTTTTTCTCCTATTTCTGTAGAACCTCCTGTGTTCCAGCTTGTCCTAATAATGGAGAAGAACCTGGCTCCATCCTCTTGACACTCACCCTTTCCATATTTATAGACATGACTGAGTTCACCTCTCAGTCTCCTCCAGGATAAAGAGACCCTCAGCCTTTCCTCAGAAGGGAGAAGCTCCAATCCCTTTAGTATAATGCAAAGCCACATGGTGCTTTTTTGTTGTGCTTTCCTCACATCTTTTGAGAAATTACTGTAAAAATAGTAATGGAAAGCACCCTCCCACTTAAGAGAGATGGTTTTCATTTCTTAACAAGTTAATAATTAGTGACTTTGTTTTTGCCTGCACAGTTATTAGTGAAATGGGCTCTAAAGATTCCCTGAAAAAAGTTGCTGGATGTAACCATGCAGAAAGAACTGAAAAATACCCACTGGGTCCTATATAGGGTTTTAAACTCCCAAACCAGTACAGCAAATGATATTAAAGTGGTGCACTGGGACCAGTGCATAATCCAGGTCTGAATCAAGTTTCCAGATTTCCCTTCTCATGGCAGTGGTATTCCAGGATTGCTTTATGCTTTTTCCATTTGGAACGAAATAACTATTTTCTTTACTATTTTTGTTCTCGATTTTGATCGTTTACGCATTTTAAATCTGTAATGTCACCGAGTCAAAGTGATGGATTCCACAGAACATCAGGAATTTGGTATTTTCCTACTGAAAACTTCTTTAGGCCTTCCAAATGCCAAGTCTGACATTAGGTAAGTGCTTAAAAGCTTGACCCAAAATCAGATGGGTCAACAGAAAAAGACTTGCGCTGAATTTCAGTGGGCTCTGATGGAGATGTGAGTATGTACTGTTCATCAGGCTATTTCCAGGCTGTTCTTTTTCTTGAGGTTCACAGAGGAAATAGGGGGTTTTAAGTGACAAGAATAAATTGGAGAGATAAATGGAAGGGAGCAAAAGGTATGCAGCCAGCGAGGGCTTGCTCCTGCTGTCAGCCATGCAGGTGTGGGTCTTGCTATCTTGTAAGATCAGCCATGGGGCTGATTTTACACCAGATTTGCTAATTTTCTTTGTGTGCTCTGCTCAAGGGGGTCACCCTGGCCCTGCACACCTGGGTGTTAGAGGCCTCTTGTCAGATGAAAGCACAGGTATTTTCCTCTCTCTGGCATTTGGCAATGTTTAAACTCAATGAGGAAAATGTTTAGAAAGAGTTTGCGGTTTGGCAAGGACTTGAAAAACACAGCAAACATGTAGAGAAACTCTACCTTTTCCACTTGTGCCATCTTTCAGTCCTTGGCTCACAGACTGGGACCCTGTGCCAAATTCTCAGGTTCTGGCATAATGTGCTCCTTGCTGACCTTCCAGCAAATTTGGTTTAGGTTTGTTTCCTGGAGTGGTTTTCCTTGGTTCTGCTGGTTTTCCTGAGAGTTCCCTGGCTTTTGTGTTTTGGAATGTTCTGCTTGTTCGGGATTTTTTTGCCTTTCTTGAGTCCAGTGCTGAGCCATGAAGATGATGAAGGGATTGGAACATCTGCCTTGTGAAGAAAGGCTGAGGGAGCTGGGTCTCTTCAGCTTGGAGAAGAGGAGGCTGAAGGGAGGCCTCATTCATGTCTATAAAAAAGGGTGAGTGTCAGGAGGATGGAGCCAGGCTCTTCTCAGTGACCTCCAATGATAGAACAAGGGGCAATGAGTGCAAGCTGGAATACAGGAGTGTCCACATAAACTCTAGAAAAACCTTTGTCAGGGTGAGAGAAGAGTGACACAGGCTGTCCAGAGAGCGTGTGGAGTCTCCTTCTCTGGAGACATTCAAACCCCACCTGGATGCCTTCCGGTGGGACCTGATGTGGGTGTTCCTACTCTGACAGAGGGATGGGACTGGATGGTCTCTTGAGGTCCCTTCTAATCCCTGACATTCTGTCATTCTGTGTGATTCTGTGAGTTGCTCCATTTCACTGGAGTTAATAACACTCTTTTTATTGAATACCCACAAGTGGTTAAAACCTTTCTCCTGGTGAGCAGCACGTGGAAAACCACAGTAACTTACACCATCATTGACTTGCTTTTTTCCACCCTTTTTTT
>VZTY01026066.1:179974-314850 GCA_013400935.1 Turnix velox | reverse complement strand
TTTTTTTTCCCCCTTTTTTTTTTTTTTTTTTTTTTTTCCCTGGAGCCAGGAAACTCCTCAGTGCAGCTGGAAGGGCTGTGTCACCTTCAGGGAATCACCCTCAGAGTTCCCTGCAGCATTTTGCCTTCACTTGGAGGTCTCACATCAAGGTACTGACCTGATCTGACCTCTCTCACCTTCTCTGACCCATAAAACATCACAGCCTGAGGTGCTGTTATTGCAGAAACACCTGGGACATGCATTTTTTTCTTGACTACTGGAAAAAAAAAAGTGGAGTTTTTCTTTCACACTAATTCTAAGTGCTGTATTTTTATCATTCCAGAGGTAATGATTTGAAATTACTTAATTTTGCTTCCAAGGATAGCAATAAGGATTTAATGGAGACTCACTTGACAGAATTTACTGCCTCATCATAGGGTATTTTTAGGATTGTGGAGAAAAATAGAGGTCTGAATTGCTGTATACTCTGGGAAGCACGAGGCTCGTGCCTGTTTGAGGTCATGGCTTGTTTTATCCTTGTTCAAACTTGTTAGAAAAATCATGGTCTTAAAGCCAACTTAGACATTTTCCTTGTATTCACTGGCCAGTGGGAGATGGTTATATGGGTATAATGTAGTTGAACAGTTTCAAGTCATTGTTAACCCCTTAAATAGTTCCACTCTTTGCTTAATTTTTTTTCCTGGACTAAAAGCAGGGCAAACTGATGAGTGATGTTTACAATTAAAGGCCTGTGATTTGCATATCTGATGAACTCATTGTCTTTAAAAGATTTCTGGTGGATAAACATAGGGTTAAGGTTAATCTCCTGGACTTTGAGGGATTAAAATCAATTTTCTGAGTGATAAGACCTGAGGTTAATAATACTTCTTGAACACTTAGTGCCTTGAAGTAAAGCTTCTGGATGTTCCCCATGTTTCAGTACAAGTGCATATTGTCACCAGTGTTTTCTCCTGACAATGGAGGAGAGAGAAAAGCGGCTGCTTCTGAGTGATTAAATGACACTTATTCTTCTGCTCTTTATTCAGCTCTTTCCCAGCTGCTGACAAAAGGTGCCTTCTCTGAATACAGGCCTGCAAACAGTCCTCCTGTGTTAGTAAAACACTATAAATTCCAGATGCTTTGCAACTAAGCTTGGCAAAAACCTTGCATTCAGGGGGAAAAAAGTCTATTTTTCATTACAAGTGAAGGCATTTTCCCCATTTTTCCTTAGAATGATGCCATTAGGCTTTTAAATTCTAATGAAACATTGAAAACACTAAAGGAAAGACTTCCATCATTGAAGATTATATGTAGGAGGGTTTCCCTCTCAGCTGTGATGTTCAGATGCCTCCTCCAGTTCTCAGTGATCCTAATTCCCTGAGAATTTTCACAGAGAGCTAAACTTTTTTTAATCAGACATTTGCAAGTGAGCGCTTCCTGTGTGCTCCTTCAAAGACGAATCCTTGGGAGTGAAAATATTTAATGGGGATTTGAAAACTTTTCTACCTGCAGCATGGTCACTGCGACATCCGTGCCCATCTGATGGCCAGGACAGCCAGATAATTGGCACTATCTTTAATGAAAAAGCTTGCTGGAGAGCAGAGAGCTTTCTGCCAGTCATAGAATCATAGAATGGCTTGAGTTGGAAGGGGCCTTCAAGATCATGTAGTTCCAACCCCCCTGTCATGGGCAGGGCCACCTCCCACTAGACCAGGTTGCTCAATGCCTCATCCATCCTGGTCCTTAACACCTTCAGGGACTGAGGGGGCATCCACAACCTCTCTGGGTTACCTCTTCTAGTGTTTCACCACCATCCTCACAGGAAGGAACTTCTTTCTTAAATCCAGCCTGAATCTCCTCTCTTCCAATTTGCATCCATTCCTCCTAGTCCTGCCATCCTGGACTCTATTAAAAAGTCCTATCCCAGCCTTTCTTTAGGTTCCCTTCAGGTATTGATGAGTTACTATGTGTCCCCTCGAGCTTTCTCTTTTCTAGGCTGTACTGTCACCCTAACAGTGCTGCTGAGAAGTTATACCCACCTGCTTTGGCACAAATGGCCCCATGCTTTCAGGTATGGGGGATTTTTTAAATTGCTGTGTTAATTGTGTGCGCAAAGGACATGTCAATTTGTATGGTTTTTTATTTTTCCTCTAACTATCATGTGGTTTGCATTCTGCCCTTCTCATTGTGTCTGGGGATGTCTTTAGCCTCTTGCAGCAGGCAGGGAGAATTGCTGCTGTAGTTTATAATGCTCTGTCAGGCTCGTGACCATAAATAATCCGTGGCGGAGCCGTGATTACACTGCATTTCCCCAGGAGCCCCAGGCTACCTTTGCACTGGGCAAGCACCCACTCCCTGGCTTCAGCCTTTCCAGGGACGCCTATTCTCAGTTTATTTTTAAAAGTTGCAAATGGATAATTTCTTAAATGGTTTGTTATTGTTATTTAAGTTGATTTAATATTTAGGCTTTTGCTTTTGTGCTTTACAGGGACTGCAAATTAAAACCAGTTTGGGCGAGGAATGTGTCCTCGCTGCAGCTTTGGAACATGCATGGAATCTAAAGTTTATGGCTTTGAAAGCACTTGCCCCCTTTCAAATGTTTCTAATAAGATAGAGTGTGGTGATTTACACCTCTTGAGATATTGAGCTGCTCTCCAAGAATGTTGTTTGGCTCTTAGGGAAAGCCAGCATTGGTGGGCCTGATTTTTTGGGAAGAGGAGCTGGGTTGGGAGGGAAGCTGATGTGATTTCATTGAAATTTAAGCATTACATGTGTAAAAGAATTCATTATTTAACACTTTCTCTGCACACCACAAATGCGTTTGGGATCCATAAGCTGCTGGGTTTCTGGAGAGGACAAAGAGGGGAGCAGAGCCATCAAAAGAGTGGTGTTTCCTCCCTCTCCGAAGGGCATTGCTGTACCAGGGAAGTAAAATTTGACTCCTATCCCAAAGGTGCCTCTTTGTCTCTCAAGTCCTGAGCTCTGGAGCCGAAAGCAGTGGCTCAGAGCCACCCACTCCAGGGGCTGAGGCTGTCCCAGGTTTTGTATGATAAAATTTTAAAGGTTTTCTTAACCTTCAGGGCTGGTTTCTCAAGGTTAAATTTTATTTCAAAGAGCATACAGTTCTTAATTTCATTCTTTATTTCGTATACATATATATATACCTATATTAGAAAGCTGTAAAAATCCCAATCCTTTTTTCTGTCTTCAATCTTCTTCCCATTTCTGAGAACTTGCAATGGGAATTGTCATTCCCGGGACTGTTTTGCAGCTTGGCTGGTGTGTAGCAGTTACCCTGATTTCTCCACCACCTTTATTGGCTCATGTTGGGGGTTTGGCTGGTGAGTAGAAGAGAAGCAAGCAGGGCTGTACCCACCTTTTGGAGGCAGTTCCATGAAAAAAACAAGCAGAGAATCTCCCTAATCTACAAACCCAGGAACTGTTTCTCCCCTGAGAATTGTTTGTGTTTTTTAAGGATTAAAGTTTGAGTTGTGTGGGAAATCATGATTGCCCTTATAGAGAACCAGAGCATTTAAAAGCTGTGGGTTTGTCCAGGGTTACACCAAAAGCCAAACCTGTGAAACTCTGTAAAAGGGGCCTGAATTCAGGGTGAGCTGCCTGGGGGGGCATGTGGAGCCATTGGCTGGATGAGCTGGGGCTCCTTTGGAGACACAGTCTTGGGAATGATGTTTCCAAGCTCTGAGCTGCCCTTTAATCTGCCAGGTGGGCTGAAGGGAAGCCAGGAAACTGGAAGTCTTGGGAGCCCAGGCTCCAAAGTGTCTGGCTCAGCCATGGTTGCAGGCTCTGGCTCCGCTTCAGCTACTGGTGGGGAGCCAGAGCCCAGCTCCCCAGCAGCTCCTTGGGGAACTGAACTGGGGCACAACGGCAACTGGGAGCTGTGGGAAATGGAAGGCACTTTGCCAAAGGGCTGAGAACTGGAAGGGCAAAACCCTCATTAAACCCAGAGAGGGTCCCATCCTAATCTTGTCAGGGGTTCCACAGCAAGTATTTCCGAGCTGAACCAGCTCCAGGTGATGTTTGGATTGTGCAGGTTTGGCATTCTCCAGTGGAAACTCACTCTCTGAAAGAATTCCTGACCAGCATTTTTATAATCCTGGGATTTTCTCCTTTTCATACAGAAGTTAATTGTGTTGATTGAAGTCTTGCTTTTATAGGAATAAGGTCATTGCTTTAAAATTTTTTTCAGTGGTTTTATTTTGTGCCATTGTGGCTGTTTGTTACTTATTTTTTCTAGTTGAATTTCTATACCAAATATTCAGGAGGCTGATCAATGCATCTTTCACAGGCTGGAGTAGAAAATCAGACACGTACAACGGGAAAAATCTGGTTCCCACACAAGACCATCCAAATTTGAGACAAATGAATTTTACTGTGCCATGCCAGACCTGGGAGTCTATGCTCTGGTCATGTCATCAGGTTACATACCCACCATCTAAATCGGTGTTTCTTGCTGGAGATTCTTGGCCCAACCCAGGTTTTGTCCCTTTGAAAGAAGCTTTTTATATTCTACAGCTTGATTTCCCAAGCACCTCTTTTCTTCTGCCTGATTAATGTTGTGGGTAGATAGGAATTTTGTGCCTGATTTCTCCAAGGTATCACTCTGTCCTCTGTTATATCCATTTTGGAGCATGTGGAGAATATGGAAAACAGCAGAAGGGGGAACGGGGGATGTTGACTGAGAGTCATCAATGTGGGCAGGTGAAAACAGCAAACCACTTCCTAGGGTGTATCAGGTAATGGATATTAATCACTGAGTGGTTGGGGTTGGAAGGGACCTCAAATATCATCTAGTTTCAGCCCCCCTGCCATTGGCAGGGACACCTCCCACTAGACCAGGTTGCTCAATGCCTCATCCAGCCTGGCTTTAAACACCTCCAGGGATTGAGGGGGCATCCACAACCTCTCTGGGCAACCTCTTCCAGTGTCTCACCATCCTCACAGGAAGGAACTTCTTTCTTAAATCCAACCTGAATCTCCCCTCTTCCAGTTTGCATCCATTCTTCCTAGTCCTGCCATCCTGGACCCTATTAAAATGTTCTATCCCAGCCTTTTTGGAGTCCTTTCAGGTATTGAGAATCTGCTATGAAGTCTCCCCTGAGCCTTCTCTTCTCCAGGCTGAACAACCCTAAGTCCTTCAGCCTGCCCTCATAAGGGAGGTGCTCAGTCCTGTCATCATCTCTGTGACCCTCCTCTGGACCCGCTCCAACAGCTCAATGTCCTTCTTATATTGAGGGCTTCAGAACTGGGCACAGTGCTCCATTTGGGGTCTCACCAGAACTGAATAGAGGGGCAAAAGTTTCAGAGTAAAAGTAGAAGGTTTTGGGAAGAATTCTTTGCACCACTTTGGTTTATATCTCTGCAGACCATCACTAATATGGTCAGACTCCTTCATGAGGCTGCAGATACAGCTTGTTTGTTCAAGCCAAGTGCTGGCTGCAGCAACTGCTAATGCTCTGTATGAATAAAGTATTTACCTGAGTAACTGCTGGAAAGGCAGGGAACGTAACCCAGGCAGAGATTAACACTGAGGCAAAATTAAATTTGTCTCAACTGGCCATTGGTAAATCTTAGGTTCAATGTTTTCAGAGTGGAAAGCCTGTGAGGTGCTGGAATAGCTTTCCAGCAGGAGCCGTTTGGGCAAGAAAATTAATTAGCTTGACAATGGCACTCATTCAGTTCATTAGCAGTGCAGCATGCCCTCAATGAAGGGGATAACTGCACCAAATCATCCCATGTGTGATGGCATAAAAGCCATCACAACTCCTTGAGCCCTCCTTTGGAGCTCAACCCAGCATTCCCAGCCATGGCTCTTGGCTCGGCATCATCCTGCCCACCCCAAGCTGCCAGCAGCCCACCCGTTCTCCCTGCTCCTCCATGAAAGGGCATTTTGTGGAGCTGATTCACTAGCTTGTTTTTACTCTTTTGCTCCTTTTGTGTAATCCTTGCTCTTTCAAGCTCTAACAGCCTCCCCTCAGATGGCTTGCCAACAGCAATTGTGATCCTGATGTTTCATGCCAGGTTCATCTCACTGTCCTCGCAGGGTAAGTGAGGCTTATAAGCGCTCCAGTGAGTGCATCTTTCCTTTTGTGAGGCCACAGTTAATTGCAATTAAACAGTCAGTCTTTGTAAAATGAATATTATTGTTGCTGTGCTGTGTGTGTGCTGCTGTAGCTTCAGGAACGACTGGCAAATACAAACGTAGCCTTTTGCTTACTGGGATTTTTTAATATATTTTAATCACCTGTTTGCCTTGGCAGAAAGGTATATTTGAGATATTCAAATCAGTGGGAAAATAAACTGGTAACTTTGCTTTAAGTATAATCTGACATCTGTTCCTTTCTTCTTTTCTGTTCGGCTTCCTTCATTATGCTTTTTCATAGGTCTCTTTGTTCTCAAAGATGTTAATTTCTTAGGGTGTTTATACCACATACCAAAAAATGTGGATTTGAAAGACTTCTTTAGAATTTAAAGTTGCTTTTATTATCCTGAAACCCATTTCTACCACCCTTCAGACATGTACAAACTGAGCTTGTGGGAGTAACCCAGACAACCTTGAGCTTTTATGGACTGATGGAAGTGTTGAATGTTTCATGTGATGGGGCTGACCATCAGGATGATCTCCAAGTGATCTCAGTTATGAGTATGAAACCAGGGTCAGGTGTTCCTGGGCCAAACTTGGGCATTAGCTTTCTTTCCTCAGTATCTTTTGCCACTGCACAAAGCTGTGGTGTGACAACCTCATGGTTGCAGGATCCTGCAATGTTGGGATTAACTTCCTGTAGTTGTGGCCTTCAGCAGACCCAGTATAGGCCACAGGAGGTAAATCTCTGTAGATTACACTGTGGATCATTTGATTTCTTCTCTTGCACACATAACAAATGAGACCATATCAATTCCCTAATAATTATGAATACTGTCTAATCCCTGGCAGGGAGGTTGGAACTAGAGGATCTTTAAGGTCCCTTCCCACCTAAGCCATCCTATGAATCATGAACATAACCATTTATTGAAAGACTTATTGTGACAGAAGAAAATTCTTTATTATTATTGGTGTAATTGTGGTGAGGGTCTCTTGCCACTGAGCAGGACACCCAAGATACTGAAATTGTTGGATATTTAGCACCTCATGGGAAACCAAATGGAGTTTTGCCATCATCATCCCAAATGGACTGTCACATCCCTCTAGGTAGTGCCTCATGTGGTTCTCCAAAAGTGCCCCCACTGGAAATAAGCATTACTTAGAAAGAAAAACCCCAAAATAACCTCCTGACTGCAGACCCTCTCATCTCAATTGTACATGCGGTCAGGCTGGAGGTCACAGATGTGTTGCAGAAGGAGCAGGGCTCTTTGCCTGGCTTGGAGATAGAAAGGATTTCAGTGCTTCTCATGACTGGTTCCCAATGTTTCACAAGCAGAGGTTTATTTCAAAATTTAAGAGAAGAAAAACTGTATTTTAACTAAGGAATGTAATTCCCTCTCCCCCCAAAGAGATATTTATTCAAAAGCTGGAGTGGGTCCAGTTCAAATGTTGAAGACTGAGCCAGTACAGGGACTCACAGCACATGTTCATCACCATGCAGGTGCGAGGGGAAAGGGAGTTTAGGCTTGAGCCGTTTTGAAATATTACTTTTACCTCCATGTTTGACATTTTCTAGCTCTTTTATAAGGAGTGATGGAAATATACGTTTTTCTTCCTTCAATAAAATGAACTTGTAGCTCGTTACAGGTGCGAGATTGACAACCACGGAGACTGAAGTCTTCTGTTTACCCCCAGAATAAGCCCAGCATGGGGAAAGCCTCCTTCACGTGTTGCCTCAGCCTTGACCCGGTGAGAAATTCATCCGTTCCTGTTACACCTCCAGCTTTTGTGACTCTGTGAGGGAGGAGTCAGTTCAGGCAAGTTCCAATGATGCCCTTATTCCTCATTAAGAAATTTTTTGGACCCAAGCAGACCACCCTACAAGCTCCCTCCAGAGCAAGTGCAGTCAGCAGGATAAACCTCATCATCTTCTCTTTTGCTTTGTACACGCCAAACTGAACGTGTCTTTGATCAGCCCCAGGTGAAAATTCAGCTCTTGCCATGAAAAACAAGTCTGAGGAAAAAATGACTAACCAAACACATACAGAGAAAACCTCAAATGACTCCTCGCTTTCCTCTTCCCATCTTAATCACTGGGGTATTTATCCTGCACAATTAGGGAGTGTCTGAATGCCTGTGTTTCAGGACAATCATTAATAGTGGCTTTGCATAAAGAGTGGTCTGGTCTCAGAAAACATGATGGAGAGGGTTAAGTGCAGAAATCTTTGCATTTCTTTTGGTTTTGTGACCAACAAAATTCAGACAGTTTTGCTTTGGAAAAATCCATGACATACACAGCTTAACAGGTCATCTTCAAAACCAGTTTGTGAGGATTGACTGAATTCCAAGGAGAGAGGTCTACAAACACTCCAACAAATCACTCTGGGACATAAATTTATGCCTAATGGTAATACTGCTGCCCTCAAAAATTTAACTTGCCAGTTAATGTTCATGCAGAAAACATTTTCATTACTGCCCTGTCCTAAACACCGTTTTTCTTTCTGGAGTTTTGTTGGGTTTTTTTCATATTAAAACTTCTGTGAAGAACAAAACTTCAGTAAACTCACTTGTGATGAAACTAGTACCAGTGAGGTCTTAGCATAGTGAAATAAAGTCTTTAAACCCATATTTAGATTAATTCATTTCAGTGTGATGCTGGTGTGATCTCTTGGGATTATTTGGGAGCTTGGAGTGGGCAACTAAGTAGTTTTATGTAATCACAGAATGCATTATGCTTGAAAGACCTTTCCAATGCCACCAAGGGCCACTCCCTGCAGTGACAGGGACATCCTGCACCAGATCAGGTTGCTCAGATGGCCTTGAATGTCTCCGGGCATTGATTGGGCCTCCACCACTTCCTCTGCGCAACCTTTTCTCTGGGTTTCTTTGAAATAAAGCTTCCCACCTTGGAAGTTTTGGGGTTTTTGAGGGCTTTTTTTTTGTCATTATTATTGTTTTAATGAAAAGAAAAGCTTGTGCTCCAATGATTTTATTCAGGGAGTTTATCTGTTGTTCAGATTTGGGGCAGGGATGCTGTGAGTATGGTTGCAGGACCTTGCCAGCACACACTCACAATGCTCAACTCAGGCTTTTAATGATGAAGCGTGGTGTTGTGCTGTTGGGGCTGTCATTTGCAGATAAGGATTCCAGACATGATTTCTTCCTTAAGGCTCGGCCAGTACTAACATTAAACAAGCTTAAGTCTACTTTTTTTTTTTCCCTTATCTAGATATATAGCTCATTAATGTAATTTTTAATTGACATGTGGGAGCAGATAAAGCCCATTTGGATTTGTATCACCCTGAATCTGCTGAGATGGCGAATTTTCAGTGGGTGATGGTGTCACACTAGGGAAGGGAAAAGGCAGTCCAGGGCTAAAATGCTGCAGAGGCTGTTACACATCCCATATGGTGAGAAATCACCATTTTGGCAATTTTCAAAAGATAGCGATGTGATTTCAGCCCTTCATGTCTGTCACCACATCATCTAGTGCAGGGAGAGGAATGTGAGACAGTTTGTGTGAACTTAACTCTTCCAAATTCAGTGTGGTTGTGCAAATTGGATTAATCTTAGACTTTTAAAACTGGTTTCTATTGAAAGATTTTTTTTTAATTAGACTTTTAATACTGCCTTCTGTTGAAAGTATTTTTTAAGTTCTTTTTGGCTTGAAGGTAAATATTGCAGACTTTGAAGAGGCCCTTTACACGGGAAAAATGCATTTATTTATTTATTTTATCTTTGTAAGATTATATCTGTGGAAGTTAGCCGTTACTGGTTGTTGTTAGCCATTATGTAGTCATTTCTGTTTTGTGGCACCTGGTTATTTTTCGCTTCTACCCCACCTGGAGTAGAAGAAAGTCATTTGAACATATCCACAAGCCTCAGAAATTCTGCATTGGAGCATTCACCATAGAAACTGTTGAAGTTGCTGTTTGGCAGGGTAGAAAAAAGAGGAGTTCCTTTTAATTAGAGTAGACCTGAAGCCACAGTGATTTGCGAGGGCAGGCTGGAATGGGATGAGGACAATCCCTACCTCTGCAACAGCCTGCTTTTAGGCTTCAGGGATTGGTTCTTGTCAGAGTTGGGTTGATGGTTGGACTTGATGATCTGAAAGTTGCCTTCCAGCCCGAATGATTCTATAATTTCTGAAGTCACTTAAGCCTCTAGAATACATGTATTTGGGTTGAGAACCTTTTTAATGGCCTACTACAGTGGTACCCTGCAGGCTTGGAAACCTGATTGCAGCAGTAGGGGAAGCATCTAGCTGTGGGTGATAGCAGATGATCCCAGTGCTGCCTTCAGATTAGCAAAATGCTAACAAACAGGATTGGTAGGAGCTGATTAATTATCATGTATGAAGTTTATGTGGACAGCTATATAGGGCATGATCACCACCTAAATCCCAAACAGTCCCATTTGTGAGTGGGGAGGAAAGGGCATCCTTCGTGTAAGACAATGCACATTCCAGCAATTCCAACGGGTGCAGCCTGTGCTGGGAGCTACGTGTGTGTTTATTTGGTGACACAAAGAGGTGGAACTGAAATTACACCAATAAAATTTGCAGAAACGTGCTGAATTGCCAAAGATGTGACAGTTGGGGGACTTCTCCATCGTATTTTATTTTTTTGTGTTGCAAACAAGCTTCAGTCTTGGTGATAAAGTTGCTTTCTCTGTCTTCCCTCTCTACCTACCCTTGTATACTCTGGTATTTAGCTTTAGTAAGTGTCATTGCATTAAAGGTAATGAAAAAAAGGCAAGGATGCATCAGAGGAGCAGAGGAGAGGAATGAAGCCTGACCTTGCATTTCCCACCATCTCGCTGGTCACTCTGAGTTGCTTCTACAAGCCATGAATTTCTGTTGTTGGGGCCTAATCTCCCCCTTGTCCACGTGAGATGATGCAGGAGTTACTTTGTGCCTTTTCTTCAGCCCCTTTGGGTTCTTCTTTAGCAAAGGACATCAAAAGTTTTTAGTGTTCACATTATTTGACAAAAAGATGACAAGATGGTGAAACCACAGGCATCCATCCAGTGTAAGACAACACAAAGAATGGTAAAACACAGTGTTTGGGTATTTCTTGTGCTTCTCAAACAGTTATTCCAACTATTTCTTTGCTCACAGATGAAACACTTGGCTAATTTATTAATTGTTTTAGTAGAGGTGTAGGAGCTGAGGAATCTTTGCACTCTGGGAGCGGTGAAGTCTCTCAAAACCAGGGTGTTCAGGCAAAGTGTTCAGATATATTTTGCCTCAGAGTGACCTTTCAAAGAATTTCACACACATTCTGGGCATGGAGTTTCTTTTCCATGGGTTTCCCCTTAAGTGCAAAGCCATATGTTTTAAGTAAGGTTAAGCAATCAACAGGTTCTACACTTAACCCTTAAGTAGCATATCTGGGACCAGACTTTTTTATGGCATGGCTTTGCTCTCTGTATTGCTCCACTACCAAGTGAGAATTTAAAAGGTTGATATAAGCACCTCTGGACTAGTATGAGGGGTTTTTTTTGGTAGATTTTTTTTGTTTTTAGCTCGTTGATTGATATTTATTCCAGATGTAGCCTGCGATTTATTTATATATTTCATATATTTCATGACTGAGACTTTGTACCTCCTTCTGGAAGGTGTTCCTCCTGTGGGGAGAGGCTTGAATACATTTCAGCCTGTTGAAGTAAATGACAAGTGAAAGTGCCTGTGATGTGTGCTTAGGCCCTCGTTTTATGGGACAGATGCTCTCCAGCTCTTATGTAGTAATGTAGATTACTCTACATTTGAGGAGCTATGGAGTGTTCTTAACAAAATAGGTCAATACTTTACTGTTGCCCCTGTGGTGAGGAAGTGTCGGGGTTTAACAAACTACTTGGAATGACATTGAGAACTGCCCCAGACCTCCCAACTCCTTGGCTGGGTAAACCTAATTGCTTTTTGGGGTTGTCCCTCATGTTTCAGTCAAAAACTACTGCTCTTATTCCCATGTGGTGGCTTCCACCTAAATTAAGGTCACGGTATACTTTGTTTTTTAGCTTAGATGGAGAATATTTGTAATAGAAGGTTGGGAATACAAAACTCATCCCTCTCTTGCCCTATTTGTGGAGGAGAAATGCTCTCCCACCACCTACCAAGAGCATTCCCATCTTAAAACTGATGGAAAGCAGTGGCAGAAGCTGATCAATGAGAGGGCTCACTGTAGCTGACGTTTGGGGTTACATTTTTGAAAGACATCTCTGAAATTGAGCTGTTAATATTGTTATTTTACAACCATTTTAATGCTTTAGCAATCCAGAATGTTGTTTTTCCTTTTTATCAGAGTTTAAGGGTATTTCAGCAATTAGTATATGTTAGCCAAAAAATCATAGTACAGATGGCTTCATCAACTTGATAAATAACAATTCTTCCTGTATTAGCAGCAGAGTAAACATTGCTTTGTTTGCATCTTGTGGAAATAAAAAATAAATCTGAAGAAGATGGGGGAAAATACACAAGATTCCTTGGGACAATTTTTAACATGCAAGTGAATGGAAGCGAAGGCTCAGGGAGGACCTCATAGTAGCTTTTAAATTCCTAAAGGGGACTACAGAAAGGCTGGGGTAGGACTTTTGAATAGGACTAGGAGGAATGGATGTAAATTGGAAGAGGGGAGATTTAGGCTGGATAGAAGAAAGAAGTTCCTTACTGTGAGGGTGGTGAGACACTGGAACAAGTTGCTCAGAAAGTTTGTGGATGCCCCCTCAATCCCTGGAGTTGTTTAAGGCCGGGCTGGATGAGGCACTGACCACGCTGGTCTAGTGGTAGGTGTCCCTGCCCACGGCAGGGAGGGTTGGAACTATATGATCTTGAAGGTCCCTTCCAACCCAAACCATTCTATGATTCTATGACTTGTAGATTTATTGTTTATGATGAGAAGAATAAAGATAGAAATGGAAATGGAAGTTTGAAGCTTTCCAGGCAGTTAGCTCACTTTGTTGCCTCTTAGGTTGTTGCCTCTTTGTTGTTGCCTCTTAGGTAATTTGGGCAGGGAAAATGTTATGAGACTAAGATGCTCTCTTCTTTTTGGGGGAAATCATGTGAGAATTCCTGCTTTTCAGCAAACATTTAATCAGGTTTCATGATTCTTGGGAGCTGCACGAATGCACAACAGCCAAGTAGGTTCTGGATTTAAGACTCCCTGAATACTCCTTGGCATGATGGACCATGACTCCTCCAGTGCTGAGAAACCTGAGGGTTGAAAATTGCTTTTATGAGAGTTCTCAAATAATTTGGTTTACAATGCCAAGTTTTTAATGTCTACAAGCTACACACTACCTGTTAGGAAAGATGTCAAATTACAGGCAGTGTTTTTTCATGTTGGCCCTGAGTCACTGCTGGGGAAGTTGCTTTAAGTGCTTTCAGTAAAGAGCAGCCTGGGAAGGAGCTGGCTTGAAGGAGTCAGGGTTCATTGCCTGACCCCATCTGGCTTAAAGGTAAGAAGAAGCAGCCCAGGAAAAGACTTTACTGTTGTCTTCCCTCTCTTCTCTTCTGTCTCTGAAGAGCCTCTCAGCTGTCTCTCACCCTTTGTTTTCTTTATCCCAATTTCCTAGACCCTGTTGCCTGCATCCAAGTAAGACAAGGGCAGAGCTGATGTGTGGATTGGTGTCTCACTGGAACAAAATCTAGTGATCTTCTCAATTAGCACAGGTGGAGTTACAGTTGTTTAATCTTATTTTAAAATTTAAAGACCTTTAAAATTTAAAGAATGATTGAGTGCATCAAAACCACAGTAGTGCTAAAAAGGAAGTAGGATCACCATTCCTAGAGGGATTTAAAAGATGGATGGATGTGGTGCTGAGGGACATAGCTTAGTGGTGAACTTGCCAGTGTTGAGTCAGTGGTTGGACTTGATGATCTTAGAGGTCCCTTCCAACCTGGCATGATTCCATGATCATTTTCAGGTGATGTCCATGGCTGTGATTCTGCATCTTCATGGGTAGTGCTATGGCTGAAGGATGAATGAAATCATGGTCAAGGTTTGACCTGTAGACTCTTTGGTGTTGGGTAACAGACACAAAGTGAAGGTAAAGCACCTTCCTGCAGAATTGATGAGACAGTTCTTAGTGAACTGACTTCTTAATGTTCTAGTGCCATGTTCGAACGTGGATTCAGTAGAAGGTTTCAGCATCTCAGTGTGTGCTTGTTATCGTAGCACTTAGCTATAAAACCTTTTATGATCTCATTTAAAAGGCTTCATTTTCTATGTGGTTTTTAAAAGCCCCTAAATTGTCTTAGAAAACTACTTTTAATGATTGCTTTTAATAACAGTGTTATCCTTGTTAAGCTCCGTAGACAAAAGCGTGATGTGATGGAGGAGTTCCAGCTTGGTGAGGATTTCCCTCTGTGTTTACAAGTTTGTGTTAGAAACATTGTTAAAGGCAAGTGGCCAAGAGAGTGATGGTGTCTGTGGCCAGGCCAGAGGATCTGCTACCAGGTCTTGGCAGGAAACTGCTGAGTCTCGTTCAAAGCCATCAGTAAATCGGAGCTTCTTCAGATGACTGATGACACATCCTAAGTGAATTTGGGGTTGTCTTAATTCAGTGTCTTCACTGAATCCCATGGCCACGTGGCATTGCACAGACCTTGCTAACGAGGTCTGGAATCTGAGCTACCTTTCATCTTCCCAGTGCTACTTCTGGAGAAGGAGGATGCTAATGGAGTAGCACTTGAGAAAGCTCAAGTGCTGCAATTTGTGCTTTTAATGTATTGTGGGTAAAAATGTGCCTTTTTTTGTTCAGGATGGAACATTTTCCCAGAGTTTAACTTAAAGAGTTTAGAAGCTGGGAAAGCAACATATATCCATTGTATATAAATATAAAAAATAAACATACATTTATATGTTATATATAAGTATAGTCATAAGTTCATTGAATAGCTTCACTGAATATGAGCATTTATTTTTCTGCTTTAAAGGAATTTTAGCAAAAGGAATTGTGTTTTACTTTTAAAAATCCCACAAGCAGAGTTTTTTATGGGTAGATTTCATATTTATATTTGTATTATATTGGGTGATATAACATCAAAGTGAAAGATGGCACATGTAGAAATTCTACTTCGCTGGCAGGGAGCCACAAGAATGTTTTTCAGTATTGTCCACAAATTAAAAGAGATTATATTTATGATTTTTTTTTCAATTTAATTTAAAAATATATATTATTTTTAAGTCCAGGCTGTGGTTGGAGATTTTCTGTGATGCTGTCACTCACAGGGTTGGTGTAGGTAGGTCTCTGCTGAGCTCTCAATAAACAAGCTGTCAGAGCTGTTTGGATAAGAGCTGGGGAAAGGACAATAATAAACCCAACTTACAAGAAGGTTGGAAAAGCCAAGTTATCTCAGACTGTTTATTTTTAATGGACTTCCACAAATAGAAAGTACTTCATTATCTGTGATAAAAATAAATAAGAAGGAGCGTGCAGGTCTTCTGCCATGGCTGAACATTGGAAGTTGAGTAATTTGCAAATGATAATGAAGTATCTGATATTGCTTCAAAATCTGGGCCAGGAGAAAATGACTCGTATGTTTAAAAAATAAATAAAGATTGGAATTCTCTATGGTTGCTTTGGAAAGTGCAGGTAAATAGGATGTTGTAGAGGGGGAAGGGGATTATGGCATCTGCAGCTGCCCTTTTTTCAAATGATCTGAAGTCCACTCTTAACTTAAAGCTTGTCAGGTCTGGTTTTTATCACTTTCCTGCATAGACTAAATAGCCAGAAATCCAAACCCATTGCTGTGTTAATCAAAAGAAACAGTAAGATGTTTGCTGTGTTATTAAAACCAGGCTTCCTCCTGGTGACAAATCACCTGTGTCCTCCATCCCCAGGCCTGAAGCCCTGCCACTGTCAGGAGCCCCCAGCAGATGTAGGACTGGAAACCCACACGGCACCTTCTGCAGGGTTGGGGTCCCCTTGGCAGAGTAGCTTTGCTGACCTTCTCGAAGAGGGAATCATAGAATGGTTTGTGTTGGAAGGGACCTTAAAGATCATCTGGTTCCAAGCCCCATGCCATGGGCAGGGACACCTCCCACTAGACCAGCTCAGTGTCTCATCCAGCCTGGCCTTAAACATGTCCAGGGAGAGAGGGGGCATCCACAACCTCTCTGGGCAACCTGTTCCAGTGTCTCACCACCCTCACAGTAAAGAACTTCTTTCTTCTCTTTAGCCTAAATCCCCCCTCTTCCAAATTGCATCCATTACCCCTAGTCCTGCCATCCTGTGCTCTAGGATGAGGAGGAATTGTTTCAAGCCAGAAGACAAGAGATTTAGGTGAGATCTGAGGGAGAAGCCCTTTGCTGTGAGGGATTGTGAGCCCCTGGCCCAGGTTGCCCAGAGAAGCTGTGGCTGCCCCAGCCCTGGAGAGGTTCAAGACCAGGTTGGATGGGGCTCGGAGCAACCTGGGCTGGTGGGAGGAGTCCCTGCCTAGAGCAGAGGGCGGGAATCAGATTAAGATTAAGGTTTTGTCAAACCTGAACCATTCTAAAATTCCATGAGAAAATGTGTATTGAAACTTCAGTCTCTGCTCTTGCCAGTGACCCTTCTGGAGTCTGCAGTTCAGTGTCAGTCCGGTGGTGGTCACTTGCTTTCCACGTCTCTTCTACCCGTTTTTTCCATAGCATATGAAGGAATTTTTTTTTGAGTATGAGGCACAAAATACAATTCCCGTCAGACTTCTCTTTGAATTTATCCATATTATTTTTCTAATCGTCAGTGATATGTTAAGAAGGGACATAAAACTGTGTTCAAAGTAGTGCAGAGATACAAGGACTTTCCTATTACTTGCGTTTTTGTTATAAAAAGGAGCTAAATAAAATAATAGTATTATTTTTCCCAATAGCCAAATGTGAGAGGTTCTTTTATGTTTTGAAATGTCTGTCTCCTTCTTGAGAAGGAGAGGAGCATGTTACCAGGGAATACAAGGGATGATACTTGGTGGATGTGGCCCAGGTGTTCATCACACAAAAGCACTCAATAAAGCCGAAAATTCCTCAGGTTTTGAAGTTTCTGTCCTCAACCAAATCCAGCACTGGCTTTTTCCAGCTTTCTTTTCCTTCATCTACTGCTCTCCCTTCCCTGCATTCACCTTTAGTTCCTTTCCAGTTCCGCAGTCATAGCAGGAAAGGATGCTCCAGTGGGATAAAACTACAACAGCAAATAATTTGAGGAGTTTGAGGGTTGGGTCTGAACTTGGATCACTCTTTATTTTTTTTTCTTTTAAGCAAATTATGCAACTGAGAATTGGCAAATAGTAGATTTTTTGAGAAGTGAAGTGTTTAGTGTGGAACGGATGGGAAAATTTTAAAAAATAATCATTAAAACATTGGAAAAAAAGACTCACTTTTTGAATCAAAGAAAATCAAACCCTCTTACTTGGTATTGAGTGTTTTGAGTTTTCAAATGTATTCAGCAGCAATTTGAAATGAAAGGTCATTTCACATGAAATAATTATTCCTTCCCCGAAACCATCTAAAGAGGACTCAGAATGGTATGAAGCTTTTGTTTTTACATAAACAATTCATTAAGATCACCATGAACCTACAGAAAAAACACCAACCTCTTGGTGTCATCAATCAACATGTGGTTTTGCTTAAAACAAAAAAAAAGAGACAGGGGAAAAAAAAAGCCTGTTTCAACCAAGAGATGTGGGTTGATTGTGTTGCACCAGTGCAGATTTATGGCTGGCTGTAAATCACCTTCCCCCTCCCAAGTTGTAAAGTGGTAATTCTGCTCTTGTTTAAATTTTTGTTTAATTTTTTAATTTCCATGGCAAACCTCATTGAGGGGAGGGCTTTGTTACAAGCATCTGCTTTTGTAGAAGAGGCCTTGCTGGGGTCTGCATGGGCCTGGATCTGAGGTGGGTGTTGGAGCAAATGATGCCCCAAGTTCCCTTTGGAGATGGCACCACTCTGACATAACCCAAAAGAAGGATTTTTGTAGATTTTTAGGTTTTTTTAATGAAAAGGATGAGAAATATGGTCTCTCATAATTCATTGCCTGCACAGCCTTTCTGCTGGGAATTAATAACTCTTGCTGGTTATTTTTCTAGCTTTTAAGGAGCAGGATATTATCTAGTCTGTCTCGGGGCTTCACCTCCTCACTGTGGTAGCCAGGATGTCTGAGGGCGGGTTTTGAGGGCTTTTCCCTGCCTTTAAGGTCTTTCCCCCTCCATCTGGTCCCTTGACGAGCTGTGCTGGGAGTGGGTTTACTCTTTGAAGTTTGTTTGGAGTCTTGTCTAGACTCCTCAGAAATTTCCCTTCTCCCCAGCTTTAGTTTTGGAGATTTAAAAAAATTTTTGTTGGTGAAAAAAAAAAAAATCTTTTCTCATACCAGTACTCAGTACTCAAAATATCTTAGGAATAAGTTTTTTCCAACCAGGTTTTCCGTCCTAGGATACACTGTGCTTATTGGAACCGATCTACAAAGTAACACCCATTGTTACAGTGCTGATCTTCTTTTAAAAGAGATTTTGTTAGGAAAATGGGGGGGTTTTATACATTCAAAGAAATTCAGAACCCATGGGGAATTGTGGTATAACTTTGTACCAGGCTCATGCAGATGTTACTAGAAGATCTTTTTGACTCTAAGGATAGGCAGAAATTATGATAAATTCTTGTTCACTCTGGTTTATACCTAAGAAAAGAAAGGTGTGAACTTTTCCTGACCCTTTGCATGGACCATACTTGAAGCTGACACAAATTTCATCTCACTAATCTCATAAGAGAGTAAAATGTCTTTTTCTTTTCCCTCCTCCCCTTCTTCTCCCCAGCCCAAACTTGTCTCCAGTCCAAGGACAATGTTACTTGAGTCGAACACATGCAGAGGGTGAGGGGACAGAGAGTCCTGCAAGCCAAAAAGCAGATGTAAAGCTGATGCTAGATCAGTATTAGCTTTAGTTTCATATGTGAAGGGGTAAAAGGCAACAAAGGAATTGACTTTTCATCTCTCCTAACAAAGGAGGGTCAAGGAATTTGTGGGCACTTTTTTGCCTGAATTATGTGGAGAATAAAAATTACTTAGTGGGGCTTTCCTTTGGTGGAGACGTGATGGATGCTCCCATCCTGGCCAAAATGGAACAAGTGAGGAAAGAATTAACACCTGCAGTGTGAAATAGGGAATTTCTTGAATGTTTCCTACCTGACCTATCTCCCTTCCTGGGAATGTAATACTGCCTGGGAATAAAACCTCACTTCAGCCTCTTAAAAAAATCTCTCTTCCAGTTAAATCAGTTTTATTTTCCCCCACAGACTTCATATCTTTCCTCCATTTCGAGCAGCTTTTTCCCAGGTGGCAAAAGCCTTCTCTCCAACGAGTCTCTGAGGTCTGGATAAAAATAAGGTGAGGTTTTATTTTGGTGGATGGATCAGTAATTGAAGAATGAGGCAGATGTTTCTAAACCTTGCCTTGTTAACTTTGGAAAGGCTTTTTGTTCTCCTCAGCAATGGTGTACTTGGAGCCGAGGCACAACAGGCCAAGTGTGAAATAAGTTTTGCTGGAGGGGGAGAATCTGATCAGTCTCAAATGTGGAGCTGGGCTGAGGGAGGCCACTTGCCTGTGGGTGAGGGACAACCTGACCTTGCTGGAGTCAGCTTTTAGAGCCACATGTGTCAGTGCAGTTGTCATCCAGAATCATATGGATTTCCCATTTCTTCCTCAGTTGAAATAGGACAGGGAGCTGCTGGAGAGAGCCCAGCTCAGAGACACAGAGATGATGAAGGGATTGGAGCATCTTCCTTCTTAGCAATGGCTGAGGGAGCTGGGTTTCTTTAGGTTGAAGAAGAGGAGACTGAGGGGTGATGTCATTCATGTCTATAAATATGTAAAGGGTGAGTGTCAGGAGGATGGAGCTAGGTTGTTCTCAGTGATGATCTCGAATGATAGGACAAGGGCAATGGGTGCAAGGTGGAACACAGGAGGTTCCATAGAAATGTAAGAAAAACCTTT
Source organism: Turnix velox (assembly GCA_013400935.1). Lineage (NCBI taxonomy): Eukaryota > Metazoa > Chordata > Aves > Charadriiformes > Turnicidae > Turnix > Turnix velox. The sequence goes on along the minus strand of VZTY01026066.1, from coordinate 294,815 downwards.
ATCAGGGTGAGAGAAGAGTGGCACAGGCTGCCCGGAGAGGGTGTGGGGTCTCCTCTGGAGACATTCAAACCCTGCCTGGACACCTTCCTGTCTGACCTGCTCTGGGTGTTCCTGCTCTGGCAGGGGGCTTGGACTGGATGATCTCTCGAGATCCCTTCCAATCCCCGACATTTCTGTGATTCCTCCCTTGTTTCCAGGTTCCTTTTTCTCTGATAAAACCCAGTAGGATCCCCTTTAGAAGGGAGGGAGAGCACATGGAGTCCTGTTGTGTAGGAAAAGCCCTGAGAGTCCCCTGAGAGTCCCCAGCTGGGCTGTGCCTAACACCTGACTGGAAAACTCCTCTGCTGCTGAAAGACAAGGAAAAAGGGAGCCTGACGAAACCACAACAGACAGCAGAAGGGAATGTGTAAGCTAAATCTCTGCACTTAGGGATAAATAATTGCAAGCTTTTTTTTTTTAACTAAATAAATGGTTGTATTTACTTCTGGAAAATTTTAAAAAAGTTGAATTTATGTGAAATATTGATTTATTTTAGATTATTTTTGTAAGTAAAGTCATATAAGTTTGTAGTCTGGCTCCACGTTCTGTCTTTTTAAAAAATAAATATAGTATTAGGACACATACTTGGTTAAAACAACTGACTTAGGTCGTGCTCTTGGGTGGAAAAGAGAGTTTATTATCTGTTTTGTATTTGTTCTTGTCTGTCATGTGGAATTTAGAGGCAGGGAGTTGTAATTTTTAGTGCATAAGAGGCATAGTGTTTTCCAGAGGACAGTTTTCTGAAGGTGAAGTGAGGGATCCAGCCTTACCACTGGCTTCCAGAGAACTGGCCTTCTGTTTTATGGCCGTATTTAAGTTTGACATCTCGTGCTGAGTGTGAAGGGAGCAGATCTTCCTGTGCAGGCTGCTGATTCAGGGAATAACACTTTGTAACCTGCTCACAGCTTTCTGCTGATCTGCTGTTCCAGTAATTAAACACAAAGGGCTGGGGATAGCAAACACATGGGCTGGAATCTTCCCTGGGCGTCAAAAGCCATCTGTCAGACACCAGTCGCTCCAGGCTATTGCAGTCAAGTGATGCTGTGGCCCTGGTGACATGATGTGGTGGGACAGCTCTGATGATATGGTGTGGTGTGACAGCCAGCCTGGCTGAGGCCCATGTGAGAAAAAGACCTTTGGAAAATGGGGAGGTCGATGATGCAATCCTTGTCCTCCATGTTCTTCAAGAGGAACCAGGCTCTGCTTTCTCTGGGTGACACATGCCTGGGACTCCTATGCAAAGTCATGTAACTCCATCCTCTGAGCTGCTGAACTCTCTCTGGTCTGCTGTTCCCTCTCGTCAGAAGGGTGTGAGGGAAGGCAAAGCTGGGCTCCAGATGTGGCCTCTCTGATCCTAAGCTGAGCAGAACTGTTGCTCGCCATGTCCAGCTGCTGCTGATGACAGTCCCATAGGGTGAATGGCTTCCAAGGACATTCTGCTACTTTGGGTCCAGCTGATTGTCCATGGGGCCTGTGGGGAGAAAAACAGTGTTTAGCTGGTGAGGAAAAATGGCCTCATGATCTAAATGTGGGGCTGCAACTGCACAGACATCATATCAGTCCTCATACAAATGCATACGTTGTTTGAGTAAAATTCTTCATTTTCTTGTGTCTCTTGTGCATCTGTGAAACAAATTATGACACTGCTCCTCATCTCCTATCATCCATTAAGCTACAAACATATTTAGCATCCATCTAAATATTTTTCTTTTTTTCTTAATAATGCATATCTCTGAAGTTTTATCTCTTCAGTGATTATTAAGAGTGTTAATCCTTTCTCCGACCACTTGCAGTTTTCTAAGGATAATGCATCAGAAGCCAGTGTTTAGGCAAGGAAGGAAAAGGACACAGCTAGCTTCAGGCTAGTGGGAATACAGTGGAATGGAACTGGTTTTGCTTTATATAGGGAGCTGCTAATTGGATGTTAGGGGCTGCTAACTTTATAGTCTTGTAAAAATGCTGTGACTGAAGCTGAAGTCTCCAGGGAGAAAACAAAGTTTTCCTGTTGCTCTAAGGAGAAGGTTAAGAAACAGACTGGAAGGAGAGTTGTTTTGGTCTTTGTGCTCTAGTCATTCTCAGTTCTGTAATTTAAAAAGGAGTTCAGACACACTAAGGGTGCTTGAAAACAGTTGTAAGTGCTCATATTGAAAATAACGGGACCAATTCTAAATTGCATACATTTAATTAGCATGTGGCCAGCCCTGGGTCTAGATTTCAGTTCCTCTGTTGGTTCCCAACAAGTGGAAATATGGTTCCTCCAGCAGGAGGAGCAGAACTTAGGCAGCTGCACCTTCCAGTGTTTGTACTGGAGCTTATGAGAGAAACAAAAGCATGCACTGGAGATTTTTCCAGAAGGTGGCTCCTTATAGATCTGCCTGCAGTACCCAGTTGGCTCATTAATTGAATCCCAGTGAACCATCGTTCCCAGGAGAAGTCACAGTGGAAATCCTGCTGGGAAATGCCATGGCCCAACCTGCCTGGGTCCAGTGTCGATATTCTATACCTACAGAGGTGGAAAGAAGCTGTTGTTTTAAATACAGGCTATGTGTTGGTTTTATTCCCACATAAATAACCTGCTTTTTTCTTGCACAGGAATGATGAAAGGATCTTAATAGAATCATAGAATGGTTTGGCTTGGAAGGGACCTTCAAGATTATCTAGTTCCAACCCCCCTGCCATGGGCAGGGACACATCCCACTAGACTAAGTTGCTCAGTCCCTCATCCAGCCTGGCCTTAAACACCTCCAGGGATTGAGGGGGCATCCACAACCTCTCTGAGCAACTTGTTCCAGTGTCTCACCACCCTCACGGTAAAGAACTTCTTTCTTCTCTCCAGCCCAAATCTTCCCTCTTCCATTTTGCATCCATTCCTCCAAGGCTGTCATCCTGGACCCTATTAAAAAGTCCTACCCCAGCTTTTCTGTAGCCCCCTCCAGGTACTGAGAAGCTACTCGGAGGTCCCCCCTGAACCTTCTCTTCTCCAGGCTGAACAACCCCAACTTCTTCATCCTGTCCTCAGAAGGGAGGTGCTCCAACCCTCTCATCATCTCTGTGGCCCTCTTCTGGACCCACTCCAACAGTTCAGGGCTTTTAGAAATCAAATCCCTTGGAGAGAAAAATGTAGCATTCCCTTAACATTTAAGATGTGTTAAGAGTATATAAATCTGTGTGCTGGGCCCAGGGGGGGCTTCTGCAGGTGCACACGGTAGTAAAAGCAATAAAACAGGTTAAGTGGTCGGTCTGCTTTAGTTTCACCAGATCGATTTCTGTTTTTCCATGGATGGAAACTGCCATGGCAAAGATGACCTTGCTCTGTTTATGATATCATTTAAAGTGCAGTGTTTCTGAAGGTGAAAAAACTCCAGCCTAGTGAAAATGGGTTAGAAATAAACCATTTCTAGGTGCACAATTTCAATCTTCATATTTTTCTGAGATAGACCCCTAAGGTGTCAGTTAAATATATAGAATATTGTTTGTAGAGGTCTTGGATACTTCCCTCCTGCTCTCCTTTTTTGTTCACCCTGAAAGGGACATGGTCAGCTGTGGTTTTACATCGAGTTGGTTGATCCTTTGCAGCCCCACGTGGCAATTTAATGGCCTTGAAGTGAAACAGTCAAGTGTCTGCAGCTTGGGAGGAAAGAGAAGGCTATTAGAAAAAGGGTGTGAGGTGACAAGCCTTCTCCAGAGGACAAATATCTTTGTGTTCCTTTACATCAGTCCCTTTGCATTTGGAAAACTAGAAACAACCAAATGATGCTTTGTGTGGGGTGGTTTGGCACATTTACCCTCTCCTAACCATGGTTGCCTAGAGAGGTGGTGGAGGCCCCATCAGTGCCTGGAGACATCCAAGACCAGGCTTGGTGAGGCTCTGAGCAACCTGATCTAGTGCAGGATGTCCCTGTCACTGCAGGGGGTGGCACTGGATGGCCTTGAAAGGGCCCATCCAACTCTATGATTCTGGACAGTGTAAATCCTTGATTCTGGTTCAGTTGTGAATCCCCACTCTATAGCTATGGAGAAATTATGTCACCAGCAGCAGCATTAACTGCAAATACAACTTCAGAGTTACCCTGATGAGAAGAAATGGTCTTTCCAGCCACTCACATCTGTCTGGCCCAAGAAGACCGACCAGCTGTGTGTGCAGGAGTCAGCAGTGGTGGCCAAGCTGAGCCACCAGAGAGTGAGACCATCACCGAGCCGATGCTGACACTCTCTTTCCTTGCAGAATTCCCTCTGGGAAGGAAAGGATGATGTTTCCTAACAAAGCTGGAGGTAAAAGTGCAGGATTTTTTCTTCCCCCTCCCTGCTTTCTTCTTATCCAAGTTCTACAATGGCTCAGATGGGACTGGATGAGACTCTGCATGACTTAGATGAACAGTCGTCCTGCCTGCAGCGGAAGGTGGAGCCAATGCCTTGGCCAGCTCCAGGGAGGTCAAGCAGTCTTGGCTATGTAGAGTTCTTCTAGCCTTCCAAGCTTTGAAAGAGCTGAAGGAGATCAGTTATGCTGGCAAGAATAATCTTTCCATCCTTTATGCAGCTTTCAGACCTCCTCCTCCATCCCTCAGAGCCATCACCACTGTGGTCTCCCTGCTTCAGAAGTGCCACCCCTTGGCTGGGCGCCAGATGTCTTGCAAGGAGGAGGAGGGGGGGATGAAGTGCAGTAAATTCTGGGAGTATTATTCTTCAGTCAGTGAAGGAAATGAGTGATTAAGTGAACATGGGGCTCACCAGTGTCCAACATATTATCAGTGCTGGTATTTAAACTATGTGCAGACTATTGGGGTGAAAGAAACTGTTTCCTTCTATCTGTCTCTGCCTTTCTTCTCAACTTTGATACAGAGATAAGGTCTATGCTCTAATGAATCACTAGTGCAGGAGATAGTAAGATTGATTAGGCCTATTACTGAGCAGATAGGTCAGAAACTTGCAGTACAAAGCTAAACTTCAGCTTTGATAGCTCTCAGGCTATGCTTTTATGGTTTTTTGTTTTTTTTTCCTCCCCCAAAAAATTGCTTTTATATGTACAAAGAGATGTTAAACTCCTTAAGAAAAGTCTGTTTGTAAAATTGAGATGGGTAAAATAAAACAATGACTGTGCTGATGGTTTACCAGTGAAGTTGCCTCTGATAACTCCATTTAGCTTGCATTTGGCTGCCAGGTGAGTTACCAAAGTGACCAGCATCTTTTAATCGTGGACTTAGATTTTTTCTTTATATTCTTGATTTATTTATGCATTGAACAAACACAATAATATATTTAAATGCAGTGTCCAACAAGTGTCTTTATTGATACATGAGAATTACTGATTTTGTGTGTGTGATAGGGCACTTATCAATTCTCACTGTGTCCCTTGTGTCAGGTGCATTTAGCTGTCACCTACCTGAGAATATATCTTTGCAATGATGTAAATTTTAGTGGTGAAGGTGAGAGGACTTTGAGCACCATATCCACTGCTTTTTAAAAGCCTTTGGTTCCAAGTTTTGAAATATAGAACTATGAGAATCTATTTAAGGATGGGAAAATTGCCCTTCCAGGGCAAAGTCTTGGGCAGTAAAAGGAGCAGATAAGTAGTGAGCTCTATTAAGGAATTATTGCATTTGGTAGAGGTCAGACTTCTTGAACCTTCCTGCAGGACTTGTGTGTTGCTTCTGTCGACACGTGTGTTGTCTTCAATTCTGTATGAGCTCTTTACTAGTATGACTGGTAAAGTAATTTTCCTCATTACCAGGGATAATAATTCACCTCTGTGCTGCTTATTATAACGTTATGGAATATGGGGGAGATTCCTCTGCTGTCATCAAAACCTAACAGGTGATTTCAGAACATTTCTCCACAGATGGAATTGGGTTTATGTGGCAGAGGTGGTGATAACCCGTGGTAACCATGGAGTTCCCTCTGCAGTTCCTGCTTTGGCAGTTGAGGGAATGCCTTCACAGCTCCATTTGGCATTCTCTCCTGCTCTGTGGTTTGGTTTGTTTGCTTTCCCTCTCAGGTGCCTGTTTATGTCTCAGAGATGTGCTCAGTTGTTTATCTTGATGGTCGGGGAACATCCCTTCTGTTGACATACAAACAAAGAGGTGGGTTATTTGTAGAGCTTTTGTGGTCGGTGATCTACAAATTATGATGGAGTTATTGTCTTTGCATTGTCATGTTCCTCATTACTTTTGTTAACTAGATTGAGGTGGTTTTAACGTGATCTATATGTAAGAAAAGCAATGGTGAACAGTAATTAAATGATACACCATTTTTTATATTATGAGTTGGAAGAGACATTAAAGCCCACCCAGTGCCACCCACTGCTCTGTGTAGGGACCTCCAACCAGCCCAGGTTGCAACAAGCCCTGTTCCACCTGGCCTTGAACCCCTACAGGGCTGGGGCAGCCACAGGTTTTGTGGGCAACCTGGGTCAGGGGCTCAGCCCCCTCACAGCAGAGAATTTCTCACTCAAATCTCAACTAAATCTCTCAATTTTCAGTTTTAAACCCTACCCATGGCTCCCCTCCCTCCCCCAGAGTCCCTCCCCAGCTTTCCTGCTGCCCTTTAGGGACTGGAAAGGGCTGTAAAGTCTCCATAGATCCTTCTCTTTTCCAGGCTGAACCTCCCCAGCTCCCTCAGCCTGACCTGACAGCATAACCTCATGTTATTGGAGCTATCCTCTCCCAAAAAACGGATATCTGTACAGCAGTGGTTAGAAGTGTAGCTTTCTCCATCTTCTGAACCCCAACTCTCCTCCAGTGGAACCTTCTCCAGTGGTAGCTACAGCCACCAAAAGGCTGTGTGTGGCTCTGCTGGGCTTCTATTGGAAGATGTTTGGATGAGGGAAATCACCCTGGCAGAATTTATTACGAGTTGTTATGAAGAGATACTTTCTTTGCATGTTTCCAGCAGTCTTTGAAACAGATGGGATGGGATGAGAAACACCTGAGTGTTGCTGAGATGAGGCGTTACTTTCAGCCCCGAAGTGCTGAGTTGCAGTGTGGGAGCCAAGTTTTGTAACCGGCTTCTCAGTTTTTCCCTTTCATCCATTATCTTTACCTCGGGGAGATGACTCATGGAGGTAAATGTTCCTGATGGGAATCGAGTTGGTAGGACCAGGCCCATGGACCTCATGTTTGCCTTGCTGTTGGATTGCAGTTGCCTTTAATGGAGCAGCATTAACTGTAATGTTGTTGCAACATGTTAAATTACTTTGAATATAATCAACCTTCACATCATGCTTTGGGTTGATCGTTGCCATATTCATAAACTTGGGGCTGGAGACATTTTCTTGGCATGTTCCAGGTGACGTTATACAACGTGCAATGCAGTCTCTGCCTGGTGGAAGGGCTCTGGTATTTTTTAGGGAAACAATTCCAGGCTGAGCAGCCTTGGTGTGGGGATGTTGTCATGCGTGACACTGAAATCAGCAGTGACGTGAAGGCTTTTAAAACCATCTCCTGCAGTAATTTAACTTGGTCAAACTGGATTTAGACAATTTTCACAGAATCACAGAATGTCAAGGATTGGAAGGAACCTCAAGAGCTCATCTAGTCCCATCTCCCTGCCAGAGCAGGAACACCCAGAGCAGGTCACACAGAGAGGAGTCCAGGTGGGGTTTGAATGTCTCCAGAGAAGGAGACCCCACACCCTCTCCGGGCAGCCTGTGCCACTGTTCTGTCACCCTCACCCTGACAAAGATTTTTCTTATATTTCTATGGAACCTCCTGTGTTCCAGCTTGCACCCATTACCCCAAGTCCTATCATTGGAGCTCACTGAGAGAAGCCTGGCTCCGTCCTCCTGACACTCACCCTTTCCATTTATAGACATGAGTGCAGTCTCAGACTCCTCCAAGCTAAAGACACCTCAGCCTTTCCTCAGAAGGGAGATGCTCTGATCAATTCATTTTCCTTCTAAGATCTTCCAAGTTACATTCTGCTTGTTCCAAATGCCCCGTGTGGCATCAGAGAGACAAAAATAAATGACCGTGATTTACTTTTGCTGTTAAAGAGAGCACATAAGGTGTACTTTTGTTTTCTTTGATTCTTGGCACAACCAAGATGTGAGCCACGCAGAGGAGGGTGAGAGAGCTATGAGACAGGCTGTCCAGAGACGTTGTGGAGTCTCCTTCTTTGGAGACATTCAAACCCCACCTGGATGCCTTCCTGTGGGACCTCATCCTGTGGGATGATTTCTGTGGCAGAGGGGTGGGACTGGATGATCTCTTGAGGTCCCTTCCAATCCCTGACATTTGGTGAAAAATACAGAGGCTTGATAAGGTCTGAGGAGACCATTAGCTCGGCAGGATTCTGTATTTGTTTCTTCTCCATCCCCAGCAGATGCTGCAAGGGGAGAGCTCCAGCTGGCTCCCAAAGGTTCCACCTGTAAAAGAAAAGCTCTGAAGTGAGTGCCCAGCATTACTCTACTTACCCTGTGAACCTCAAATCTCATTTGTCAGTGAAGACTTTTAAACGCGCTTTTAAAATTGAGCCGTCAGCACAAGGTTCCTAGGTAAATGCCCAGCTTTCTTCAATTTTATTAAGAGATAAATATTTCAAAAGCATCGCTCTGCTGAGCCAAATAGAAACTTTTCAGATCTCTACATTACTGAATACCCACTGATACCTGCTTAGAAAATTGCCAGTAGATTGAAACAATGAGCTCAGTCATTCTGCAACTTGCTTCTGGAAAACCATTGTTCCCAGCTGTGACATTATTTGGGAGGTAGCTCTCAAGTTTCATAGTTATTAAATGTTACTCCCCTTACCTCCCTCTCTGGAAACTCTCTCAGTGAGTGTGTACTGTTTTGCAGTCCCACCAGATGAGGGACTGTTGAGAAATGGGCAGGTGAATGAACTTTTTGTGTTCCTGACCACTTAGATAAGGTGGAATGAAAGCTTGGATTGCCTCACTGGGTTTTGTTAACTCTCTGAATTCCTGGGTTATAACCAGCTTGGCAAATTCTTCTGTGCTCACTTCTCTGTGAAACATTGCAATGGGGTGTCTTCTCTGCTGAGGTGAGAGAGCAGCTCTGTAGGGAAATTTATTCTGGCTGCTTCAACATCAGCCACTTGAAACAGAGAGTTTGAGATTACAACCAGTTTAATATTTTTATTTTTTTTTCTTCTTCGAACTCATAATGAAGGAACAGGGCCTTAAAATGCATCCCTGTGGTAAGGTTTGGATCTGAGAGCTCTTCCCAGTGAGGGTGATAAGACACCAGCCCAGGTTGCCCAGAGAGGTGGTGGAGGCCCCATCAATGCCTGGAGACATCCAAGACCAGGCTTGGTGAGGCTCTGAGCAGCCTGATCTAGTGCAGGATGTCCCTGTCACTGCAGGGGGTGGCACTGGATGTCCTTGGAAGGGCTCTTTCAATTCTCAGATTCTATGATTAGCGGGTGGGTGATAAGCACAGGAGGGCACAAAAATTCCCAAATGAGATTATGGAGAAGGAAAGGAAAAAGGAGATTATATTTTTCTAAGGTTTTTAGAAATGCCTAAAAGCAATGCATACAACTTTTTACAATGAAAGAGTTATTAAGCATTGGAAGAGGCTGCCTAAGGCAGGTATTTAAGACCTGGGCAGACACAGAGCTTAAAGATATGATTTAGGGCTGGCTCTAGTCAGAGTTGGGTTGATGGCTGGACTTGATGAGCTGTAAGTTCCCTTCCAGCCTGAGCCATTCTCTGATTCTGTGATAAACTGTATGTAAAATATCTAGAAACTGGATACACAAACCTTCTTTTCCTCTTTTTCCTTAACATCACTTCAGGAAAGCCCCGAGAAGCTTGTTTAAATGGAGAAAGTAGAAAACCAAAAGCAACACCTATTTCTCAGCCACAAGTACGTGCCCTAAAAAATGAGGATTTGGAGAGAGGGAAGGGGAATGTATTATCTCACAGCACGTTTGTAATTATTCCGAGTCAGCCTTTGCTAATCATTCCCACACCACTTTGCTTCGGATCCTGCCTTTCTCCCCTCCAAGTTTGGGATAGCGAACAGCTCTGTGGGAAAGGCTGACTCCCTTGAAGTGGGCGGTGTTGGATGGGAAAGGGGGAAAAAAACAAGGAAAAAAGGAGAGGAACCATTTTAATGTGGTCCAAGGGGAACCATGGGTGAAACAGAGAAATGGAAAATAGAGAGTGTGTCAGGAGTGAAGTCCTCACTGCAGAATGTTTTCAGTCTCCAGGATTGACTCTGGAAATCGCTGGTGGGAACTGTGTTGCTTGGGTCGGCCACAGTAACACGAAATAAACCTTTTGGAGAGTGCAGCAGGGAATAATATTGCACAGGCAAGACATGGGAGGAGATTGAAATGTTAATACCATTTCTCAGCCCAGAGGGGAAAGTTAGGCATTCAGAGTGGTCTCTTGAAGTCTTAAAATGATCAAACTTTGTGTGTGTTTCCAGGTTGATTTGACAATTGTTGATTAAACAAAATATAAAGCATTTTTTCTGGCCATGTCCCAGTTGTGAGACTTTTTATAAGCTGTTAAGTGAGACACTGACTTCTTGTGTCTGCTATCTGCAGAGAGGCTGATCTAAAAGCCTGTGAGACCCTGAGGAACTGACCTACATTCTGAGTACTCAGTACTGTCTCACATTTCTTTCAGTTTTTTATCACTTTAAGGGCAATCAACCTTGCCCAAATAGTCTGTCTCTCTCTCTTCTCCATCTCTGAGATTCAAAGAGAAGAGAGCGCTGAGGAAAAATTTATTAGAGCTCAGCATGCCACTTGCTTTTCTCTTAAGTTAAATAAGAGAGTGTTTGATTTAGTTAAAATATATTTTTGTTGAAATAAAAAGGGATCTTAACCTCTTTTCCAGCAGTGAAGAGTGGAGAATCTACACAATGCCTGTGGCAGCAATAGCTGATTTGTTTAGTTTAGGCTAAAAACCACACGCTGTCATCTGAAGGTGGAATGGCATCAGCCTGAGAACCACCATTCAAAAGCAGATGAGCTCTTTAGCCAGCAAAAATCAATCATCAAAGACCCTGGGAGTCAAACTGTGGAGCATCTAAGCCTGGGAAGGGGCCAGAGAGCCTCCTGACCTGCAGATCAAAGGCTGGTTGAGCCCTTTGGGAAATCAAACCTCCTTAACTATGCCATGACTCCCCCAAAAGCAGAAGGGGGAAAGCAGGGCACGTGCTCTGCTCCTCCATTTACTGTAGGACAGTGTGTTCACTGTAGAGCAGTGAAACATTCATCCATCACCAAATCTGCATCCAGTTGTTGTTGTGTTTGCTTTGGTAATTATTATTTCCATGCAAAGATGGCACTCTGAGGTGCATTTGCCACCGTTCCTCTCTTTGCTGTCAGACAGGACAAGTGGACAAGCATCTGTTAATGTGTAAAAAGTCTCTGAATATGTGGACAGAAGAATTGTCATGTGAAGGTTTGTGGCTTGCTCCAACCATGGAAGGCAATTGACTAAGAGCCTCAGAATTGGTGTAGTTTTGGAAGAAAATCCAAGGTCAGTGGAAACCCAAGTTTCTCAGTCCCTGTGGTGCTCCTGCTGCCTGGAAGCAGGTTCCATGAAAAGGCCATGGGTACTATCTGAGCCAGCATCCTTGAGCTCTCACTGGGTTTCAGCTGAGGCCAGTGGGAATTAGAGAGCACACTGCTCTTTCTCTGCAGTTACTGCCCAGATTTAAGTATTCCCTCCCCCAGAAATGGCAGGGTGTGAGCAATCTGAAATAGAACCACGAGTGAGTACGTGAACCAGAGGAACCTGGTTTCCTGGGGATTTATGCCTCATGGAGCTGGCTGTGAGATCTAAAGCAAAGACCTTTCCACATCTGGAGTGTTTAAAAAGCTTTTTTTGCTGTGTAGATTCTGTGGTGGTTGTAAGGGTTGAGTTCACAGCCCTTTTGCTCACAGGGAGATGTTCACTCAATTCAGAGCCAGCCCAAAAGGGGTTAAATCAGACTGATGTGCTGCAGTGGAGTAAAAATAAATTCTTCAGCCCGTTGCTTTGCCCAGCTCCACTTTCTCCAAGTGCTTTCAACTGCTTCTTCTTCCTCTGCCGGGTTGAATGCAAGCTGCTTCCCTTCATTTTCCAAGTCCATCCCAGCCCGGTCTGTTCTCTATCACATTTCCTGGGGCTGGGGAGGGGAGCCCCTGCCTTTTTGCTGGCTCAGCCTTCATCATCTGCTCATTAAATTTTCAAACAAATGACTTTGTGTTTTCTTGTACCTCTCCCCTCATGCGTGGAAGGAGCTTCTCATCAATATCTGTGAAGCTATTTCATTCTACCCCATCAGAAATCCTTCCCTAAAGCTTTTCTCTGCTGAGACACTGACAAAAAAAGCCTTGTTATCAGTGGGGCTGCAAAGGCGCTGAGCCTGCTCTTGTCACACTGACCCTACTGTTCCCTTCAGGCTCCCTGGATCCGGGTCACAGGGGGTTTCTAATTCTCACTGGTGTAGAATGCCATGAAAATTCAAGCTGCTTAACCCCATCCCCATTTTAATAAGGCTTGAGAGGTGAGGGAAGCAGTGGTAGAAGTAGATTGTAACGTCCCTGGATATACTCTGGGTAGGCAGGGAGGGGAAGTGGGAAGTGGCCACCTCATTTGGACATGTGTTATGGTCAGAGGGACCTGTTAGTCTGAATAAATGGAGAAATTGAATCAGATGGTAAAGGAATATTCTGTATCTGAAATGCTTCATGGGTTTAAAAATGGTTTTTACATGGTTTTAAAATGGCAGTGATTTCGAACCAGAGTAGGACAGGGTTAGATGAGACATGAAGAAGTTCTTCCCAGTGAGGGTGGTGAGGCACTGGCCCTGGTTGCCCAGAGCGGTGGTGGAAACCCCATCAATGCCTGGAGACAGTCAAGGCCAGGCTGGGTGAGGCTCTGAGCAACCTGATCTAGTGCAGGATGTCCCTGTTACTGCAGGGGGTTGGACTAGATGGCCTTGGAAGGGACCTTCCAGTTCAGATTCTATGTTTCTATGTTAAATGTCCCTTCCAGCCTACATGATTTCCATGCTGCTGTAATTTGGGAGGGGTGTGATATGAGCAGCCTGACAGAGAAGTGACATTTCCTATCAACTCATCAAAACCCAAACTGAAATGATGCTGGATGTGAAAGGAATGAACTGTGATTGATGGCTATGGCTTGTCATTCTCCTTGAGAAGCAAGTTGGAGCTGTCAGAGGAAGCAGCTGTGGGATAGTTTCCCCAAGCCAGGAAGCAAGTTCAAGTAGTCCTGATATTTATCAGTCAATGTCAGGAGAAATTTATTTGTGAGTTTAACTTAAATTACGATAGATCCATCCTATTCCTGGTGTTTCTCTTCCTGTGCTGTGTACTTTTTCTTCCCTGAAGGTATTAAATTGCTACATAAATCCTGGTAATCCTTCATTCATGGGATTTGAAGTTAAAAAAAATCCAGGAAGAAAGCTGTCAGGGGAATGGACAGTTCTGTGGTTGTTTCCAGAGTGTGTGCTGCCAAAAAGCTGATTGTCCAAGTGCTCAGATAACTTCTGCTGTGTTGTGGAATTAGCTAAATATGCTGGTTTCTTGTCACAACTTTTGCTAAAACATTTGATTGAGATCTCACAGCAAAGTTTTTCAGATAGAAAAATTAATTTTCTCCTTCGTTAAATGGGATGTTTTTTCCTGATGTGAGATATTGTACCGCTGCTCTGGGCAGCCTGGATATCTCTTCTAGGGTGGGAGTGAATGACCTCACTAATTCTAGTGACTTTTGACTTCTTAGAAAATTCTACTCTTTTTTCCTGAAGTTTTGAGCATTGTTTGGGTTATTGCTGGCTATGTAGATCTGGGAGGCACCCAGAATAGTCACCAGATGTTGTGATGGTGGAATTCCTAAGAATACCTTATGTCAAATGGTCATTAAATCTGAGTAATTACAGAAAGCCCATAATCAATTTTCATAGAATCGTAGAGTTGGAAGTATCCTTCCAAAGACATCCAGTGCTACCCCTTATAGTGGCAGGGACATCCTGCACTAGATCAGGTTCCTCAGAGCCTCATCCAGCCTGGCCTTAAACTGCTCCAGGGAGGGTGTCTCCACCACCTCTCTGGGTCAGTGTCTCACCACCCTCCTAGTACTTGGAGCTACGTTCCTTGTATTGCCCTAAGTGCAATATGGCTTTCCAATATTGCAGCCCACTCCACAAGCTTAGTTTAAAATGTCCTTTTTAGTTTAATCAGACTTCTAAATTATTTTTGCCTTTGTAATTCCTTTACACCTTTGTATCCCACAGATGAGTGAAGGCTCCTTTATCTCTAATTAACCTCAGAGAATATAGAAAGTCAGACTGGACTCTGATACTTACTATTATTCAAAGTGTATTATATTTTTATTCATGTATGTTTTACCAAAGTATATTTTATGTTTTATTCAAAGTATATTTTGTTCAAAGAATTCTCATCTCTGTCCTCAACTACGCACATTTCTCAAGGATAGGATTTTTTGTCTTTGGCTGCAGAGGAGATTTTTCCCCATAAATCTTCCATTTCCTAGAATGTCTGTTGCCTGCAGTCCTTTAGAGAATTTCATTTAGTGCACAAAATGTGAAGGAAACCATGTCTGCAGCCCCAGAAACCAGTTTGATTAAGTAGCTTCTAGCTGCGTGGCGGAGGCAGCCTGGCCTCAGTGATCCCCATTCAGAGTCCATGGAAAAGCTCCCCTGCCTTCAATGGTTTTTGGATCTTGGCCCTCGGCTCTGACTTCCCACCTTCTTTCCAGCTGCTAAAGTGTGTTAAAAGAGGCTAAAAATAATTCAGATAGTTTTCTGACATTATTTTTTCCATGTAAGCAACGGTCTTAGTTGCCATTTTGGCTGGTGGGTGGTCCATGACCCTGTCTATTGATACTGCTGCTAATGCTGTAAAGAAAGGAGAAAGCTCTGGATTGTATCCTTTTCCAGTTAGTTAGTACTACTGAGAGGCAGAAGAACTGGACAAGAAAAAATTAATACTGAGATTCAGCAGCTGCTGCTGCTCCTTGTGGTAATGCAGATGGTAACAGGGATGATAAAGAAAGAAAGAAAGGAAGTAAAGGGGTTTATATTCTAGAAAAGTAATTTTCATTTTTAAGGAGAGGTTAGTACATTGTAATGTCTGCAAGGTGTGATTTGTTGGCTATGCCTTAAATCAGGATGTGCCTATGAGTTCTTAGATCCAGCATCCTTTTCTCCAGGGTATTTCTTTTTCTGAGTGACAGAATAGGGACAGACTACATCAAGACTTGCTTCTGGACAGATTTTATCAAGACTTTGCTTCTCTCTACCTATACTGAGGATGTTGATGAGGCACCAGCACACAAAGTACCAATTTCAGTTTCAGTGAATCTGTTTAAATCAGTAGAGAATTCCCTGATTTCAGCAAAACTCAGGTAAGACTTCAAATTCTCTTAGAGTGAACAACTTCTCTCTGGGCTCTTGGAGACTATGGGACAGGGGGTCAATGGACATTGGCTTGGGGTAATAGTTACCTCCGTCATTTTGCTGGAGCGCTGCTCCATCCCTTCCCCTTCCTCTGCTTTACCTATTCACATCATGAATTCTTTAAAGCAGGGATGAATCTTACTCTTTGAGACCATCACCATGGTGTCTCAAGCACGCAGTAAATGGTGGTAGCAGCAATGATATTTTCTCCAGCATTGTCTCAGGAAATGCTTGACGAAACCCAGCTGTATCTGTTTCCAGCTCCCAGGATCTCAAAATCATTTTAGCCATGTATCAGAACAAAACCCATGGATTTGGCGTAACTCTGGCCTTTGAAAGAAGTTTGATTCTGCTCTAAGCTGGAGCACTGATGCTTCGCTTTGTGGAATTAAAGTCCTGCCTGGGAGCATCTGTGAACTCTGCATGAGTTCAAAAACCAGACCCAGACCCAAACTTTGTGGCTTCAGCCCATCTTTCATTCATTAATTTCTAAAGTATTTTATGGCCCTGGTTATCTGGCTGCTTCCTGATGCCTTTAACAGCTTCCTTGCAGCAAGTGAAGATAATAAATTTCCAATCACCCTTCTTATGGAAGTCTTAAGCAGAGTAATTTTCTTTTAAAAACATGTATCTATAAAAGGGAGGAGGAGCTTTGTTGTTTCATCTCTCTGATGTCTGGCAGTTGGGAGGGAAATAATACAAATAATCATTGTGACTGATGAAATGTATAGGAAGGAAAATTGATAATTGGGCATGCAGGAGAAATGTATGAGCTGGAAGAAGCTGGATCAGTCGCTGTTTTGGGGGAGGAAGTGGTTTTCCTAGCAGCATTCCCAGCTCTGGGCTTTCTTATGGCAGCACAACTTGTTAATCATCACACCGTCAGGCTGGCCAGAAGGCAGCTCCAGAGCTTTTGTGTTGCCCTGGATGCTATCTAAGCATTCCTGGAACAGTAATTTCCTTTCTGACCTCCATGGAAACAGCCATAAACCAATTCTTAAAATGTCAGGAGAAACTGCATCTAATGGTGCTGCCCTCGCCAAAGAAAACATACTTCAGTTTTGAAGCATTCCCACCAAAACACTGCAAGCTTAAAGCTACTAATAGGCTGTGCATCAGTGCCTGAGCACTTTACCATGACATTTAATAAAAAGTAATTCATATACCAGCTCTTCTGAAATCACAGAATTCACCGAGGTGCACTAAAAACTTTCCAAAAGGGATCAGAGAAAGAGTGAAGCGGCTTGAGGCAGGGCAGAACCAAAGGGCTTTGCTGCTCCAGCAACACTGCATTGAGATAACTGGTAAATATTTAAGTATTTAAAGCCATGTCACACTCCTTTAAATATCAGTCCACTAGTGAAAGGGCTTTTGGTGCTACTGATAATTACAATAGAGTTGGAAGGGCCCTTCAAAGGGCATCTGGTGCCACCCCCTGCATTGACAGGGACATCCTGCACTTGCTCAGAGCCTCAGCAAACCTGGCCTGGATGTCTCCAGGCAATGACGGGGCCCTTCACCACCTCTCTGGGCACCCTAGGCCAGTGTCTCAACAGCAGGTTTCACAACCAGAAAAATGCAACATTTCTGAGCAAGTCAGTTCATACATCATTTGTGTGTATCCATGTCTTTACGTTCTTCTCCTGAAGGAGGGTTTCCATCTCTAATTTAATTTGGTACTGGTTCTAGGACCAATCATCTCTGGTTTTGTGCTGGGCAGTAAAATGGGGGAGAGGTGGCACCAGTAATACCAGACACTGCACAGTGCTGAATGATGCTGGTTGCTTCTTCCAAGTCTGGTTGTTATGTTGGGCTGTTAATGTGCTTTGAGTTCTGGGGGTGTTCATTGTCTTGATTCTAGGAAAATATAGAATTGCTGAGTTTGGAAAGGACCTTTCAGATCATTGAGTCCAACCATCAACCCAGCTCTGACAAGAACCAGCCCTAAACCATCTCTCTAAGCTCTGTGTCTGCCCAGCCCTTAAATCCCTCCAGGGATGGGGCCTCAACTACTTCCTTGAAGAGCTGATGCAGCAGCTAGCTCAGAGATAGCTGTGAGCGGCTGTGGCCGCCCCCTGGGCTGCCACGCTGATGTACATCAATAATCTGGTAGGGCAAACTTCAAAAGATTCAGAGAGTTGAGTTCATGCCAGCACACAAAGTTCATCTGCTTATGATGTGCCTATCCAAGCACATCAAATGCTTTTTGGGCTGGAATTTGGACTGTGGATCTTTGGGGATTAGGCTCTTTTTCTTGTCTGCTGGAGGACAGTGGTTCCTGTTTCCAGAGCAAGGCTGAAATGCCATGAGAACGGACGCCTTTGAAATTTTACATGATTTGAGTTTCCATCCTGAAAATTATTGCCCAAAATCAAGTTGTGCTGATAGATAGAGGAGAGAAGAGGCAGGAGCATTTAACCAAACTTCTTCAGTGCTGGCTGTGGCATGGGCTTGTTTCCAGCTTTTGATGAAAACCGAAGGCTGCTCTTTATTAAAACTGGCTCCTACTTTCCAGTCTGGGGGGAGCTATTGTGGATCCCTGTTTCTGCCCCAGGTTTCTTTCATTCATGGGTGCTTTCAGATTGCTTTCATAATTTCATTCTATCTTATTATAACTAAAATATGAAAAGCTTTAAAAAACTTCTGCATTAAAGTATTTGCACAGTATTTGAACTACACTTTAAAACTGTCTAAATGTCTTTAAAACTGTCTGAATTCTTTAATGTCTTCTAAATTAATTTCAAACCTTCTAAATTCCTTTAAAACCTTCTAAATTTCTTTAAGTATTTCTCCCTTCACAAGCTCTCCTGCACTTTGGAACACACTCCAAGTTTGAAAGATGCTGCCTGTTTTATTTTTATAGTTTTATTCTGCTGATTTTATTTTTTTTTTCGATTGGGACTGAGCTGAACTCATTCTTTGTAACTGATACAGATATCATTTAGCTGATGGTGGGTGTAAACTTTCACCCTTAAGACAATTTAAAATTATATTTCTAATCCTCTTATCTCTTCCTCAAATCGTCAATCTTGCCTCGTAGGTTTTCTGGAGAGAATGATTTAATTATGAATGAATGCCTTCCATTTGGATTTGTTTATTTTTAAGAGAGATAAGTTATCTTTCTTTCCCTGGGAGAGAGCGATTAAAATTTTTCTAATTATAAATCTGAGTGGTGCAATTCAAAGTGCTCCTCTCAGGATTTGCTGGGGTGGCAGAAATGTAACTGATGGGAATGTATAAAAAAATCGTTGAGCCCATGATTTTGAATGCTGTGATAATGTGATATGGCAGGGAAAAGTAACAGAAAATGGCAAGAATAGTGAAATAAATTGAGATTCTGTAATCAGCGTATCTTTCCTCATTTAATTAGTTTATGGTGGTATTTGCTCTTCAGCCAAGTACTTTGCTTGGTGTAGACAGGGCAGCTCTTTAGAAACCTGCCTGGAGAAAAACTGTAAGATGTCCTTTCCTTAATTCTTGCTTCTTTGTGTATGAGAATAAAACCTTTAGTATATAGAAGATCCAGTAAGATAATATGAGGGTTTCCATGTTCACTTGGGGTGGAAGTGTCCAAAGTCAGACAGAAGAGAGTGAGAGGTAGTACTGTGGGATATGATTTTAGAATTTGAAGGAGAAGCGGTATCACAGAGGACCTGTGCAGCATTTACTGGTTGGTGATAACGTGGAGGAGCTGGGGTGATTGGAATGTGGAGCCAGTGCAGAGGTACCAGTGCCTGACAAAACTTGTTATAATTCTGTGTAATCATCAGATCATGGAATCGTAGAGTTGGAAGGGCCCTTCCAAGGGTGTCTAGTCCTGCCCCCTGCAGTGACAGAGCCTCAGCAAGCCTGGCCTTGGATGTCTCCAGGCTTGATGGGGCCTCCGCCACCTCTCTGGGCAACCTGTTACAGTGCCTCAGCACCCTCATGGGGAATCACGGAAGCAGGAATCTAAATATTCCTTTTGTTCACATGAATTTGACCTGGTGTCCATGTCAAGTGATGCACTTTTCCCAGAAGTGGGCAATTTCCACTTAGCAAAGATGAGCCAAAGCAATGTGGTGAGGGCCCAGCATCAACCGTCTCTCACATCTTCCTTCTTTAAGAGATGTCATTTGCTAACTGAAAGAAGTCTGATTTCTAGTTGAAAAAGGTTGATTGCTAGTTTAAGAATGGTTATTGCATCTGTGCTACCTCGCTTCTTTCTCCTGGATGGAGTTACTTCTGGGGCTTCTAGGTGGAAATCCCAGGTTTCCACATTCACCTGGCATTTGGAGAAAACCAGTGTCCCACCAGCAGCACTTAGAACCAAAACAGTCTGAAGTGGATAATCCATTTCCATTCCTCTGGCACAGGCTTTCCCTGTGAAATCCTCCTCTTGTTTCCCTTCAATTTTTGTGAGTTATTTTTCAACTGGAGACACTTGTTTTCGCTTGTGCCCTCATGTCATTAATTCACTGGGGACATTCTGATGGTCCTAATGTTCAAAGGAGGGGAGGGAAGCAGATGGCAAGGACTGTCTAGCAAAAGGTCTTCCAAGTTTCCATGTTGGCTTCACTTGAAAAGGGAGGATGAACACGACTGCACTGGCATTTGGGAGTTACCACTGGAAAAATAACTAAGGGTTGTTTGTTTTTACTGATACACATTAAGGAAACTTTGAGCCTTTTCAAGGTGATGATGTATTAATTACATGCTGAAAACTTTGGGTAAAGATGGTTTCTTTCTTCAAAAAAGCAGTCAGAATTTGCATTGTTAATAGAAAAGGAAATAAAATAGGAACTTTTTTGATTAATCAGTTTTTGGGGTTTTTTTACATAAACAAATACCTAGAAATAGCTCAAATTTATAAATATGAAAAATTTTGGAAGAAATGTGAGCACATTTGTGAACTGCTGGGACTTACGGATGGAGAAAGTTTGTGAACATTGAGGAGCAGTGTTCACACACTCACACATGGACTTGATAAAAATCTAGTGTGTGGGTAAAACCAGAAAATATTAGCGCTCCATTTCAGTGTGTTAGAGTTTAATGATACTCCATATAAATCATGTCTTTTGCCATCCTTTTTCAGTAAATCACTTGGTGGGGTCAGGTTACCATGTGCTTTCAAAGGCTCTTCTCACCCACAGCTCTTTTGAGAGATGAGCTGTATATTTTTAGCAGATAAGCAAAATGACCATTTATTAACATTTTCAATTAGCGTGGTACATTTTTGTAGCAAATATGCTGTGAACAGGCTGAAGGAGTTGACGTTGTTCAGCCTGGAGAAGAGGAGGCTCAGGGGGGACCTCAGAGTAGCTTCTCAATATTTGGGGGGGCTACAGAAAGGCTGGGGTAAGACTTTTGAATAGGGTCCAGGATGGCAGGACTAGGAGGAATGGATGTAGATCAGAAGAGGGGAGATTTAGGCTGGAGAGAAGAAAGAAGTTCTTTGCTGTGAGAGTGCTGAGACAGTGGAACAGGTCATCCAGAGATGTGGATGCCCCCTCAATCCCTGGAGGTGTTTAAGGCCAGACTGGATGAGCAACCTGGTGTACTGGGAGGTGTCCCTGCCCATAGCAGAGGGCTGGGAACTAGAAGATCTTAAGGTCCCTTCCAACCCAAACCATTTAATGATTCTATGAAATGTTCATAAAACAGATACAAGCAGACAGGAACTCCCAGAGCTCACAGAGCCCAGAGACATGGATTGACCTCTATCCTTGGTGTTTTGGTCTGGTTTTTTTCTGGTGCAAAACCCTTTGTGATATGGTGCATGAGCCCCTCTTACAGTCAAGTACTTAAGCATTTTCTTAAGTCTCACTAAAATTGGTTACGTGCTTAAACACTCTGCTGAACTGGATGCTGAGATGTGCTCAGGAAAAATGGATTTGAGGCTTTTTTTTGTTGAAGTTTTACCAGGCACTTGGCATGCAAAGTGTGTGTCATGCGCGACTCCCAGTAATTAACATTCCTGTTCAGGTTCCTTGAAAAGTTCGGCAACATGGGACTCTTTTCAAAGAACTGGCTTTAAACCTTTGACCTTTCAGAGCATTTCTTAGGAATTACAAGGATGGATATGTTTCAACTATTCTGAGTTGATTCTTCCATATTAAAATGTACCGTCTTGAACTGAGAGGCCCAGACAATGATTCTGGGGAGACAGAACATAGAAAGGGACTTTAATGACTGGTAAAAGGCCCCAGGCAAGTTCTTTATGGTGAGTTTCTTCCTGATGGAGGAGGAAAAGGGTGATGGAAGACCTTCTTCTTCCCCCCTGACTCAGGTCTGAACTTCAGAGAATACACAAAATTTAGCCAGGTCTGCTGATCTTCTGGAAGAAACCTCATACCTCCAGAAGAACTTGCTCTGGAATCTTAGAATGGTTTAAATTGGAAGGGATCTTTAAGTTCTAAGCCCCCTGGCGGGACACCTCCCATCAGTCCAGGTTGCTTCAATCCACATCCAACCTGGCCTCGAATCCCTCCAGGGCTGGGGCAGCCACACGTTCTGTGGGCAGCCTGGGCCAAGGAGTCACCCCACCTCACAGCAAAGGGTTTCTCCCCGAGATCTTATTTAAATTTCCCATTTTTAATTTAAAAATTATTCCCCCTTCTTCAGCTCTACCTGTCTCCCTCTTTTCCCAAAGAGCAGTGCTGGGAAGGGCAGTTATGTGATATCTGAAGGACTCAAAGATATTTAAAAAAAGGCAGGATGGAGTTTGACTATATTGGATTAATTTTCTAGCATAGAGAAAATCCAGTATTTTGTTTCAGATGGTGAATTTCCCCCCCCCTTTCCTACGCAGGCAAATCGGTGCTTTCTTAAATATTGACATTAATCTCCTGAGTTGGAAGCAAACCAAGCTTCTGTATTCCTTATCCTCCCAAATCGTCTGTGCTTCAGATCTGTTTACCAAACGGACTATATTGCCTTCCCATAAATCCTGTAATTTGGGTTTGCTGTGATATTAATTTATTAGAGCACATGCATTTTCAACATCAATTACGCTCTGTCTCAACAGCCGTAATTCTCTCTTCAAAGGAGAGGGGAAGCCGTGCAGCACTTGGCTTTCTCCATCCCATCTCCTCCCTCTGCCTCACCAGCAGCCAGGCTTTTGGATACTGGGATCAGGCACAGCACCAAAGAGACAGATGAGAAATATCTCTGCTGCAGCCTTAGGTTGGGTTTCCAGGTATTTTGCTTAAATGTTGTGCTTGTGGAGAAGGCGGTTTCCTAGAATCATAGAGTGGTTTGGGTTGGAATGGACTTTAAAGAGCATCTAGTTCCAACCCCCCTGTGATGGGCAGGTTTCCCCTGAAAGCCTTTGTGTTTGCAGGGAGGAGCTAGAAATTCGGATGGGAGTGCAAATTTCTGATTTGGAGAGCAGAAGAGGGCATTGACTTTCACAGTGTCATTTGAAATAAGTTTTGAGGCTTCCCTTTGTTGCTTATTCAATTATGTGGTGAATATGTGTGTAAAAATGGGAGCATTTCCTCTACATTTTCTGCTGGAAAGATGAGAGCTGCTCCTCCATTTTCCACTCAGCACTTCGGTTTCTCAGTCTTGGGTGAATAACTGCAATCCAGATGGGTTCCTCCCATGGTGAGACTCTCAAGGACTGTGAGGGGGTTCTAGAGGCAGAGACCCCCTCATATTTTTCTCACTTTCTATTTTTTCCCCCTCCACTTGCCCACTCAGCCCATCCAAAGCATCCCTTGAAATGACAAAAATCTGTGTTTCTTGCAGCCTGCCATCCCTTTGAGATTTATTCCTTTGCAAGCTCCCACAGGAATTCTTCTCTTTTATATTCTTTTTTTATTCTTCCTCATTTTTTTCCTAATTTCCCTCTTGTTCCTGTATTTTTCATTTAAATTTTCCCCCCTCCTTTTATTATTTTTTGTAAAATTTTTACAGTAATTATTCTTTAGTAGGTTATTAATTCAAATGGAAACAGTGATTTTTTTTTTTTTCAAGTCCCTTTCCACTGGGATACCTTGTTGACTTGCCAGGCTAAAGTGCAGCCCAGATGTTGAGCACATTTAACTGTACAGCCAGCCCGTGCATATTTTTAACATAACTTGTCTTGAAAATATTTATTCAAGCCAAGACAACAGAAAATTAGAGTAATTTGATTGCCTGGGCTTAAGGAACAGATTACTACTGTTCCAGATGTAAGAAACAACAGACTTCTCTAGGCTGAAAGAAGACGTCTTTGGCTCATGATAGCAAATGGATTTGCTGGTGTGTTCATAGTCAATCTTTTAAAAGTTGAATGCCTTTAAAGATTTTCAGTTTAAACTTTTGCCAGCTGCCATTATGAGAAGTTCACCCCCAAAATAAGCTCATTATATGAAGGGTTTCAAAATATCCAACGCTCCAAGGGGGCAATATTGCAAAGTGAATTTATAAATCATCTTTGCTGGGAAAGGAGGGTGCCAGATGTTTCAGGGTGATGGGGCTTTCAGGAGATCAAACTCTGTGCCTCTGGGGATAACAATGGATGGTCCTTATGGTCTAACTCCTGTGCACCTTAAGGCTGGTCTTAGCCATCCATGTTTGCAAAGAGCTGCTCTTTGATTCATGATTCCTTGAAATCAAGGTAATGAAAGCCAAATCTTGAGATGGATAAATTGTTTGGCACTGCTAATCAAGTGGGGAGATCTAATTGTGCTGTGTGTGCACTCACTCTGGGAAATCTAGTGTAGTTGTCTAAAGGGAAGTTTCCTTCTTTCACATAATCACTAAGAATCACAGAATCTCAGGGATTGGAAGGGACCTCAAGAGATCATCTAGTCCAATCCCCCTGCTAGAGGAGGAACACGCGGGTTGCACAGGAAGGCGTCCAGGCAGGGTTTGAACGTCTCCAGAGAAGGAGACCCCACACCCTATCTGGGCAGCTTGTGCCACTGCTCTCTCACCCTCACTGTGAGAAAGTGTTTTCTCCTATTTCTTCTATTTTCTTTGTTCCAGCTTGCATCCACTGCCCCATATGCTATCACTGGAGGTCACTGAGAAGAGCCTGGCTCCATCTTCCTGACACTCACCTTTTACATATTTATAGACATGAATGAGGTCACCCCTCAGTCTCCTCCAAGCTGAAGAGACCCAGCTCTCTCAGCCTTTCCTCAGAAGAGAGATGCTCTAATCACTTCTTCATCTTTGTGTCTCTGCACTGGACTCTCTCCAGCTGTTCCCTGTCCTTGTTGAACTGAGGCCCTCAGAATGGGCACAATACTCCAGATGTGATCTCATATCTCACATTCCTGTCCTTTCCATGTTCACCTTTTGAAGAGTACAAATGTTTGTGTATAGAAGGTTGTTAGGGGCTGACTTACTGTGCCTTGTGTCATTTTTCACATAATACCCGGACTGGAAAGCAGCACCTTTTAAAAAGGGAACTCGAGCCTTGCTCCTAAAAGTTAACTGACAGCCCAGTAAAAACAAAAGGCTTCATTTTTCTCATTTGTCTGCTCCCTGCCCAGCCAGGAGCAGCGCGGAATGCTCTTATTAGATCTCCAAGCATGCAACAGGGAGAAATCCTTGGATTCTAAAATTGCTGAGTACACACAAACGGTGCCACAGTGTCCTCACCCTGTGCCACAGCAAATCTCCCAGTTATGCAATTCTTCTCCTCGGTGTTTGAGCGAGGGGAAAAGTTTGGTGTGTGTGTGAGCTGCTCCTGAGAGCATGTCATCTACAGGGCCCTGCAGTTTATCACAGTGCCGGCAGCAGCTGCGGTGGCGTTGGATTTCACACATCCCTGTGGAGTGGTGCTGGCCACACTGGCTTGTGTTTGCCACTGTGGGAATGTCCAGGATTAGCATCTGCTGGTAATTTCTAGTAACATGGCTTCGTGTCGAGCATGTACAGATAGGACAATGGGCAATGGTTTGAAACGAGAGCAGGACAGGGTTAGATTAGGGTGGGGAGGCTCTGGAACAGGTTGCCCAGAGAGGTGGTAGAGGCCCCACAATGGTTGGAGACATACAAGGCCAGGCTTGCTAATGCTCTGAGCAACCTGATCTAGTGCAGGATGTCCCTGCTCACTGCAGGGGGTGGCACTGGATGGCCTTTGAAAGTCCCTCCCAACTCTGTGATACTATTGAAATATTAAATGCAAGTTGTGTCAGTCGTGGCCAGATGATGCCACACTTGTGTACTAAACCTGTTTATCCCAGGAAATTTTTCATGTGCAAGAAAGCTCCACACCAACAAAGTCAAGGGCACACAAGTCTGGATGATTCACTCAGTTCTGCCCTTACTTCACATCTGCAGTCTGCAAAAGTTACAGATGTTTAGGTTCCATTAAGGGGACTCTGGTGGCTGCAAAGCAGGGGTTTTCCCCTCTCCCAAGTACCTAGCATGTGCAAATAAACATTAAATTTAATTAAAACATAGGCCAGGATGAAGTGGCCCTCAGTTGGTGGTGTACAGATGAAAGGGACTGCCAGAGAATGTGGGCTCCTTATCTAGCACAGGCAAGTCAGCATGTGATGGTTTGGAAGGGCTTTCAAACATTTCTACCCCTTTCTTTGCTTTCACTTTACTTTCTTTATTTTCATTGCTTGTAACTTGTAGACCAGTTGGGAGCTAATTGCTTTGTATGGCACTTTTCATCCACTTGTGGTGCTTTCAGAAGCATTTCCTAACTCAATAGCAGCTTTGCTCTCTGCTTCAATGGAAGCACAAGTGAGACCAAGTGCCTCTTGAAAAACCACGTTGGTTTCCCCTGAGTTTTCTCTTTCTGACTTGTAGTTCACAGAATAAAGACAGTAACCTCATCGAGTGGGATTTGTAACACTGAAATTTGCAGCTTATTCCTCCATTTCTGTGTTTGATGTTGGTGTCACTAAGTGCTTTTCATGGGGCTGCAGTACAACTTGCAGATAGGAATTCACTGTCAACGTGTTAATTGTTAATCAAGTATGTCTCTTCATGGAGCAGGTCCAGAGGTGGGCCACAAAGATGATCAAAGGGCTAGAGTAACTCCCTCATGAGGGCAGGCTGAAGGAGTTGGGTTGTTCAGCCTGGAGAGGAGAAGGCTCAGGGGGGACCTCATAGCAGCTTCTAAGTACCTGAAGGGGGCTAAAGAAAGGTTGGGGTAGGGCTTTTTAATAGGATAAGTGACAGCAGGACTAGGGGTAACAGATGCAAATTGGAAGAGGGAAGATTTACGCTGGAAATAAGAAAGGAATTCCTTATAGTGAGGGTGGTGAGACACTGGAAGAGGCTGCCCAGAGAGGTTGTGGATGCCCCCTCAATCCCTGGAGGTGTTTAAGGCCAGGCTGGATGAGGCATTGAGCAACCTGGTCTAGTGGGAGGTGTCCCTGCCCATGGCAGTGGGATGGGAACTAGATGATCTTGAAAGTCTCTTTCAACCCAAACTATTCTGTGATTCTATGTACGTATTTTCTAATTCTATATATTGGTTATCTCTACATTTAACTGCTCAGTGTAGGGAAATCTCCTGCTCCCCTTGGTGACGGCTGTCTAGTTTAGCTCTTTATCTTCACCAGTGACACCACTGGGATGTCTCCACTGCTCTGTTCTCTGCTGGCTGCCAAGGATTGCAAAGTATTTTTGTATTTATTTATTTGAAAAGTAAACCCACCTGCTCTGCTTTACATAAATACATGCTGAGGTCTCCAAGACTCCCATGTCTGCAGTGTGGTGTTTATCCACTTGGAGCAGAGATCAAGTTCTCCTTGCCTGGCACAACGTCAAGCATAATGGCCCTAAGTGAGCCAAATTCTGAAAGCCTTGGCCAGTCCTTTATTTATTCCTGTTAGTAGGAACTCCCTTGACCACAGTGGGAACCCACTCAGAACTGGGAAGCAGCATGTGGGTAGGACAGGAGCTCCCTGAAGTGTGAGGTGTCCCTGAAACCAGAAGGTCAGCTGTACTGCTGTCAGGAGGTCTGCCAGCAAAATAAATCAGCATTTTGGTTCTGAGAAACCAACAGTCTCTTTAAGATGCCGTGTTGTGTGCTGCACAAGGTTTAAATGCAATGATTATGAAGCTTTTTTCCCTTGACAGACTAGAAAGTCTCTAAAGGGAGACCCTTTGATGGAATTGGCTGGAAAATGGACAGGTGCTTAATCCCATTCACCACCTCCATCTCCTCTCATCCTTGGAGAACAAGAGTCTATCTTAGGACCAATATAAGGAGTGCAGGAGATAAGGGTGTTTGAGTCATCTCTGATTCTATTTGTAGAAATTCAGAATTATTTGGGTGGAAAGGGGCTGTTGAGACCACTTAGTTCCAACCCCTGCCCTGGGCAGAGACACATCTCACTAGACATATCTCGCAGCTGTTATGTTTATTGTGTGCTGCCTCCTGAAGGGTTTGGCTTTAGAACAGGGGTGAAACAAAAATTATTTTTGCCTGAAACCAGAGCTTGCAAACTCTGCATCACACCCTTCACATCCCTTGTGACCGTGGTTTTGAGTAAGTCACTCACAAGCTCCAGATTTCCAACACCCACCTATAACCCCAGAAAGGGCTGAAACTTATTTTTAATTTCTTTTTTCTTCTGACTTTTTTGGCAAAAGCCTCCCAAGCTCACTCTCTGAGTGTCAAGGCTCTTTCACCTTCAGGGCCATCTCCTCTCAGGGCCAGGGCACTGCTGCCATCACTTCCCCTCAGGGTGAGCCCACCATTGCATCTCCTCATGGACAGCCTGCCACTGATTCCCCTCAGGATGAAACCACCATTGCTTCCCCTTGGAGACAGACCACCATCATGTCTCCTCAGGGCAAGAATGCCATTGCCTCCCCTCAGGGAGAGCCCGCCATTGCCTCCCCTCAGGCCCAACCTGCCATTACCACCCCTCAGGAAGAGCCCAACATTGCCTTTCTTCAGGGTCAGCCCACCATTGCCTTCCCTCAGGAACAGCTTGCCATCACTTCTCCTCATGGACAACCCGCCATCACTTCCCCTTAGGGTCAGACCCCTCCATTTCCTTCCCTTCCCACCACAGCTGAGGAGCAAGTGGAGGCTGCGTCTGATACTGCTTGTGAGGCAAAGCTGGGAAGTGTCATGTCCAGGTATCACAGAAGACTTGATTTTACTCGTCCTTGTTCTTCATTAGGAGCTCTGTCACTGAATATTATTTATTGCTCGATTAGTTTCCTGAACATGCCCTATTGCAAAACAAATTGGTCCTCGTTTCTATCATCATGCTTTTGCTTTACATCATTGTAAAGCTGCATATAATTGTGTTTAATAACCCCTTCCACCTTTGATTTCTCAAAGGTTCTGCTCATCAGTGGAAAAAAAAATTCTATTTGTTACTTTGGATATGACAGAACAGGTTAGTGAAGTCTCAGACTCCTCATGTTGTTGATCAGGTAGGACAAGTTAAAATTTGGTGGAAGGACCAATGTCAGTATGTCCTTGGTTTTGACCAATTTTAGCTTGATGGATCAGCAGAAAATCTTTGATTATGTCAAAGAAATCATGTCTACAGCTACTTCCTACCAGGCTGGGCTTCAGGGTTCCTCATTATCAAGCAGAGCTTCGTAACTTCTTTGTTCACCAGGGACTGACTGGAGTGGGTATTTGCTTTTGGAGGTCCATATCACATCTGTTTTTCATGTCTGCACCCACTGTAACTGCTGGAATTCCTGGTCTTTGGAATTAACACCTCACGCCAGACAGCACCCAAGGCATTTGAATTGTGTATCTGTCCCATCTGCATTTTAAAGCCTGTGTCCAGAGCTGTGTGTGCCACTGCCTGGTGTGTCAGCAGGCTCTTTCCTGTGAAAGTCCCCGGCAGAGCAAAAAGATGTTGACTAGCACAAGAAATGCCTCTTGGTGAATGTTACATTATGATTCCTGCTGTGGAATTTGTCCCAGGTGAGTTGTTTTGGGTGTGCTTGTGTGTGTGGTTTGTTCATTAAGGCCATGAAGATGATGAAGAGATTGCAGCATCTCCCTTCTGAGGAAAGGCTCAGGGAGCTGAGTCTCTTGAGCCTGGAGAAAAGGAGACTGAGGGATGACTTCATTCATGTTTATAGGTATATAAAGGGCGAATGTCAGGAGGATGGAGCCAGGCTCTTCCTAGTGTCATCCAGTGATAGGACTCGGGGCAGTGGATGCAAGCTGGAACACAGGAGGTTCCACAGAAATAGGAGAAAACACTTTCTCAAAGTCAGGGTGAGAGAACAGTGGCACGGGCTGCCCGAGATGGTTTGGTGTCTCCTTCTCTAGTGACATGCCAGTCCCACCTGGGTGCCTTCCTGTGTGACCTTATCTGTGTGTTCCTGCTCCACATGGGGATTGGACTAGATGATCTCTTCCAATCCCTGACATTCTGTGATTCTGTGATATGACACTGCCTTTGCAGGATTTTGGGTCTGAATCCCCAGATCTGTGTATCTCCTCCTCTGTGTGTGCACGCTGCATGTCTGTTGGTTGATGTATTGAATGATCTCAGAGCTTTAAGCCAGTAATGCAAGGAAACCAAAATGACAGGGCAGGATTTGCTCTGTGGTTTGGAGAGAACCACATCTTCGGAGAATTCCCTCCTTCACCATGCCAACCTCCGGCATTTCTAACAAAAATGTGATTTGCTGAGAAATGTGGTGAAAAAATATACTTTTTGCCCGATTGATATTTACAGTTTGTGTGTTTGCACTAAGAGAGAGGATGGTGCTCAGTTCCACCTCAGTGCAGGAATAATTCCATCACTTTACCTCACAGCTGAATCCAGTTTTCTTCTATTCACATATTTTTGTGACTACTCTTCCTACTGCAGGTCAGTTTTATCTTGCTTTTGCGGTAAACATGGAATATTTTTAACTGGGAATATTATGAGATTTTTTTCCCATTCACAGGTTTAGGACTGGCCTGAGGTTCTCAGTCCCTCCAGTCTGGGAATAATCCTCCAGCCTTATTTGCACTTATGGGGAGGGAAAAATTGAGTCCTTTGGCTGTTGGGGTTTCCAAGAGGGATTAGTTTACTGCCTCTAGCTGTGCATAGTGACAGGGCTTTCTGGTTGCTCGGAGCTGGACTGAGATCACCAAATATAAAGTTGTTGTTGAATCAGGTAACTCACCAGAAAATCTCTTACCATACTCCCATTACATCCTTTCTGAACTTCTACAAGCTAAATTTTTAAGTGATTAATCATTTTTAAAAGATTACTGTAATGCCCTAATCTGTTATCCCTGGCCCTATGTAAACAGCGTGGCTGACAGCATCACACAAAGCCACTGTCAAAGTGAATTAACTGGGGAAACAGGGTAAGAAGATACACAACTTAACAGTACGGTGTTTCATGAGGATAAAAGACATTCAGAAACCTGAGATGGCATCAAAAAATATGAATTGATGCTGAAATTTCCAGGTATCTCAGTAAAGGCTGGATTAGATTCAAGTATTTCTCAAGCATCGACATCATAAATAAATAATGCAAAGTTTTTAGTCTTGTACAGCCACAGGGTAAGGAGTTTGATTACTTCAACATCTTAATTGAAACTAGTCAGGTGGTAGATTGACATATTTGACCAGAATCACAAAAATGAGAAGGTAATTTGCCAGAACAAATTAAAAAAAGTATTTCCAATATGTTTTTTATATCACTGATGGAGTGTTTAGACTTGGTGCAGTCAGTGTTCCATATCTCTTAGGCAGCAATCCTCTTTCCCAAGCTGCAGCCCCCCTCAAGAGATCAGAATTGCAGTTCAGAACCCCCCCAGGTAGCATCAAAACTTTGCTTTGGTGAAGTTCTGTACAAGGTGGCCAGGGCTGAGAAACGGGAGAAAACAGAGGGTGTAAGTTCCTAACATAGTGAGGAAGGGAGCTGTGGAGACTTGAAAATTTACACAGCAGAAAAATTTGGAGTTGTTTGGGGACTAATTACAAATAAGTGGAAAAACAAATGGGAGGAGCAGTCTGCAAGTGGAGGTACAAGACCAATGAGAAGGTTATGGGATGTTCTGCCATTTGGTTTTCTCAGTGCCCTGTTTGCTTGGAAGCTTTCAGGGAGAAACCATGTTTTCCTTTCCTTGTAAACAGCCTGTACAAACTATTTGGAGTGTGTCTGGATGCTATCAGAGCTGCCTAATGTTAATGAACCCCTGAGTCAAATTTAGCCTTGTCATAAGTATGTGCTCATTTGAACTCAGCGGAGTCTGCCCGCGCTCAGGCTTATTTTGGCAGACACTTGGGCTTATCACCTGCTGAGCCTGAGATTATGGCAGCCCTTTGGCCTGAAGAAGGAGAAATTAGGAAGAGCGATGAAAAACCCTTGCTCAGCTGGGTGGTTTGCTGCTACCAGGCCAGAAGTTGGTCCTCTGGAGCTTCAGTTGGAGGTACTGTTCTCGGTGTGTTTATTTGGTTTGCTCTGCCTGTCAGAGGAAACTTCCATCCCTCTCCAAGCTGATTTGTTTCTTAAAGCAGGAGGGCAGTTGGAAATGTAATCTCTGTAGCTCTGCAGTAGCGTTACATCCAGTGCCTGGCTTCTTGTTTGTTGAGCTCATAAAGAAGTCATCAGTGGTTTATCCTTCCACCAGGCTGCAAAAGCCGTTAAGAGTGAACAAGCCAACTTTGCCCTGCTCCCGTTGATTTCCTATTGTACAGGCTATTAACTTTTAGAGACTCTGGTTGTTGTTTTTTCTGTGGCAAAGCGATTACGGGGTCACGAAGACTACGGTGCTTCTGGGTATAATTAAGATGAAGGCTTGCTAAGACTTTGTTGTATTGTTTAGTGCCAGCTCTTTTGCACCAGCTGTTTCCTTACTCCTGGCCCTGCTTGAAAAAGTGTGCAAGGAGTGCTGCAGAATTTAAGGATTCAGAATAATGAGTTCAAACCTGTGGATTTAATGTCCATTACTGAGCTGTCAGCCTGAGGCTTGCAGTATTGAGGTCTGCATGCCTACGATGGGATGTTTAGTAGCCCCTGCTGCTGTTGAAATTGTGGAGAATTGAGTAGAAGAATATGCTTAAGCTGGTGATGAAAAAATTTGAATATCTCCACCAAAGAGTAACAATGAAAGTAAATTAGTTCCCGTTGTTATGTTTAGATTTCCTTTTACTGAATGTTGGAGGTTATCTGAATCCAGGAGATCACAAACGAACCTTTGATTCATGAGACTTTCCTATAGGAAACAAGTTAGAACTGTGGCTGAATCAGTGCATTAATTCATTCCAGGAATGAGAAGATTAAAAATAAACATCTGGCACATTAATGTAAACCTTTTGTGCTGACTAATTGCCATTATAATTGCTTTTATTAACTAGCATATGGACAGCCCTGATCTTAAGTCCCTAGGAGAGCAGGATGAGGGCAGACATGCCTGTGTCATGTCACTATTGTGAATGAAACCCAACCTGGAGCCATGGAAAGGGAGTTTAGACTTCATTTTCCAAAAACCTTGCCTCTCCTGAGGCTGCTAATGCAAATGAATGCAAATTGGCTGGAGGGTCTTGGTTTGGTTTCAGTCTCTTGAGGATGCTGTGACTGCAGGCACCAGAGATGGAGGGATCTGAGTTCAGATCCTACCTCTTAGTGCTCCCAGCTGAGACCTGAACCAAGCCCTGTTCTCTACATGCTCTTTACTTCAAGGCAAATTTTAAAAAACAGTGTTTTAGCAGAAGAAATTAATTTTTAAATCTACCTTCTAAAATTTGCAGACTTTAAGCCTGTCTGAGACCAGAGTTGTGCAGGTTTTGCTTGGGGTGTAAGTTCCTCTTGAACAATCAATGTAGCTCAGTCCCAATTTGGCCAAAGGATCCAGCTCTGGCATCAGTTAAATATTTACATTCCCCCCCTTTTTTTAATATAAATTGTGCTCTATTAGCATACATCTCACAGTGTATCCTTGTGTTTCAGCCCCTTTATAAATTTGTCAGTTTGTACATTAATCACCATCAGCCCGTGTAAAATCCTGGGCATGAGGTTGAAGCCGTCAAACACGCGACATTTACTGTTCCATCATAGGCAGGCAATAAGTCACGGGGCAATGTGTGCCTTGTACCAAGAGGATACGGTATGAAACAGGGCATGTTTACACTGGGGAGGCTTCTGTGTATTTAAGAAGTAATTGTTTCGAGCCCCTTCATTAATTCATGATCTGACAAGGGTAGGTTTTCCCCGGCCGCAACAAAAATAATTATCGGCCTCAGAAAAATAATAATGAATTTGCCTACGGCAGGTTTGTGATGTGATTTGCTCCACGAGTTATAAGGGTTTAATTGTAGATGGCCGGTAGCCTCATCCATTTCAATCACTGCTGCCCCTGCAGTGCTGAGGTGCAAGCAGTTAGGGTGTGCTGGGATTTATGGGAGATGTAAATGATTTCTTGTTTGCCCTCCACACGCTTGGCTGGGTTCTCCGGATTTCAAGCTCTGGCGGGTGGATTTAGTGTGGTGGCACTGATGGAAGCCAGGAACAGGCCAGCAGGTGCAATGCAAAGTCCTGGCCAGCCACTTCATCCTTCGTCTGCAGACACCTCTGGTCCCAGCCCTGCTCTTATGGGTGCTGCTCAGTCTGCTGGCTTGTGAAGTAATAAATGGGAGCCTGTGTAGATGTTGTGGTGGTAGAGGCACCCCAAAATGCTTGTGTGTGCCTTCTGGAAAGTGAATTTCCATTGTAAATGTGGTCTGTAGATCACCCAAGAATATCTGGTTTTGTGAGAGACCTCTTCTCTTTGCTTAGAGAAATCTAGTTTGGGTTGGACTAGATGACATTTGAAGGTCCGTTCCAGCAATATAATTCTGTGATCTCAACACTCTTCATACATAGGACCTTTTGGGAGTGATGTTAGGGAAATTTCTATCTCTACCACAGTGTTTTGCTCCCAGAAAGTGCCTGTTCAGAGGACATTTCACCCTCTCATTCCATCCTTGACCCTCATTATTCCTGATATTGAAACATCTTCACCTAACAGTGGCATTTTTCTCAATCTCTCTACTCTCTCAATGCTGCGATCGGTTATAGAATCATAGAATAATAGAACCATAGAATGGTTTGGTTTGGAAGGGACCTTAAAGATCATCTAGTTCCACCCCTCCTGCCATAGACAGGGACAGACACCTCCCACTAGAACAGGTTGCTCAGTGCCTTGTCCAGCCTGGCCTTAAACACTTCCAGGCATTGAGGGGGCATCCACAACCTCTCTGGGCAACCTCTTCCAGTGTTTCACCACTGTCACTGTAAAGAATTTCTTTTTTATATCTAGCCTTTGCATCCATTATTCCTAGTCTTTCCATCACATATCCTATTAAAAAGTCCTACCCCAGCCTTTCTGTAGGCTCCCTTCAGGTATGGAGAAGCTACTATGAGATCCCCCCTGAGCTTTCTCTTCACCTGTTTCTTGTCACATCCTCTTAGCCCCGACCACACATCCCCTCCCCCCCGTAGTTTCTCACTGCCACTGTTAATTTTTTGCTTTCTTCTCTTGCAGTTATCCAGCTTCCTTTGTGTGCTTCCTACTTTGTCTTCTGTCTTTCTGCCAGTCAGGTGCTCAGAAGAGAATAGCTCAGAGCATGGAAAAATAAGCTGGTGTTTTCTCAGGTGGATTTAGAGAGATGGAAAATTTACATTTATTATGCAAATTTCCCATCCTTTGCAGGTCTGCATAACAAACACCTGTGCTGAGCTGCCTTCCAAGGCTGTTACTACTGAAGAACCACCAGGCCAAATAAGCCCTACTTTTATGGGCAAGAAAATTATGTGTTCCTCCATTATCTTGCTTCCACATTCCTTGTGCTTCAGATTGAGCAGAATACAAATAATTCTTCCTAGAAAAAGGTAGAGATCCCATGAATTCGTGCAGAGCAGGATCACACCTGGTCCATCGCCGTTCCCAGGAATGAGGAGCAAAGTGTTTTCTGTTTTAGGATCAGGCTCCTGAGGTTCAGGTCTGGTTGACGTGTGTTGAAGTGCCATCGCAGCCACATTTCGGCAGCTCCTAAGCACAAAGAATCTACTGTGAGCTCTGAAACGCTGGCGTTCAGCCAACTGGCCATTTCTTTTCTTCTGTTCCCTGTCATTAAAAGCTGTGGGTTGCTCCAGGCCCCAGTGTTTTGCTCTTCTTAAGTGGAACTGTTAACGACCCAATTTAGAGCGATGTAAAGTGCACCCAGATTCCACAGTGACTCCTAAAACCATAGAACATTAATGATAATCTGCAATTAATAGCTGCAATCAAAAGGAATTGTAGTTCAGTAATTAGAAATTTAGGATTAAAGTATTAGCATATAAAAAAAGACTTCTTAAAAGCCTCTTCTTCCAAGAGATTACTCTGATCTCATGGAAGAAAATGATTTTTAACTGATATGACCTCAGCCAAAGACCAAGTTTCTAAAAATACTGCAGTCAGCCTTGACTTGTGTAGACCCTTAGACTGCTGCCAAAACATTTGAAGGTATTTTAAGAGTTTGCAGATATCCAGTATATAGCAATCATGTAATTTCCTGATTATACTGCCTTATTGATATTCCAGAATAATGTGACTTAGAATCAAGTTTAATCTCCCCAGTAGGCCTTTTGGGGTGGGTTTTACTGGCAAGTACAGGAAGCCCCAGTGACTGCCCTTCTTCGAGCCAAAAGCTTTCCTGATGTATTGTAGAATTGCCCGGGATCATCAAGTCCAGCCATCAACCCAGCTCTGACAAAAACCAGCCCTGAACTGTATCACTAAGCAGATCTGCAAGAGAAGGGAAGGTGAAGGTGTCAGGTGCTTGCAGCTCTCTCTCCTTCCTCCTCTGTCATCACAAACAGGGCAACGTGATTCCTTCTGATGAGGCGTCAGGAATGGGCTAATCCTTCCATTTTTCTCCAGCCCTCGGCAGCTTGAGGCGCTCAGGAAGACTCCCAGGAGAACAGCTGCTTCCTTGCCTACGTGCTGATGAAAGTGCCAGTAGCAGTGATGGGAGCTCTGATAGATGGAAGAGGCTGTGGTAGAAATGAAGTTCCTAACAATTTCCAGTCCTGCACTAAATTAAATCATCCTGCTGCACGTCTGGCTTTTGAAGCTGAAAATTAATGCATTGTCTATCTGAAAGACACAGAGCTGAAATTGTTCATTGGTGTTGAAAATTTCCCTATCAAATGCCAATTATTAAGCTACCTCAGGCTATTGATAATGACACAGTGCACATAAATCACAGACAGACATGCTTGGAAGTTTTCTGTTCTAAGAAGGTCTACAGAATTAACTATTTGAAGGTTATTAGCATCATGCAGAGTTGTCTCTGCCCCTGTGAGAGGGTAGTGACCTGAAGTGCTCCAGCAGGACTTTGCCAGCAGAAGATGTGATTTCTGACACAGCAAAGGCAGCGGTTATGAACTCTGCAGGAACCATTTGGTAAAGTCTATCTCTTGGATCTGCCCAGGCAAGGTTTTGGCAGAAACAGTTTGCATTAGCTTTATCAGACATGGAGTGGCTCCATGAACCAGGTGGAGTAAAGCCTAACTAGGTAGTGTTAACCATCTGAAGGAGACATGCCATCGTGCAGCATTTAATCTTGCTTACCACATAGATCTTGGCTAATAAGAGAATGAAAGGAGTTGGAAGAGACCTTCAGGGAACATCTAGTCTGACATCTGCAGGGTCATCTGAAGCAGGCTGGAGAAGAAATATGTCCAGGTGGTGTTTGAATATCTCCAGAGAAGGAGATGCCACAGTCTCTCTGGGCAGTCTGTGCCTGTGCTTTAAACACCCTCAAAGTGAAAAAGTTTTTCACAGAATCATGGGGTTGGAAGGGAACTTCAAAGGCCATCTAGTCCAACCCCCTGCAGTGAGCAGGGACATCCTGCACTAGACCAGGCTGCTTGCTGATGAAATTTCCTATGTCCCTTGTCCTGACACTGGGCACTACTGAGAAGAGTCTGGCTCCATCCTGTTGTAATTTATAGCTTCTTCCAATATATTTAGGCTGCTGGAATGGCCACCAGTAATCAATATATCCTTATTATCTACACATTCCATGCTGAAATGTCTGTATTTACAATTAATCAATGCAAGATTTTTCCTTCGAGTATTGCATACTATAATGTCAGTATATTCTCCTTGAGAGCCACCTACTTACTTGAAGAGCAGAAATACTCTCAACAATTTTTCACCTTTATACAGTTTTTCCTTGTCCAATGGACTGAGGTATTTATGTGATTCCTACCTTCTTTTGAAACACAGTAATTGTATAATGCAGTCACGTCTACAGAGATACTGATGTCTTGAAAATAAAATCCTTAGGCATGTTCAAGATATAAGCAAAATCTGAGGTGTATATTATAGAAATTTCAGGATGGTGCCAGCTTCCAAACAGACAAGAAAATTAGTAAGTAATAGCTGGGATCCATTACAGGCTGCAGAAGGTATGTCTAGATTTCCTTCAGCACCTCCAGGGTGGGCTGTGGATAGGCTGGTGATTGCAGAACCTGCTATCTGGGGAGATCAGATGAAAATGTGTGGGGAACTTACAAAGGATCAGTGAAAGAGCAAAGGCAAAAAAAAAAATAAAGGAAGGTAGATGAGGGAGATAGGTCTGAGAAGAAAAACAGCCGCCAGGCATTTCTGTGGGAAGATCCTGGAAGAGATCAGTCAGGTAGGAAGGAGACAGAGAGAAACATGAAGCGCTACTCTGGAATGTGCTGGAGAGCAGAAAGTACCGAGCACTTGGGATAATTAGGTTTTGCTCTGAATCTGGATAACTTTAGCTGTGATTCCTGTTTTCCTGGTGTTATTTCCAAGTGAGATAGCTGAGGAGTCTATTTTCTGCAGATTTTTCTACTCGCCTCTTTCAAGACCATTGATGTTTCTGGTAGATATGCCACAATAACATATTTCTTTTGGATTTGGCCAAAATAGTTGTGCCAAAATCTTCTGTGAAGTTGTCCTGCCTTGACCCTTCTGCCAGCTGGGAGTAGCTCCCCATTTGTGTGTGTAGTAATGTCTTGCCCAATCTTGGGTTAGTGTCTCACAAAATTGGGATTTTTACCACTTCCCCTGGGCATAATTCCTTCCTAAGTTAATGAATCTCACTTGGGGTGGGCTTTCTACGTGGCTCCAGAAAGAGATTTGCAAATGGAAAACTTTTTATTTAGTTTAAACATTCAATTTGTACAGTTTATCTTACTGCTCAGACTTCTAACTCTGGGCATACTCTAAACACCTCCTGGCTCTTTTTGCTATTTTGGGTATTGCATGGTGAGGTCTGAATTGCAGATGTTGCAGTTGCCTTTGTGTTTGCATCTGAAAAAATTGGTTACTCCCAGTTATGGAATCCCCCTTAGTTAGAAGGGACCTTTCACATCATCGAGTCCAACCATCAACCCACCTCTGAGAAGAGCCAGCTTTAAGCCATACCTCTAAACACTGTGTCTGCCCCACTCTTAAATCCTTCCTGGCAGGATGCCTCATAATTAGAATATTAATTAGATTATAGAATGACCCACTGGTGAGATACAGAGTAAGGCAGGGGATGCCCATAGAGACACTTGATGTGTTTTAACTAGATGTATCTTCCAGCTTGAAAGAGGTAGATCTGCAAGACCTGGGATTTTCATATGACCACCCAAGCAGAAATCCTGTCCCAGGCAAGACTTCTACTGGACATGTACATTCCTAATCTCAGCAGCCATACAGACCTCATGCACTGCAAGAAGAATATAGAATCATAGAATAGTTTGGGTTGGAAGGGAAAGATCCTCTAGTTCCAACCCCTCTGACATAGGCAGGGACACCTCCCACTAGACCAGGTTGCTCAGTGCCTCATCCAGCCAGGCCTTAAACACCTCCAGGGAGGGGATATCTACAATCTCTCAGGGCAACCTGTTCCAGTGTCTCATCACCCTCACAGCAAAGAACTCCTTTCTTCTATCTAGCCACATTCTTAGACTCGTTTTACTCTCTGCTTTGTTTCTACATCACAGATTTATCCCCCTTTAAAATCTTCAATAATTTCCTAGTTTAGAGCCATGTTAGTTATCTTCCTCCTTCCTGTTTTGACTTATATTCTCTTTACTTTGTGTTACAGATGCATCAGGTAGAGATATTAATGATGCTGGGCACAGGGCCTGGATCTTCTCCTCCCAGGTTCTATAACTGAGGGATGAGGCTGCCCTGTCTGCTTGAAGGGTCCGTGCGTGTGACAGCCCAAACACTGGAGCCCTGACTAATGGGTGCTTCTGGTGAGAAAATGAGAGTGTGGTGTGTGCCAGCGATAAGAGCTGGCTCTGTAGTTCTTCTTCCAAGGCAGACTTTTGTAAACCTTATTGAAGTTTATTTAATCACAAAGGCTTTAAAAGGACTGACTTGTGAGAAATTTCCTCTTTGCTTATGCAGGATGGTATTAAAATCAGATGTTAGCCAACTTCTCGGCAGGGAGTGGATTTGAATGCACTTTACTTGGCTTTTCACAGGACTTTTAATTGTCTGTTGTGATTTCTCATTAACTTAAGAGTAGCATTTCTTAATGGCAATAGTAGTTTGAACTGATTCAGTGTTAAAATTTGTCGTTTACCTGGAATGATTTTATCTGTATAAAAAGTAATGGGATAATGGTTCTCTCTGCTGATCATTTTTCTCAGATTGACTTTTTTTCAAAGCAAATCTTATGTTCAGGTAGTTAAAGCAGGCAATAGGAGGGTGTTCTTAAGAAGTAAGTATTCATTTTTAAACACCTCATTTGAAACCCGGTTGCAATGTTAAGCAGATTTCTTTCTTTTAATGGTAACAGCAAGTAGATGAGCATGTTTGAGTGCCCCAGTTGGACATTGCTGTGTGTAAATCCCATGTATGAGATTTAGAGAATGAAGGGAGAAGTTGATCCATGGGAGTTAAAAGGTTGGTGACATGAGTGAAGTGAGTGGGGTGGGCCATAGCCAAGACAAGTGATGGAGCTGAGCACCAGTCCCTACTCTCCTCAAGCTCTTGTGGGTGGAATACCTCTAGGTGTCCTGCATTCAAGGTGACGTTGGTGCTTCAGGTTTTTGATCCACTTTGAACCACTCTGGCCTCTGGTTGTTTGTCACTGTCCCCGCATCTCAGCTTTAGCCTCAGAGCAAATCTGTTGACCGTGAACATGGTCACCATGAAGGTGGTATTAGCACTGGATCCATTTTGTTTTCCTTAGACCTTGCAGGGCTTTCAGCCCTAATGTTTGGATTAGATTAGAAGTGAGGAGAGTTGGACACAGTGGGCCAAAATCTCAACTTGTGCAAAAAAGGTATCAGTGCTGTACTTCAGAGTGATACCATTTTACGTGGGCTTGGGATCAGTCCCTGTCAGTGAGTTTCAGCCCTTCTTGTCTGCCCAGACTTGGGACTGTGTTGGTAGGTGAGTTATAATGCCTTCAAGTTCCCTGTTTATATTGGAAATACTTAAGAGAGCCTTAAATAAGCACAGCTACCAGGTGGGCTTTTAAGAAAGACGGTATTTATAACAAGTGTAGTGGCTGTGTCTGAACTGAACAGCTTTGTGCATTTGTGTGACTTTGTGTTTACAATTTTCTCCTGATTTTTTAATGAAATAGAATAGTTGCTAAATGGTCAAGTAAGTACACAATACCTTTGGATACTCTTCCACTGCCAGAGGTTTATGAGCAAAACGGCTTTGTGGTTGAAAGATATATGGGAAGAAGCTGCAGGGATGGTGTTGAAATTAAAACAATATACTTCAAAATGCTCCTGGTCTCATTTGGGATCTGGGTGGTGCTCAACATCTCCATGCTCATGGTGTGCTTGTAGGACCAACTGAGATCAGTCAGCACCGAGGGCCTGTTCATCGAATGTTCATTTCATCAAATCACAGAATGTGTTGAGTTGGAAGGGACTTTCAGTGGTTGTCTAGTGCCACCCCCTGTAGTGAGCAGGGACATCCTGCACTAAATCAGGTTGCTCAGAGCCTCAGCAAGCCTGGCCTTGGATGTCTCCATGAATGGAGCCACCACCACTTCTCTCCCTTGCCATGGGATGATGGGTTTCCAACACTGAACATGGGTTTCCAGAGATCCTCAGGGAGTCCAAAAAAACATCTCATCATGGATACAGCAGTCACTGGTGGGGAGTGCCACTAGGATCCTTGTAGGGGTTTTGATGAAATCATTGATGTTCAGTCATGATGATGTGTTTCAACATGACCTAGAGCTGAGGCCAAAGAGATGCGGGTGACTCCTTCACATTACCCTCCCTATGACTGCATGTTTGTGTGTTAAAAAGAAGTGAAAATATAAGTTTAGGCTTAAGTCACCATTCAGCTTTTTTTTTAAGGAAAAAAAAATATGGTAGCAATGAGAAAATGCTACTGATGTTCAGATCAGGCTTCCCAACCTGTGTTTATATGAGTTGCAGCAGAATTTCTCATACAAGTAGCTCTGTTAACTTAGTCTCTTCTTGAGCACAGGAGCTTGCAGGAATAAAATCTCTTGTAAATGTTAATACACAGCACGCTCAGCAGCCTCCCAGCGCTGCGGTTCTTCTTAGCTATGGTGCTGATGAGTCTTTCTCCCTCCATAAAAATGCATGGAGACATTTCAAGGTGGGCCAAAGACATCTGAAAGATGAGTTGCTTAATTAACAACGCAAGGCCTCCCGGTGACAGCATTGCAAAAGCAGTGCCAGAGCTGGCCCTGTGCCTTTTTCCACTAGCTGCTTGTGC
Source organism: Turnix velox (assembly GCA_013400935.1). Lineage (NCBI taxonomy): Eukaryota > Metazoa > Chordata > Aves > Charadriiformes > Turnicidae > Turnix > Turnix velox. Next base: position 252,782 of record VZTY01026066.1, on the reverse strand, counting down.
CACCCACGTCTCAGCCTGCCAGCACTGAGCATCGGGTGTGTTTTAATAGCTGCTGCTCTTCAAATAATTTTAATACTTTGACAGCAACTTTATAAATGCCTTTTACACTCCTGATGATACAGAATCAATTTATTAATGGCATTTTGTTTTCTGTCTGTTTTTCCCTTCCAGGAGCAAATTCATCAGTTGCCGATTTCATGCCTACATCATCATGGAACATCACCAGTGAATTAGACAAAGGTAAGTGGATTACAAAAAAAAAATTATACCATCTTTAAAAATACCTCTTTTTCTTCTTTACTTGGCCAAATTAGCAAAGAAAGAAGTGAGGGGGCATTTGAGATAAACTGGGTTTTGGCCTTGCAATCATTTGAGATTTAATTGCTTGTGGTTCTGTGATTTCTGGAGGATGCTGTGTTTTGTTTCTTGTACCAGTAAAATGTTCCACATGCTAAAAATATTTCAAGATGTGAATTCTGCTGGTTTATGAACTGCTTGGCATTTTGTCTGGTGGATCTGACGATTTAAACTCAAAATTAACAAGCATCAGGCAGTCAGTTTGCCTCCATGTGTTTTATTATGAAATTCTGAGGCTTTAAATTGGGGAAAATACATTTGCAGGTGGTGATTATGTGTGATTTGGAACTCTCTGAAGGGCATGTATTCCGAAAGAAGGGGTGTATTTCTCATTTCCCTTCATTTTGTGAATTGTGCACCACCAATTATTTAAGCCAAATTGCTTGGCTTCCTCCAGCCCTGATTGTGAGGCTGGAGCCTGCAGCTCATGAGTCCATCTGATCTTTGAAATGCTTCTAAAGTAACGTGGAGGGTGGAGGACCCCGTTAGCCACACCAACTGTGCAATTTGTCAGCCACTCTTTTCATTTGCTTATAACTTTGCCAACCGTTAACTATTTAGACTGAAATTCTCCGTGGTGGAGTTCTGCCACAGATGGTTTTTCCATATGTTTTGGTCTGTGTTTTTCTGAATGTTTTTTTCTTTTATGAACATGTGTTCATAATGTTTTATGTGTAAGCATAAATATGCTCTCTGTGCTTGAGCGTGAAGGGAATACATAGCAGCTCTGGGTTTTTTAAGTCAAGGCTGACTCTTTGATGTCTGCCTCCCCACCAGGGAAGGAGCAGGACTTTCTGGTGATCCAGGACATGTTGGAGAAGGCAAAAGTCAAAGGGCTTGTGCTTGTTGGTGAGAGAAGGAGAAAAGCATGCGGTCGTTAGGCAGACGATTCCCAGCTCTCAACAAACTGCTGAAGGGAAGCTTTGACATAGTGGGTGTCTAACCCCAGTGGTTTATCCAGGTGCTCACGTACTAGAACTGTTGTGAACCAGGGGCTGTTGTTCCCAAATGGGCTGCCTCTGTGTTTTTTAATTGTTTGGCAGCTTTAGTTGGCTATTCAAGAGCAAGAAATAAATAAATGGCTTTAGCAAACAGCATATACTAACCTACTACTAACCTAGTTTTTAATCTAGGAAGCCAGCCCATGATCATAAGAGAAGTCATGGCTGCACTTCAAGGAAGTGGTTGAAATATTTTTTACAGATAATCAGCAGTGATGTATTCTTTGCTCTGCACTGTGAGACCAAGAGTTTGATTTGTAAAGTGCCCACAGATTGCTGTATATTGCAGGAAAATCTGCATGCTTCCAACCAAAAGACAGAGAAAGGAAGGTACAGAAAGATAGTGGAAATAATATATTTTACAGTAAATTGCATCTGGTGTGTGCTGGCAAATAGCCCTCAGTAGCTTCTTTGTTGTTATTCCTTATGGGAGCTTTTTTGGAGACTGGTTTCTTAGGACCAGAGTGATTTTTACCACATATTTTGATTAGTATCTCTCTCTCAGCTGGTGGTTCAAATGCCCTTTTTTTTCAGCGGCATCTCTCCCAGGTGGGCACTTTCCAAAGCCTTGGCTTGATTGACACAGCCAGGAAACAGGGAAGCTCCTGCCTCATTTGGTATCTGCTTTGTTAGAAGTCTCTCCTTGCCATATTATCAGCTGAGTTCAGATGTCCCACCTTGGCTCTGTTGGAAAGCAGCAGCTCCAGGGGTAGCAGAGGTGAAATTTGGGATAACTGCCGCCATCATGGTCATTGACTCATCTTCTGCTCAAAGTGATGCTTACACTTTCCTTGCCAGCTCTGTGCCCAGCCTGAGCATTAGCAATTAAACCATTTTCTACATTGCTTCCATGGCACCTGTTCCAGAGATGGATTGTCAGAAACAGGTAAAATGAAATGTCACGCTTCTAATCCACCTGGAATGTGGCAATTACCACTGCTGGGGCTGAGCCTGCATTCCTGGGGGATTACCGGCCCCTTTGCTGGGCCTGATTAGCATTTAGACTGCTGTAAGCTCACACACCTCAACATGGATTTACATATGTGATTAAAACCAGTTTGCTGCCCGAAAAGCTTAGTCAGAGGGGTGGATTCTCCCCCTGCACCTTCGAGCAAGGTACCCTGCACACGTTTTGTCTTGTCTAAGAGAGAGGAGGGGCTTTAATGTGGGAGCTGCTGCTTCTACTAACGGTAGAAGCTCTCTTGGATAAAGCCAAACACATTGCAGTGCGTAGTAACTTGGCAAGTCAGAACTCAGAGGACAAAATCAGATACAGAATCATAGAATGGTTTGGATTGGAAGGGATCTTAAAGATCACCTAGGTACACGCTTCCTTCCCATTCCTTCTGCAAAACAAGCATCTCAGGGAAACAACATCCACTCGCTGCTGCAGCCGGCCATGAGGTCACATGGACGTCCCAGTAAAACTCGTTTTAAAGGCTATTAAATTCACCACATGAAAGTGGTTTCCAGCCCAATTTCCCAATTAAATGGCCGTCCGCGTTAAGTGGCTCTAACTCTACCTGCTGCCTCTTGGAAATCTCTTCCTCAAATACATCTCCTGCGTTTGGGAAGCAGGAACGGCTCGCAGTCTTGCTAAATAATATTCTGCATTTCAAAATAATTTCTTAATAGGGTATTTTTTTTCCCAACTCAGTGGGTTCTGCAGCGATTATCTTACAACTGAGCCCTATTCAGGTTTCAATTTCTATTAAATAAGCTAAATCGACAGCATTAAACAGTTGCCTGTTTATTCTTTTTAACAGGAAATGAATTTAAAAGAGACGCAGCCACCCGTGAAGAGCTGTTGAAAGCAGCGATTGATGGGAGGGGAGGAGGTGGTTTCTCACCAAAACCTTAAAAAAACAAACAAGCTAGGCATAAAAAAAAAATTAAAAATAATCATTTTTCAAATGGGAGAAATTTAGCTGGGAGCATTTCTCTCTTTTCCTGACTGGTAAATCATGGGGTGCAGAAGGAATGCCAGCGGGGAAAAAGAGAAATGGAAATGTGATCTGATAAATATTTAATTTTGTAAAGAGAAATAAGTGAACTACAGGGAAATAAGGGACTCTGATGGTAGGAAAAGGCTTGTCTCTGGGGGTCATTGGTGGGATGTAGAGCTTTTCGCCCCCAGGTGGCTGGCTGAGATTTGCCTCAGTTTGGGGGACCCTTCAGCTGCCTGGTGGGCAGATGTCAGTGGGAGCCACAACTCCATGGAGAAGGTCCTTCTGGCCTTGTAGGCTTTGTACCCACTTTAAACACTCACCATGGCATGACCATTTGCTCCTAAAGCAATTCCCTTATGTGGAAATTATTTCACACTGAGTAAGCAGAGTTCATGGGAACACATTGATGTGGTGCTGGCTTTCAGTGTCTGGGCTTCATTCTTCATTGCATCTCTTTTTTTGGGGTGTTCCAGCAAGAGAGGGAATAAGGTCCTGGGCTCTTTTAACCCATTTTTCCTCTTGAAAGCCTTTGGTTTCTTGTCTCTTCTTGCCTGTGGTTTGCCTCCCTATTTCCCCACACACCATGGGATAAGCTTCTGCTTCAGCTCTTTGTTGGAGAAAGCTTCAGATTTTCCATGAGTTCTTCTTTTTCCATATCATTCTTTAAAAAGGTGAAGAGGCTTTCATTTACCTGCTCCTCTTCCACAAAAATGACTGTGGGTGAGTAAGCTTTTCCTTCTGTCAGATGTCAATTTATAAACAAAGAAATAATAAGACCTGAATTTGAATGAGAGCCTATTTACATCTGGTATTGAAACTGTTTAGGAACTCTTCATCCTTAGGCAAAGATTATATTGAGTCTCTGCCAAGAAAGAGTCAGCTTTGAAATACTGTTTTCTTTTAACTGTAAATAGAATTCAACCTGGGTGAACATTCACTGGAATAAGACTCTATAGGAGTGATAAGAGAATGATGCCATCGCTGTGGTTTCTCTTGATCAAGGGGGAAACCTGGTCTCCCCATGTCCACATGCAGCTCTCTCATTCCATTATGGCAGCTCCTTGGGAATGCACAGGGATGTGTCCTGGCTGTGTTTGAGTTAGAGTCGAGGACATCAGTGCTGGGGTGCAAGAACGTTATGACATTACTGTTGGAGCAGGGAAGAGGAGGTCCTGGAGATGCAGAGGCTGGAGCCCTCTGCTTGAGAGGGAGCTAAGAGAGCTGGAGGGTTCAACCTGGAGAAGAGAAGGATGTGGGAAAACCTCAGAGCCCCTTCCAGTCTATAAAGGGGGTCCAGGAAAGCTTGGGAGGGGCTGTGGAGCAGGCAGTATGGTGATAAGGTGCACGCCACTGATGGATCCTTTAGGTCTGGGGCCTTCCCAAGGAGTGATGCAAATCTTAGTGGTGAGTCTAGGCATGCACTGACTCTTTGGCAAGTCTTCATAGGTGGGGAAATGATCTGTCCATGAGATCTTAGGGGAAAATCTTTCAGATGTCCCAGGGAGAATTTGACCCTTAGGCAAACTACATCTTAAAAAACATAAACAAAACCAAAGATGGAGAAAACCTGGTGAATCGAGGCCTCCAGACTTTGGCCCTTGTCCTTTAGAGATTTCCAGATTTTCTTTTGAAATCACTGGATGTGAAAGCGATCTGCTTGGTGACAGGGGAAGAATTACAGCCTTCTCATTTATGCACAATTTACCTTTTTATTTTCCTTTATTATCTGGGGGATATTGGGTAAATCAAGCTCCCCTGATGGGGCTCAAGATTCTGATTCTATTTGTGGGGTCCTGTTAGTAGCCAGGCAGTAAATTACTGCTACTTTGTTTGAAAATTTTTTTAGCCACAGTACATTAGCTCCTTTTGTTTGCTTTTCCACTGACGGAGTGCACGTTTTTATTTGAGAATTTGTGTTTCTTGAATGTCTCATTTATAAATAATACAGGGTGTGAAATTTGAAGGTCATGGAACACAACCTGCAAAAGAAACTACCCTTCCCAGTCACGTCAGCCATTCATGGCAAAAATATTTCACAAAATGCTTCATTTAGTTTGGATTTTTTTTATATAAGCTCAGTTTGTGCAGTGAGTATCTGACTATAAGGTAACTATATATAATAACCTTTTCCTGGCTCATCCAGCTATCTTTGTTTATTTGAAAGATTGATAGATCAGAGGGTCAAGGGACGTGTTTTATTGTAAGTTTCTGTTCCAAATTTCCTGACATTTTTGGTTTGAAAAAAAAATAGACCTTTAAAAGGCACAGAAAGGGCTAATAAGAACCAGATCCTAAAGTGATGCTATGTCAAAATGTCAAAAATAACAGCTTTTCTTTGACTCTGCAGCATTAATCTTAAGGCACATACCTTTCTGTGCACCCTTCCTTTAATAGCTGGAGGTTTTGTATGTGGCTTTTTACTGCCAGGCGGCTTCTAAAGTGACAACAAAATCTCTTGATGGTTTTCAGTAGTTGTGTTTATGGCTCGATGTGGACATTTGTTTACCTTTTCCAAATCACTTTTTTTTGTGTGTGTGTGTGATAAAGTTTAGAGGCTTCCTACTTGTGCTATAAAACTGGTTCCTGGGGAAAGAAAAGCTTCATTTCCCCTTGCCAGATTATAGTGTCAAAGCTATCACCAGGACATCTGTCCTTAAACCCCAAAGTTGACTCATAAAAGAGGAGGCAGATGTGAACTCTCAATGCATATTAAGAATTCACAGAGGCAGGATGGGCATAAAATTGTCCAGTTCCTATCCAAAAGCGATGGGAATTTTTTTGGAAGCCCACAGTCATCTTGTGCTTGTGTTTCCTTCTTCAAGCCCTCCCTCCAGCCCAGGGCAATCTCTAAGCTGCTAATTATCAGAAACTAGCAATTAATTCTGAGAATCCCAAATAAAGCCAGTGTCAGATGCAAACATCTGAAAAGGGGCTGTGCACAGCCTGTTTTGGTTCAGTAAATTATCTTGGAGTGGCACAGACCCTCTAGATGGTGTCTGGGGAGAGAAAACCCAACAGAGGGTTGCAGTGTGTATCCCAAATGGAGTATTGCACATACATATCGTGGTGGAAACTCATTTGAAAATAAGCTGGGCATGCAAAGACAGTTGAGTATTTCCTTTTGTCCCAAGGCAGTTGACATTGAATACTTCTGCATGATTGTCTGGACTTCTTTAACTCTGATATTCTTCATATGGGTCGCTAAATCATGGGCTGAGTGCGGTATCCCTTTCCTCCCACTGTCATTCCTCTACTTTAACTCATTTAAAATAAGTGAAATTCCAGGTGGGAGTCTTCCTTTTGCCCCTTTTAATAACAAGGGACTGTTGATCAGACCCGGGAGTTGTCTTCCTTTATGAGTTATGGGCAGATCAAGCCATCTATAGTTAATCCCTTTTTCAACTGAGAAGTATGTGTCCTGTCTGTGGCCACACTTCAGTTAGAAATCCTGCTGGTTCCTTCAGCTGAACTGGAATAGCTTAAAACTCAAGTTGATGGAACATAGGGAACAATCAGCAAGTCCCTCCAGCTTCTCTAGGCTGGGTGGTCTCCACGTTGTTGAATTTCTCCAAAGACAACTGTTACATATAGAAAGTTTTCAGTAGTCTAAACTCAATTGATGGGGCCAAAACATGTGACTAGAGGGTGAATCCAAATGTAGCACTGGACTGGACTAATGTGGATAATCCAGAGCTCTCAACAAGATGTCTCATTGGACTAGATGACCTTTAAAAGTTCCTTCCAACTCAACGCATTCTATGATTCTGTGATTTTCAGGCTAATAGATTAGGCAACCTGTGTTGGAGATGCTGGTGTGCCTAGCAGGCGTTTTCCCTCTTGAAGTCACAAATTTTTCACTTTACCCATCTTGCAGGCACTGACTGGCACATTTTTTGCACTTCTTTTTGTCGATGTAGGCTATGACAAAGAGCCAGTGAGGGTGCGGAGAGATAAATGCAGTGAGTTGCCTGTAAGTCTGGTGTCCCAGCTGCCTCCCTTCATCCAGGCCATGTGGTTGTTTTGTGTGCTGCAGCACATATTTGAATTTTCAAATTTAGAATGAAACACATTCACCAATTCAGCAGCTGGAAATGGTGTCCCCACAGATGGAGTTTTGCTTGAGAAAAGGTTTGGAGATGTTCCTTTCCAGAGAAGTGTGTTAGACTTCTATCATCACAGACTCACAGAATGGTTTTATGTTGAAAGGGACCTCAAAGATCATCTAGCTCCAACCTGGGCAGGGACACCTCTCACCAGTCCAGATTGCTCCAAGCCCGTCCAACCTGACTTTGAACCCCTCCAGGGCTGGGGTAGCCACGGATTCTTTGGGCAACCTGGGCCAGGGACTCACCCCCCTCAATAATAAGAAGTACCTTGGTGGAGCTGCCTGTCTGCTGCACCTGGATTAAAGCTGTTTTCAGGCTTACAATGGCTTGGATGGAGACTTTAATTTTAGCTGTTCTTTGTATGTTCTGAGAGATCAGAAGGGCATAAAGAGAAGGATAAATGAAACAGCAACTCCTCTCATAAAACCAACATTTTGGGGTCTAATCCTGCATCCCCATTGTGCTTTAAACGCCTAATGAAATCAGAACCACAGAGCACACGCAGTGCTGGGGAAGTGGGGGTTGGAGCAAAATCCTCCTCCAAGCAAAGAGGGTGTTACTGCTCTAAGATGTGTCTTTGGTAATTTAAGATAGAGTAACCACGCGGTCACAGAGGAGATTAACATTCCTCGGCCAGAGAGGAGGAGCTTTTATTTTGAAAGCCACCTTGGGTTCCACTAAAAAGTAGGAGAAATCTTCAGGATTTATTACACTCGGGCAGGCTCCTATTTAACAATGTCAAGACGTAGCTGTGGAAATACACACACTTTTCTTCTTGAGAGACATGCTGCTCACTCTGTGCCTTCCTCACACAGCTCTTGCTGTTCTGTAACATCAAACCAGCACAAAGTTTGGCCATGAAGGATACTAATATTTGGATTTTATATGCAGCGTCTCCAATTTATGCGCTTAGAATCATGGAGATGACTTATGATGTGTTGTGTTTGTGTTGGCAACGGCTCAAACCCAGAAATATATTTCAGGCTTGGCTTTACAGATATTATCTCAAGTCATTTAAAAGTTCATTATAGGGCACCCGCCAGTGCTGCTCTAGCAGAGGGGCTGTCAGCATTTTTCAAGGGTTTATAACTCAGCCATTAAAAATTTTTTAAAAATTTAAAAAAAAAATCTCTGTGGGCTGAAACTTGGCCCAGCAGTAAATTGTTTTTACAAATGAATAAAAAAAAAACAGTTTGACTATTACTAAATTATAGGTGGGCTAAATTATATTTTTAACTTTTTTTCAGGCCATTCTTCTATAGTTCTGCAAGTTAAAATCTTTCCAAAATGTTTTAATAGAGTTCTGCTCTGTATTGTCCTTGAAACCTTGAGATTTAACTTAAAATATAATAATAGTTCTTATCCCAGCATAGCACTTTTTGCCTTCAAAGTGCTTTACAAGCATTATCTCATTAATGTACATAACAGCCTCCCCATGATGTAAGAAGGATTATTATCCCCACTTTATAGCCAGAGAGACTGAGCCAGAAGGTTTAAGGCTGTTTTTAAAAGGACTTAGTTGCACAAATCCCATGTGAGCTTTGGTTGGCTTTGGGTGTCTACTTCCCTTTGGCTCCCCTGAAAGTCACAAATAAAGTGATTCACCCACGACTATTCAGAGCCAGGATTAAAACTCAGACTTTCCAATGGCTGGTGCCTCTAGACTAGTTAATTCTCAAAAGTGCACTAATTTGTATGTAAGAGTTGACTTGTTCCTAAGAAATTGTTCTTCAGGTCAGAAGGAGTCAACTCCAGACGTCTGGAGAGCACAGAGTTCCAATGTGGCAGAGACTGTCAAATGAAAGAAGGGAACTCATGGTGGGTTGTCAAGCCCTGGAACAGGCTGCCCAGGGGCAGGGTTAAATGAGGAGCAGACTTAGGGGCTGTTTGCCAGGGCATGGAGCATCAGGACAAGTGGCAGTGGTTTGAAACTAGAGCAGGGCAAGGTTAGATGGGACATGAAGAAAAGGTTCTTCCTCATGAGGGTGGTGAGACACTGTCCCATGTTGCCCAGAGAGGTGGTGGAGGCCCCATCAGTGCCTAGAGACATCCAAGGCCAGGCTTGCTGAGGCTCTGAGCAGCCTGATCTAGTGAGGGATGTCGCTGCTCACTGCAGAGGGTTGGACAAGATGTCCTTTGAAGGTCCCTTCCAACCCACCACATTCTTTGATTCTATGCACTGTACTTCTTTCATTAGAACAATACATTTTTCTTTCTAGTCATCCTTTATAATCTTTCTCCAGCCTTTGAAAACCTGCCCTTCATCCTTACTCCTTTATTTGTCTCCCCTGTATACCACAGAACCTTAAAAATGTTGTTTGTCTTCGAGACCTTCACAGGACCAAGGCCGTTCCATTCTGACCATGTTACAGTGTAAATGCCTGAGCTGGTCTCTGAAACCTTATCAGTAATTATATAAATGGCTGTGGTAAAGAAAGGTTAGGTTGGGTAATTAACTGTGGTTATCCAGTTCCATGCTCTTAGTGGAATTTTATTAAACCCAGATTGTGAAGAGAATCCAAGAATATGTGTGCTGACTTAGGTTAGGCTTCCTGGCGAGGTTATTAAGATAGCAAGTCAGAAACGTTTCTAGTCTTGCAACGAAGCATGCAGAGATAACTCCAGAGAGCTGAAAGGCCAGTGGGACACCACCAGAGAGACATCAGACTCTGTCGTCTCTTTCCACCAAGGGCCAAGATCTCTGCCCTTTTTACCCCTTACAGAGATTTCCTGACTAATTAGATCAGTGGGAGTGTAGATAACAGCCCTGTTTTTGCACCATTTCATACCTGCACATGAAAAGAGCAATTATCCATTGAAAAAAAATAAATAAGTGTGGGCAGTGTCTTTGTGTTAAACATTTCTCCTCTGGCTCCTTGGGGCCAAAGGAGAACAGGGGCGCCTTGTATAAAGCCCTGAGCAAATACAGGAGCTTACATGCTGAACAGATTAAACACAAAGGGAAGAGATATTGGTGTACACACAACATAATGAAGGGAGTAGCCAGAGAAGATGTGATCAAAGTGAATAATTAGGGAGGTGAATTAGTTAGGTAACTTAGTTGGCTGAGCTGTTTCCATACACGCTGGAGATTTTTTTCATGCTTTGAGGCTTATTGCTAGAGTTAACAGTAACTGAGAATGGTGGAGCATGAGCAGCCTGGCTCCAGTCTACTTGGGCTCTTCTCAACCTGCTGGGCTGGCAGGAGCACTGGACAGCCTCTGGGTTCCTCCTTCCTTGGCCAGCCTGCTGAGACAGCTGGCAAATGATAATGGGGTTTTGCCATTAATGACCACCACTGGACTCAAACCTGGGACATGGACATGAAAACCCTCATCTTCTGTTCCCTGTGCCCAGTCCATCTTGCTCTCTGCCTTTAAAGAATTTAATTAAAGGTTGAATGTGGCTAACCAGAAATGGCCCTCTTCATGAACATTGCAGAATGAGACAGCACTTGACAGGAGAAGGCAGAGTCCACAAATGGATTAAAAGAGATTAATTTTTATTTAACAATCCTGATCTTCACAAAGGAATTCTTCATCTTTTGCTTGCAGCTATCATGAGACTTATTTCAGATTTAAGATAAACTGTAGCACTCTCAGTAGGGGAAACAGAGAAAAAGTGATCATCTCCTAAAAATGATGATCCTAATTGCTTCATCTGTATAGTTAGTGCTCATGAAATCGGTGACGTCACAAAGTCTGCTCTGCTCTGCCCATCAAAGGGAAGTGGCTCTAGGACCTTTAGTTCAGAGTGATTCATTTTATACGGTACTCTGTTCCATGGATCCTGATGTGCAGAGGAGCAAATCTGCATGCACAGAGGCATCAAAATGAGCAGTCAGATTTCTGGTACACATTTTTCATGTTTGTTAGCTGGTAAAAAGGAAAAATAAAACACCAGCAAGAAGTGGTGTTACCTCCTTTTTCTGTGTTGAATAAAGCCTGGTATGATGGTGTTGAGAAAGCAGAGTGAATCCTTGGGTGTGTGAAATACGAGAGATTTTCAAGAAGTCCAGCATTAGTACAGTGGAAGTCCAAAACTGGTTCCTTTTATTAACATGCAAACCTACGTGGAACAAGGATTTTTCAATCTTTTGTTCTGCTAAGCCTTATAGCCTCATCTTTTGTTTCCTTTTTAAAGACAAGCATGAGCTTTCTTTACAATGACTTTTCCTGAGCTAGGGTTCTCTGTTCACCCTTTTATCTTTTCACCTGACAGAGTACTTCTTGACACTCGATGAACCTATGAATAACATCACCACCACCCTCGGCCAGACAGCAGAGCTCCACTGCAAAGTCTCTGGTAATCCTCCTCCCACTGTCCGTTGGCTGAAGAACGATGCTCCAGTTGTCCAAGAGCCGCGGAGGATCTCCTTCCGTGCCACGAGTTATGGCTCTCGCCTGCGAATAAGGAACCTTGACACGACAGATACCGGCTACTTCCAGTGTGTTGCCTCTAATGGCAGGAGGACTGTCTCTACAACTGGTGTGCTCTTTGTCAAATTTGGTAAGTGACCTCCTTTGTCTCTAGTGAGTGGGAAATTTCAGCTTGCAGTTAGATCCAGTGTGGGGTGTACCTGCCCACTTGATGGAGGGCCATGAAGATGATGAGAAGGCTGGAGCGCTTCCCTTCTGAGGACAGGCTGAAGGAGTTGGGGTTGTTCAGCCTGGAGAAAAGAAGGCTGCAGAGGGACCTCAGAGTAGCTTCTCAATACCTGAAAGGAGCTACAGAAAGGCTGGGGTAGGACTTTTGAATAGTGTCCAGGATGACAGGACTAGGAGTGATGGATGCAAATTGGAAGAGGGGAGATTTACACTGGAGAGAAGAAAGAAGTTCTTTCCTGTGATGGTGGTGAGACACTGGAAGAGGTTGCCCAGAGAGGTTGTGGATGCCTCCTCAATTCCTGGAGGTGTTTAAGGCCAGGCTGGATGAGGCATTGAGCAACCTGGTGTACTGGGAGGTGTCCCTCCCATGGCAGGGGGGTTGGAAGTAGATGATCTTTCAGGTCCCTTCCAATCCAAACTATTCTATGATTCTGTGACTAGATGGCATTTGTAGGTCCCTTGCAGCTCCATGGTTCTATATATACACACATCTGGTAAAATAAGCACATTTTCTTCAAAATCAAAGAATATATTAAGGTAATTGCCTTCAGGTCTGATCTTAAAACTAAGAGAATTTCAACCAAGGAACAGTTTTTACCCATCTTCTCCTCTTCCTCCCCATTCAGAGGGAAATAGTTCACTGAGATGAAGATATTTGCACAGACTTGTGGTTAGTCCTCTTAGGAGCCGGACAGATAACACATAAATGTTGATGTATGGCCTGAGTTTTGTAGTCTTTTGTTATAAATATTCCAAATTCTCTAAATTCTAATAAGAACTTGATCATTTAAGAGACCAGGCAGTTGTTGTCCTTCAGCCTGTGTATGAGATTTTAATCACAGCAATGATACTTTTATAGACTGTCCTATAGAAAACAGCAAGTATTTTTCTTTTTTTTCTGATGGGAGCAATATTTAATCTCACAATTCAGTTTCTAGTGAAAATACCTATTTTCAGCCAACTTTAAACTCAGCTCTGTCCTGATGAACTTGCTCTCCAGCCTGCCCACTCCTTCAAGTAGCTGCCCAAATAGAAGCAGGGAGGGCAGTAACAATGAAACCCTCCCAATTCAGAGCACACTGGGGCCAGGACATGTTTGATCCCCGCATCTGAGTCAGGCCTAGGATGAATTCCCTGATACAATAATGAAGATTGATAGGGGGAAATGATGGTGTTTTCTCCCAGTTGTAGTTACAACATGCTTTTGTACAAGCCTCCTGTGGTTTGCTGGAAGCTTTTCTGTGACAGCTCAAGACAGAGTTGAATTGCAGGACAAGTGTCTCACTTGGTTATTGTCCTCCTCAATGGAGTTTTGCAGAAAATCATGGCTCCAGGATACGCTCGTGTCTCTGGTACTGAGACTCATTTGTTAAACTGCATAAACCCCATCCGACATGACAGACTGTTGCTTTTATCTTTTAAAAGATTTTCTGAAAGCTTCCTGCTTGCTGCTTCCCCGTAACTCATCACACTGTTTTTCTTCTGTCACTTTTCCAGGTCCCCCACCAACAGCAAGCCCCGGATCATCGTAAGTTGTTTCATGTCTGTTCTGTCGATTCATTAATCTTGCCTTTCAGCAGCCAGGAGTTCATTTTTCTTTTGGTGTGACAGGAGCACTTTTGCATTCCACTTTGAGTCAGATAGTGCAGTAATTTATGGGAAGAGAATTATCTGTCTCTCAGATATATTTCTGTGTTGTTGTGTCAGCTCCTATTTCTTACACTAGACTTCTTAATTTCCAGTATTATTATCTTTAGATCCTCTGGTGCCATCAGTCTTTGAACTGACTTTAGTATACCTACAAGTATGAGTAGAAACTGATTTTCATACATGTAACAGCCCAATCTGGAAAATATTTATCACTATGAGTAGATTTTATTACCTAGGAGCTTCTTACTGATTGTAAGGGGGCTGATGGTCATCAGCTGTATCTGTATCTGTCTGTACTTGTATTACTAAACTGTCTTACTGAGCAGCTTGGTGCGCGTAGTGGCTGGTTTTGGCAAGAGCCCCCTTTACCCTGCTGGGTCTGTGCTGCTGAATGTCAGCCACTGCCACCTGCTTGTATTTTGGCACTGGAGCTGCCTGTCTTTGGTAGCTGTTGAGAATGTATGTTTATATTCCCCTCTAGTTTCAAGGTATGTGATGAAACTTGCTCACTTTTTATCGTCCTTTATTGTTTTCAAGTGTAATCTTCAACTGTTCTGAACATTGAAATTAACTTTGTGATAAGAGGGTCCACCTTGCTTGGAAATTCTGTTCAGCAGTACTGAAACCCCACCTTGCCTGGTGAGGGAAGATGCACCATTAGATGAGAAAAACAGTATCAGCTAAAACATTGTATGGAAGTATTAATACATTTACAAGGGTTGCAAAAGTTTGGGGGTGGTTGAATATTCCTGACTTTGCTTATAGACAATGTTTAATGAAGTATTGCAGAGGGTATAATTTAGGATCAGCATCTGACCACAAAAGGACATGCTAGGATGCCCTCTAATGGAACATCGTAAAATAAATGTGGTTTTGTCTTCCTTTTTGAAGGTACCTGACATGAGGCTCCTGAGCTTGGTTTGGAAGGGGATCTTTTTTGATGATTGTAAGATTTTCTGGGGAGGAAAGCTTTATGGTGCTGCAGGCAACAGGAACAGCGTTTTGAACACTTAGTCCATGAGTGCAGAAGATGTGGATCTTGGGTCTGCTTCCACCTAGTTCGGAGTTTACAAAATTTGTAAGGTTAAGCAACATGGGCAGAAACCCACTATAGAGCAGTGTGACCACAGAAGGCAGAGCTGTGCTGGAATTTGACTGTCTTGGCTACTCAGGATTGCCTCACTCTTTAAAAGTAAAATAGTTTTGGGAACCTTTTCCCCATTTTTCTTTCTGGCAGGGTTTTGGTGGTATTTTTTCCCCCTTCCCTAAAAAAGACCCTGACTTAACTAGCTAAAGGCCTCATTCAGTTACAGAGAAGTAAAGGGTCCCTCGATTTCAGTGGGTTCTGGGATGATACCTGCTCAGCATCATCTGGACCACGAGGGAAAAGACAACTGGTGTCATGAGTTCTGGTTCCAAGACTAGGAGTGTGGAGTATTACACTGCACTTGAGCTAAACACTCTTCCTCCTTGTCTTATTCTGTGTGCAAAGCCCTTATATCTAGGGCAAAACCCCAGTCATTTCTTTCTTTATACACTGTAAAGAACATTAAATTTGCTTTAAAGTGAATTAATCTAAGATTTTAATTCTGTTTTCAGCATTTGCTGACCCTGGGTATGAACAGATAGAGAGACAGTGTGAGAAGGTGAAAGTAAAGTGGGGCTTCTTCTTTAACACTTGACTTTATAACCATGCCCTATGATTTTGTAACCACAAAAGGTATTTAATCACACTTCATTATCCTGGGAGGTTGTGGGCTCTGTTTAGTAAGAGGTCACGTTGTACTAAACACTGGAGAGAAACGCAGCCAAAGAAATGTACAGAGGGGTCTCTGGTGTAGGGAATGGAGAACATTTACATTCCTGTAGAAGCAAACCAGATCTAATCTATGAAATAAGAGAATCAGGAAGGAGCTTATGACAGAGAAATGATAAACTTGGAAGTCAGACTAAATTAGACTGAAAAAAGGTCAGTGTGTATTGTCTTAAACCTAGTCCATCTCTGCTGCTGGTGGAAATAGTGCAGGATCCTTATGGATGGCAGCAGCAGATCCTGCTGTGTGGAGAGAAATTGCATGTTGAGGAGTGTAGGAGAGAAATAGCCTCAAAATCTGTTCCTTACTTAGCTGTTCTTCTAATGCCAGCAATATCTCAATTATTCTCTAGCCCACTCATGTGTAGTCTTCTCCCTGTGCAAGCTGGCAAGCATTTGTAGCTATGAAATGAATGAAAATTTGGTGGAAGTGCCTGTGGTAGGAGCAATCCCACAACAGAGGTGAGTGTTTCTACACAGCATGTGGAGAAATACTGGTTAAAGGCAGCAGCACAGGGCAACAGAGCATGCTGTACAGCTCTGCTACATTTTCTTGTCTGAAAAACAGATTTATTTAAGCTGTTCTAGAGATTGAGATGTATTTTTTCTGGTGTTTTGGTTGTGAGTTTCTTCAAAGATGAAGAGAACTCGCAGTGCTTTCTGAGATCCTCTGAATGCATCAGCCCTCAGACTGTTACCCTGTCTTGGTGCCATTTTAGGACTCTTTGTTCCTATAAGATAAGCCATAGGTATGGTCTGTATTTTGTAGTACACTATATAGGCTATGATAAAGTAGTGGTATAAAAATATCTAATTTCATAGGATTTTGGGTCCCCTAAATACCTTCATATGAACCTATGTCTCTGGTCTGGTGGGATGTTGTGATGCTCTGAACAACGACACAATTACCATGCACCAGTATAGGGACACTTCTTATTTTAGAGAGGTAAAACGAAGGAGTTTGAGGGATGTGTGGAAATGCAGACTCCTTCTTGGACACAGTTTGTGCTTTATCAGCATAAGTTTGTTCTCCTAGGACAAGGCAATGTACAAAATCAGCCTTACTGTGGATGTGCTTTTTCCATGTTGTCTTTATCAATTTAACCTGAGAGGAAAGTTCTGTTCAGTTAAGGATTTAATTTGAGGATCGTGTTTTGTAAAAAAAATCCAGATGATCAGCACTTTTTCTCCACATAATTTATAGGCACAGAGTTCTGCACTGATGTGATGGCAGAAAAATAGATGGGCTATCTATGGCTTGAAAATACAAAGGTTAAATGGGTGACTTCTGTAAAAGAAGACAAGCAAGGCCAGATAAGGAATAATTCATGTGTGCTTTCTATCCCAATTCTTCCTGCTTTCCTTTAGCAGTATTATAGTCAGCTGGAGCCTAAAGTCTGATTGGCAAATGAGTAAATGAAAGGAGCTCCAGAAGAAACATAAGGAGATCCAGAATCCTAGGGTGTGGCTTTAGTGAAAAAGGACTGATTGACCTCAACGTCCTTCCTTTAACTCTCCCGCAAAGGTTGACTTTAAAGCGCTTATCTGTGAGGCCGTGGAGCTACATTCCATTAACGTGCTCTGCTGCTCCGTGTCTCTGACGTAGCTCAGAGGAACCTTTTCTTTATAAAGGAAAAACTCCCCGTGCTCCCACTTTATAAATAAATCATAATTTTATCTTCGGTTTCGCTGGAAGGTGCTGCAGATAGAGCACCAGATCCAGGCAGTGTGGTGGGGAGCTGTGGGGAGAGTGCCCAGGATCCAGGCAGCCACTCTGGCTCCACATCTTGGGCTGCTGGAATAGTTGCTGTAAAGTGGATGGTGTCAAGGGCACCTCCACAACAGGCAGGAGTCTGGGAGGTGGCTGCTTCTGGCAGATAAGCTGGGACACCATTAGCTAATTCAGCCTTTTCTTTTCTCCATGGAATTTACAAATTAAACTCCCAAATGAATTCATTGACTAATCTGAGGAAGATCAAAGGAATAACTGTTTTCCAGTATATCTCAGTGTACACACTCACTTTGCATATTTCTCTCTGTATGTATATTGTACACACAACTTCATGACTGTAGCCATCGCTTCTAAACATTTTAGAAAGTCTAAAATGAAATTCTGAAAATTTAGTCTCCAAATGAATCTATTCTAAAAATTAAGACCTCAACTTTAACCTTATTTTTGAGTTTCCTGTGCTTCAAATCACTTTGAAACTCAATTTTTTATCCATCATCTGTGGCAAGATTTGGTTCTTTAAGGATGTAGAAGTTTGTATCTTAACCTTAGGTCTCTCCAATTGCTACAGAGGTTGAAATGAGAAAGGGCTGAGGTCAGAGCACAGCAGATTCCTGGAGATGAGAGAATTTCATATAACAATAGAGATATTTTTGCCTGGAAAATGGTTATGTGCCCAACTTTTCACATTATTTCTGGCCTTTTTTTGCTTATTCTTCATTGTTTCCATTCCCTGGAGCAATGGCCTTGTGTTTGCCCTGAACTTGACCCACTCCAGGAAAAATCCTGGGCACAACTCACTGAAATTTGAGGAGATGGAGCAAACTTGCCCTCATTTCAGAAAATGCCACAAAGGCCATAGTGGGAAAGAAAATAAAAATACTTCTTTACGGTTTTTACATGGTCCAGTGTAAGAGTGAGCTAGATAAACTCTGCTGGAGTGTAGCCTATTTCTGTGTCAGAGCTGAACAAATCCAGTTTATTGTATGGCAAACATGTTTCATAAAGGCTTAACCTGCAGGTGAAATATTTCACTCAACAGTGCTGACTTTTGATTTTATTACCGTGGAAACATGGGAATAATAGCGTGGCACCTCTTGGAAGTCCTTTGTGTGTTCCCAAGACGTGGTGTTTTTAGAGGAGAAAAATGTCTAGATCATCAGTATCCCTACTCTTGAAGGTCCAGTGGTTACTGTGTGGGATGTGTACACCAAGAACCAGCACCTCTTGAGCAGAATATGCACAGTCTTTGTCAGGATTGCTCTTGAACAGTCCTTTTGTCCTCAACGGGGCATGGTATTGTTTTGTTCTTTATTTTACCACTGGGAATCAGGAGAGAAGAGGAGAGGAGAGGGCTGTAATTTTAAGGGGCATTTGATTCATAAAATCAAATGAGGTTTGTGATTCCCAGAAATAGCTTGCAAGGCTCATGAAACCACAAGCCCCACAGGATTCTCCCATCCTCTTTCTCAGTGATTAAGATTTTTTTTTTCTTTTTTTTTCTAGTTAAACACATATGGGTTTTTTAGTGAAACAGATCTTTTATACACAGTGGCTCTGTGTGGCTGGATGTCAGCGTCGTTCCTCCAATGAGAGAACACGTAACCACTGGCCAGCATCCAGGTGAGACTTGGCCAACTGTGTGTTTGACTGTGGATTTCATAGAATAAGAGAAAAACTTTCCCCTTTTGGCCATAGAGACTAAACTTTATAGTAGAAAAAAATGCCAGTAAAGAGGCAAGACTAGATTGATAGGAGAACCACCCAGCAGCATCTTGACTCCCACCTCCCTGCTGATTGCTGCCTCCCCATAGCACCTAGAGCTTCTGGGCACCAGCCTGGACACACAGGGTCTCGGTGAAGGAAACATGTTTGATTTATCATAGAATCATAGAGTTGGAGGGGCCCTTCCAAGGCCTTCTAGTCCCACTCCCTGCAGTGACAGGGACATCCTGACCTAGAACAGGTTGCTCAGCGTCTCAGTAAGCCTGGCCTTGGATGTCTTCAGAGATGGATCCTCCACCACCTCTCAGGGCAACCTATACTTGTGTCTCCCCACCCTCCTGGGGAGGAACTTCTTCCTCATGTCTTATCTAACCCTGCCCTGCTCTAGTTTTGAACCATTGCCCCTTGTCCTATCACTACATGCCCTGTCAAACAGCACTTCCCAACTTTCCTGTAGCTCCCTTTCCTGTCCTCTGTCCTGTTTTGGGGCCCTCACAGAAACTACCTCATTGGAAATTTTGCATGAGGACTGAATGCAGGTCCCAGGAGTTTTGGCACAGAGTCTTTTATGGCCCCACTGTGTGTTGGTACTGCAGCTCATAGGTACAGCACAGAGGAGCTGAGACACAGGCCTGAAAGTGGGATATTCCACATGGAGGCCAATATAAATATAGTTCTGCAAAAAAATCAGCAGTATGAAGATGGAATCTGAGTGGCTGATGCTGACAGAAACCATGGTTGGTTCTGTTGCATTACTTCATTCAGGTGAAAATAATACTCCCTTAGTTTCTGCCAGGCTCTGAGAGTGGGATTATCTTGCTGTGAGCACGCCAGTCATGGAAATGAAGTGTTTTCAAGGGGAGCAGGACTTGCCCTCTTCACAGAGGCTTTGATCTGGTGCTCACTTACCTGCTCTGCCACCATCCCTCCTCTTCCCTTGGTCTTGATTGTTCTGTCCTGACTTTCTTTGCAATGTCCCTATAGCATTGTGGATGGTGAGGTGGCTGCTGAGGCCCCAGGGCATATGGTTCAGGGAGAGAATCATCCACTTGGACCTTCCCAAGCAAGCAAAATAAAATGAAAACTTTAAATGTAGTGTAGAATTTAGGAAGCCATATTTACATCTTGTATTAAATGAATTTGCTACAGAGAGTGTTATAGTGCATTTTATCTACCTTGGGGTACTTACATGGCTAAATATAGGCATTATCAGTGAATCCCAGGATCCTTCACCTCTGTAGCCCCTCTGTCTCCCAGCCCTCATACTGGAGATTGAGCCACAGTGTGTTTCAGTTGGTGCCACTTTGGAAGATATCTCAGTGGTCACCTCTGGGTTTGTTGCCCTGGAGGGGATGTACCCAAGCTGTGGTACTTATAGTCCATAATAAGACGGAGACTGGAGCTGTTTCTCTGGAGGAACTTTGACATGACCTGATTGCATGGTCAGTAACCCCTCACATTGCACATGGGATTTGTAGGAAGTGGAAGTGAAGAGGAAAACATGAAATTGCTTTTACTGACATTTTATGATGGTGAAAATGCTTGACTTTCAGCATTTGGAGATACATTTTAAAAGACTTTTATATTTAGTGGCTTTTTAGCCTGTGTGTGGCAAGTGCTTATTATAAGAGTGATGAGTGAATTGGTGCTATCTTTACAAACTAGGCTGAGAAACCTTACTGCCATTTTTTAACACTGTGAATCTTGGGGCATTTCAAATCCCAGGCAGGAGTCAGGGGAGGCTCAGACATCATGTGCAGAGAGAGGATAGATTTTTCCTTCCTCCAGTTGGTTTTCTCAGTTGTCAGCATTTATACAAACAAAGAAATCCTGTAATTATATGATTTGTTTTGGGTTGGAAGGGACCTTAAAGATCATCTAGTTCCAGCCCCCCTGCCATGTGCATATCCTGATTTACTTAAAAGGGAGCTAAGTGAGTATGATTTTGAAGTTACTTCTGTTGGACAACAGAAAGAAGAAAAATATCACAAAGGGTTGTAAAGTTGCATGACTTACCCTGATTATCTCCTGCAGCCTTGGGGCTATTGTGTTTATGGAGATATTCTTTAATTCTTACAAAAAAAAATCATAATGCACAGTTGGCAGTTGGTGTCTAAGTATGATAATAAAGTGAGTCTCGTGAGTTAAACCAAACAGTGGGGCCTGGCAAGTATCGTTCCTATTAATGCTGTGTATCCTCCTTGTCACACAGAGGCCTTTTTCCCACTGAGCTCCTGGCAGAAGCTGTCTGGGTAGGAGTTCAATCCACCCCAGGACAGAGAACTCCAGCTACTAAACTCCACATTAAGGCTTCAGCTAAGACTGTCTGGGGAAAAAAAAGGCATTGGATTTGATTAAAAATATTGAGCCTTTGGTATTTGGTTTTATTCAGTGCTGAGATGGAGACCATTAGGCATTTTTCTCAGAAATTAAATAGTGCATAGCCCCCAGCTCACTTGAGAGGAGGAGGTTGGACCTGCCTTAGATTTAGAGACACAACCTGATTTTTCTCATTTTCATGTGGTTGGTCCAGATAACGGCTATTTTGAGGCAAAGCCAAACATCTCTTTCTGGAACTGCTGAAAGATCACAGCAGCAATTTCATCCAAACCACTGCATTTCTGTGAAACATTTCAGTTTTCAGAAGATGATGTTTTCTCTCTGAGACAATTTTTGTGGGAAAAAAAAAAAATTAATGTCTCATTTGGCTCTAATCGTGAGGGCAATTCAAATGACTTACAAGGATTTCTTTGAGCTCGAAAGCTGGGAGGCAAGATCTGACAATATTACAATTAATTTCACCCTTCCTGGACTGGGTCAGGTTACAGCCCTGGCTAAACACAGCCTGGCTTTGTGCTGCTTTATTTTGGAAAGGACTTGCCCTGAATGTATGTCTTGTCCTCAAAGGGGGCAAATGAAAAAATCTGTTTTAGAGTGTCTCTGATTTGTGTGAGGTTGGACCTGGTTTGTGTTAGGCTCAGACAACAACGGTATCGTAAAGTTCCTGGCAGTGATTGTTGGTCTCTTGTTTCATTTGTGACCTTCTTCAATGGGTTCTCATGTAAAAATTGTTAAAATGGAGATAGGTACTGTTGTTTTGGGGAGGAGGGGTGTGTTTGGTGATGAAATTTAAGAAAGGAAGATTTAAGATTTAAGAAAAAAGTTCTTTGTGGGTGGTGAGACACTGGAACAGGTTGCCCAAAGAGGTTGTGGATGCCCCCTTCCTGAAGGTGTTTAAGGCCAGGCTGGATGAGGCATTGAGCAACCTGGTCTAGTGGGAAGTGTCCCTGGTTGGAACTAGATTATCTTTAAGGTCCCTTTCAAACCAAACTATTCTGTGATTCTTTAATTTTATGAAGCCCAAGTGTCAGAGCCTCCCAATTCCAGGCTTTTGAAGCTTTCTATTATGTTTTAGGGGCTTGCGGGTCTATCTTAAGCAGATTAAAAAAAAAAAACAAACAAAAAACCCAAAAAACCCCAATAAAATACACCAAAAAACTAAAAGAGTGGAAATCAGTCTTCTTGATTTCCCTCCCCACCAGGGAGCAGTTGGATGACAGTCCATCTAAGTCTTTGTTGTTGCAGGAGAATCACAGAATGGGTTGAGTTGGAAGGGACCTTAAAGATTTCTAGCTGTCATGGAATGGGTTAAAAGTAATTGAGTGAGAAGCCTGATAAATGACATTGTGAATTAATCATCTTCATTATGATTTTTTAATAGAGAAAATTGAACTTCTGTCGCATGGAGGAAGCATGTTTTGAAGTCTTGTACATTCTTGCTTTACTTAAAAACCCGTGACTTCACATCCCTACAGCACTTTCCTGGGTTTCTGGCCACTTACACAGAATCAATCAGGTGCTTAAGGGGTGAAATAAGGAAATAGTCAAACATTTTAGAAACCAGTTAATGTCTGAGGTCATCTCTGAGGTACAGCAAGATTCCCTTGCACCGTAAGGCCCTTAATTATAAGGGAAATCCTATTTAAAGGCCTATAATGTTCCTGTGGTTGTAATAAAATATCCTGCCTAACCAGGTAGTAAAATCTCAGTGGGCAAATTTCAATCTCTTTTTTATTTTGTTCTTCTTTAGTGCCCCAGCTGTTGCTGCTATTCCTTAAACAAATCCTTTTCTGCTATTTTCACTTTGTGTTGATGGGGAACCAAGGAGAGGAGGAGCAATGAGGGCTCTGTCAGAGGTTTGTCAGATCACAGTGGTGTGAGATGGCTCAGCTCTGGGCAGAACTTCAAGCAGGTTTTTGGTTTATCTGCTGGCTGCCAGCCCTGCCACCAGTGGGTTGGAAAGTGAATTAAGAGGCAGCTTTTGAAACATGAGGGTAGTGAAAGGTCTGGTTTCTTGTGGTTCAAGTTATGCAAGAGAATAATAAGTACTAATAATTATAATGGCAGTATTGCAAACAAAGTCTAAGTAGTGGAAGGGGGATTGGCAGTGTATGTGGTCAGAGCCTGATGGATTTGTTTCCCATCCTGGGCTCTTTTACCCACATGAAAAGTCATCTCTGTTCATATTCTTATTCTTGTACCACTTCCCAGGAACACTTTATTCTTCTCCTCCTCTTTCAGATGGACTCAGCACCAAGCTTTTGCTTTGTCCCTCATGAGACATCCTGGAACTGGTACTCAGAGCCAGGTGGTGGATCACTGCTTGTCCCTCAGAACCACTTCCCAGGCAGCTGCAAATTTTCCTCCCTTATCCACCCTCTATGTATCTTTGGATCTTGTAGTTTCATAAACGATCCGGTGATTATGGGGTGTTTCTCCTTCTACATTGAACAGAATCACAGAATCATCTAGATTGGATGGGACCTTTTAAGATCATTGAATCCCACCTTTAACCCAGCACTGCCCAAACCGTCACTAAACCATGTCCCTCTGCCAGCACACCTTTAATTACCTTCAGGGATATGGTTCCACCACTGCCCTGAGCAGCCTGTTCTAACACTTAACAACCCTTTTGATGAAGAAATTTTTCCTAATACCCATCCTCAACCTTCCTCTTGTCGTTGCTTGTTACATGGGTAAATAAACCAATTTTCAACTCTTCTGTGGCCTTCTGGAGGACCAGTAATTTCAGTCTTGGGGCAAGTGTTTACTCAGTCTAGTAAAAACATTAAATGTGGGAATAAATCTGTATTGACCCAAGGTGCTTTTGCTGCTGCAAAATGAGTTTTCCTATAAAGATAACACCATCGTGCTGCCCTCATGTACATGAGTCACNCAGTATTGCAAACAAAGTCTAAGTAGTGGAAGGGGGATTGGCAGTGTATGTGGTCAGAGCCTGATGGATTTGTTTCCCATCCTGGGCTCTTTTACCCACATGAAAAGTCATCTCTGTTCATATTCTTATTCTTGTACCACTTCCCAGGAACACTTTATTCTTCTCCTCCTCTTTCAGATGGACTCAGCACCAAGCTTTTGCTTTGTCCCTCATGAGACATCCTGGAACTGGTACTCAGAGCCAGGTGGTGGATCACTGCTTGTCCCTCAGAACCACTTCCCAGGCAGCTGCAAATTTTCCTCCCTTATCCACCCTCTATGTATCTTTGGATCTTGTAGTTTCATAAACGATCCGGTGATTATGGGGTGTTTCTCCTTCTACATTGAACAGAATCACAGAATCATCTAGATTGGATGGGACCTTTTAAGATCATTGAATCCCACCTTTAACCCAGCACTGCCCAAACCGTCACTAAACCATGTCCCTCTGCCAGCACACCTTTAATTACCTTCAGGGATATGGTTCCACCACTGCCCTGAGCAGCCTGTTCCAACACTTAACAACCCTTTTGATGAAGAAATTTTTCCTAATACCCATCCTCAACCTTCCTCTTGTCGTTGCTTGTTACATGGGAAAATAAACCAATTTTCAACTCTTCTGTGGCCTTCTGGAGGACCAGTAATTTCAGTCTTGGGGCAAGTGTTTACTCAGTCTAGTAAAAACATTAAAAGTGGGAATAAATCTGTATTGACCCAAGGTGCTTTTGCTGCTGCAAAATGAGTTTTCCTAATTAGTGTTACTTCATGGCAAAATCATTAAGCATGAGGAAGATTATAAGGTGTTAGATTTTTTATTCTGATAATTGGAACCACGCACAACACTCTGGCTTTGGCCCTTCAAAGCTATAACCCAGAGCAGCTTCAAATACTGTAAAACAAGTTTATTGTCACTTTCAGAATGTGTCAAGTTTATTGATCTTGTTAACAGGAAAATGTGTGTGGTTTCCTTGGTGGGGGAGGAGAGCACTTATCATCTGACCTGTTATTGACTGGATTCTACTATTGATGCCCAAGCCAACAAAGATCCATGTTAAGTACAAATTAGTTGCAAACGTTACCCTGCCTGTAACTTTCCAGGCTAATTCCTCCTGTCAGTAATTTACTTAAAATAAATACATTTTTTCTCCCTCCTGATATTGCCTGAGATGAATGGGCACATTGTTTTTGCCACAGTTCTGCCCAGCAATTAGCACTGAGAACACTTAGCATGCCAATCCAGTTTCAAGGTTCATGGCTTGTTTAGAGATTTGAAGGATTTAAGGGTAAGAAGAGGCTGTTGCAATCCTGCATTGAGCTATTCTAGGCGCCACACAGGTTCTGATACTTCTCTTGGGTATGTTATGTCCCAAATCCAGTGGTTTTGAAGAAATTCTTTATGGTGAGAGTGGTGAAACACTGAAACAGGTTGCCCAGAGAGGTTGTGGATGCCACCTCCCTGGAATGGCTCAAGGTTTAAGGCCAGGCTGGATGAGGCACTGAGCAACCTGGTCTAGTGGGAGGTGTCTCTGCCCATGGCAGAGGGGTTGGAACTAGGTGATCTTGAAGGTCCCTTCCAACCCAAACTATACGATGATTCTATGATCCTGGGATTAAAAAAAGAAAGAAAGAAGTATCATGTAGATTCTATCTGCCTCTAACTGCTGAATGTGCTTGTGCTGTGTTCAGTCAAATGCCTTTGTAAGATTCTAAATATACAAACGTTGTTATCTTTACAACCCAGTTCCTGGCTTGGCCAAAGCACTTCTGAAAGATTTCTTTTCTGTGAGCTCCTGGGAATCACCACCAGCTGTGTTACCACCTCAAATCCTGCCATGTTTGGGTTTCATTCTGGCCATTGTGTTATTTTGTCTTGGATGGGATAAGGCTGGCAGATGTGCAGTCACCTGGGTCTCTCTAGGGTGTATGCAAGGGAAGACAACAGCCATGAAGAGGTCATGGGAATCTTGAATTGTACACTAATCAAGTACGATGATTGATGTAAGAAGGGGCTGACCTCCACGATCAATATGATCTGCCAGAATCCGTCTATTGAGAGCATGAGACAAGCTTATATACAGTGATGGCTAATTATCAATGCTACTAACATACTGATTGGTTACAAGTTACATTCTTGCATTAGTGTCAGACCCTCCTCTTACAGTTCTTCTGCCAACACACAGCTGTACACAAGTCCTTGTTATCTGTTCCTTGTTCTTTACTCCCTCAATACTTTCCCAGACCATCGAAGACACTTTCCCAAAACCATGGAAGACACAGGCGAGCTCCAAGGCCGTCAGGTGGCTTGATAAGATTTGCTTCAGGCTTTGAGCTGAAAACTTAGTAGCAGTTGTTAACCCTTTATAGCCTGTGCCCATACTGCAACAGTACACCTCTTGGATGCAAGAGCATTGTATTTTCTTGACTCACCAATGTTTAAAAGATCTGGTTTATGTAGGTACCGTCTGATAGTAGGACAAAGAACAGTAATTTGAAACTAGAACAGGGCAGGATTAGATAAGACATGAGGAAGAAATTCTTCCCCATGAGGGTGGTGAGAGACTGGCCCAGGTTGCCCAGAGAGATGGTGCCTAGAGACATCCAAGGCCAGGCTTGCTGAGGCTCTGAGCAACCTCATCTAGTGCAGGATGTCCCTGCTCACTGCAGGAGGTGGCACTGGATGGCCTTGGAAGGGCCCTTCTAACTCTGGGATACTATGGTAATGTCCTTATTTGCTGCAATACAAAATAAATTTTTTTTAAAAAATTGAACTCACCATTTTCCTTAATAATTATTATGGTTGTGTTAAAATGTATTCAGTCTTTTGTGATAGAAGGAGGAAAAGGCTTTTTTTCTGAAGACAAAAGTTTTAGAAGAGATTTGGCTTATTTCTTAGTTGGAAGCTGCTGTTTGTTCAAATCAGGGTTTTCAGAATTTAGGGCCAGACACCCTTCTCAAGGCTAACCAAACTATAAATATTTTACTTCCAAGACACTTACCAATATACAGTCACTTCTGCAGCCAGTGTGGAGAGGCAAAATGCATTTTTAAAAAATAGTTTTCTGTGCCATTTCTGTTAAGGAATAGTTGGACAGATCTTCATTTTCACCTCAGCATATTTTCACTCATGTTTGTTGTCTTAAGAATTGATTTCTTATCTTGAAAGCCCTCTTTTTTCACAGGCCATTCTGGGTTTAATGTAACTCAGGATGTCCTCTGGAGCAGACTGGCTGTTCCCAGCTGAGGAACCTCTATTTATATGTCTGTCCAGAGCAGAATTTATGACAGACCCATGAGTCATGTGAACTTTGAATGTTTTCACAGTTGTTCAACTTGACCAATGATTTCACCAAGACTAAGGTCTTACCAGCCACCCCCAGCCCAAGTATGAGTATGATGCTCATAAACCCTGCAATCTCCATGCTTCTCATCGGTGGTGAAAAACACTTGACATAATTCATAGGAAGGCTATTTAGAAAAATATATTTTCCACTAGATTTTTTTTTTTAAGTAATCTGGAATTTCAAATCATGGGTTTCCATGTAGCTGCTCTCCATTCTTTGTCCTTCCTTTGCCATTCCTTATCAGGGCAGGAGTTACCATAAGGAGAGAAACGAGGGTCTATACCTGTTAAGTCAATTATCAGCAATTAATTGTTGGTATCTAGCTTAATTTTGGGACATCTAACAGCAGTATGAGTGCCCAGCAGATACCAGACTCCTGTTTGGATACCCATAGGTTGACATCCCTGCCTGTGTCTCTGTGTTAAATTAAAGAAAAAAGTGATATAGCAAATTTTTGCAGTAAATTTGAGCTTATTACTCTTATGGTGGACTATAGTAGCTATTGATGGGTGCAAGTTTTTGGTCAGATAATAGTTAAAGAATTGCCATGTTCTATGTATTATTTTTAATTAACTTGTGATGAGGCATGTGTTTCACTTTTAATTCCAACGTCAGATTTGCAAAGTCTGGTTTTCATCATGCTTAAGGTTAAAATATTGGGTCACCAGAAGAGAGGCCCATTTGAGTCATGTAAGACAAATTAAATGTTAGAAGGAAGGAGAGGGGAGGAGGAGCAGAAATAAGGCTCTGACTTCAGAACATAAGGTAAAGCAGGAACAAGGGAGTGAGGGGTGAAATGGACTGCACAAGTTCTGAAGCTCATTATAGTCTGAAGCTCAGTATTGTCTGAAGAGATGGAAAAATAGCTTGAAAATGAAGATACTTTCCCATATTATTTAAATAGTAAAAGTGTCAATGATGTAAAAAAAATTGTCTTTGCCTTTTGATGAAATGTTTTCATTCTTTAAGTTCTCATTTACCTGGTGTTTCCTGCGTACTGCAGAAGACTTTGACCATCTGGTTGCAGTTTGGGTGTGTATCACATTGAAGGCAATGAAATGTTTGTATAAGGAGTTCCAGTGGATCTGGTGGCTTGATACCACTTGTAAAGATAGAACTTGTAAAGAGAGTACCGAGCCATGAGGGTTACACATGGAGGGAGCTGATGGAGTGATGGTTGGGCTTGGAGGGATCTGATGGAGCGACAGCAGTTGGGCTGTACTACTCTTTGAGGCTCCCCATAAAGTGTGCAATCAAAAGGGTCCTGCTTACATGGGATTTGGGCAGATTCTGAGGGATGAGGCCAAGAAGCTTAGATGGAAAAAATTTCTTCTGTCTTCTAGTTCAGAGCCATGTAGGAGGTGGATGAGGATGTGGTCCAGCCCTCTCTGTCCTCTCCCAAGGGCCAGAGCCCCAGAGGGGGAGTCTGGTATCGCTCCAGGCAGAGTGGCTGCAGCCAATTTATGGGGTGAAGCTGATGATCGTTCCATCAAAAGCTCCTTATCTAAAGGTTAATGCCTGATGAGAGGTGGATAAGGAACGTGTGTGTGAGATCACTGCAGCTCCTTGAGGGAATCCAGGAGGAGGGAGTGCGTTTTTCTGTGCAGCACAAAGGTTTGATAGAAGAGGAACATTCAGCACTTGTAATCTTACCCTGCTCAACTGCTCTTCAAAAAGATTTGGGATTTTTTTTTTTCGCCCTGGATCTAGAAACTTGGATAAACCAGCCTTCCAAATGTAACCTTAAAATAGCTTTGTCAAACAGAAAACATAAGTGTGAGGAGTTTCCTGCCATTTCCATAACTGCAAGCATATGATTTGCAGTTCTTCTTGAATAATGATGTAAGAAATCTGCCAGGAAAGATCCAAATGCTGTTACTGGGGTTGTTCCCAAACCAGCTGCAGCTGCTGAGCCACTCGCTCCCCCCTTTAAAGGAATTCCCACTGACTATGCAGGAGGAGGTTTGGTTGGGAAGGGATTGTCCTAAAGTGTTCAAGAGGAGAAAAAGAGTGAATCTTGGTGGAGAAAAAGAGTGACACTCGGTGGCTTATTTATTTATTTTGGGTCAATATTTTCTGTCCCTTTGCTCTTGTGAGTCCCCACCTAGGGTACTGTGTCCAGCTCTGGTGCCTTCAGTATGAGAAGGACATGGAGCTATTGGAGAGGATCCAGAGAAAGACATGAGGATGATCAGGGGGCTGGAGCCCCTCTGCTTCAAGAACAGGCTTTTGTTCAACCTGGAGAGCAGAAGGCTCCAGGAGACCTGGTGCCTGAAGGGGCTACAGGAAAGCTGGGGAGGGGCTGTTTGCCAGGGCATGGAGCCACAGGACAAGGGGCAGTGGTTTGAAATTAGAGCAGGGCAGGGTTAGATGGGACATGAGGAAGAAATTCTTCCCCATGAGGGTGGTGAGACACTGTCCCAGGTTGCTTAGAGAGGTGGTGGAGGGCCCCATCAATGCCTGGAGACATCCAAGGCCAGGCTTGCTGAGGCTTTGAACAACCTGATCTAGTGCAGGATGTCCTTGCTTACTGCAGGGTGTTGGACTGGATGGCCTTGGAAGATCCCTTCCTACTTTGTGATTCTATGAATATTAAGCTCAAACCCATGGCCACCATTACTAGTGGCTTTTCTTTCCCTGAAATGGGTCATTCTGACAGAGACGCTGTAAAACTTTCTCAAGATGACAAAGAAAACCAGGCAGTAATTGCTTTGATGTGTCCTTGCCAAGGGATTCTTTGCAGGAGAGATATATTTTATGAAGCTTTCCAAGCTGTGGATGCTGAACACACATCAGCTCTCACCAGTGGTGTTTGTATCTCTCGTCAAATTTGCCTCCTTTTACCACCCACATCCTCCATGAGAAGCCACAGGGTGAAGGGAGTACAGCCATACACAGCCCTGAGAAGCCCTCAGACTGAGCCTTTTGGGTATTTGTTGGGGTTTTCTGGGTAGTGCTCGGGGAATTTTGTCTGTCTTAGTTTTAGCAGACAATGACCATCACTTGGTGCCATCTCACATACTCAGGGATTCAGAAGAGCATCCAAAACTCATGAAGAGGTTTTCCTGTAAACCAGCCATCAGTGAGCAAACAACTAATGAATGAGTGACTCAGGCAGATCATATTTGCTTATTGAATATTTTATTATTATTTTCAGGAACCAGGTGTATCAGCAGCTTTGGACTCTGTGAATTTAATGGTGTCAAAGGACAGCATTATTAATTTTTTATTTTATGCCCCTACTTTTCCAGTGAACCACTTAAACCCCAGCTGTCCCACCACTTTAAAGGGGTGTCAAGGCAGCAATAGTTTATATTACACAGAACTTTTGCTTAAATTGCAGAGTGAGGTGCAAGTCCAGGCGATTCTCTCCTGTTTTTTTGCAAAGTTTTTACTTTGCAGCATCACATTTCTGAAATATTGTTATGAATCTGAGCCAAAGTGTTCCCATTTTCAAAGCCACTGGGTTTTGCTCTTTGGAAAGTATGACAGAATATTATCCATCTGTTTGCTTTAATGGATGTCTGCCAAGTAAAAACCCCTTTACTTTCATTCTACATGTAGCTGGAACATGAGCAGAGGACAAAATACAATTTATTTAGTGATTTACAAATAGTTTATAGAGAATTTGTGCACGTAGAGAGGGTGTATTGGATGTAAAAGTAATTTATTGATTTTAATTAACTGCAGTGTTTGCAAGTGCATATTTCTCCCTCCCTCTTGGCATTCATTCTGAATCCAGAAACCCAATTTTTAGGTTGCAGGTTTGTGACTCAGCTATTCAGCAGGACCCATTTGGTGCTACCTTTGGA
Source organism: Turnix velox (assembly GCA_013400935.1). Classification (NCBI taxonomy): domain Eukaryota; kingdom Metazoa; phylum Chordata; class Aves; order Charadriiformes; family Turnicidae; genus Turnix; species Turnix velox. The sequence continues at coordinate 221,418 of VZTY01026066.1, read as the reverse complement.
GTCTCCCCAGACTCCCTGTGGATCCAGGGGATGTCCCCATGCTGGAATGACAGGAGTAGAGCCATCAGCAGCAAACAGCAGTTATTTCCTTGTGAGAAAAGGGTATAAGGCTGAACTAGGTGATGTTGGCTGCCTTTTCCCATCGATACTCTGCTGTCAGATATAAATTATTTTCACAAATAGCTCTGACTGGTTTAGTGCTATGGTAGAACTTTTATTATTTTTTTTTAAGCAAGACAAATTTCACTTTGTAAGTGAAAAAAAGTCTGGCCGATCTTCTGACAGAGGCAGAGCCGCTCACTCCATCTCCACTTGTTAGATCCTGGAGATAACACAGTGTTTATTTGCTTTTGCTCTTCAAATTGGTAAATCTTCATAAATCAGCCTGGCTTTGTGTGCACACCTTCATCCTCTGCTGGCTTTGCAGGGCTGTTGTCCCATGTCACTGTGTGTTGGGATGTCCTTGGCTGCTTTTATTAACCTTTTCTGTCTCTGTCTACACTCTCCTATTTACATTGCTGCCAGTTAGGGATTGGGTTACCAAGATAATGGGCATTTGGTGATCCCAACAGATGTAGGGTTGGAACAGGCCATAGGAGGGAAAGCAATGCTCTGCCTCTTGCTGTGGGACACACAAAGCATTTGGGGACTTTGCCCTGCCTTGTTCTGCGTCTCCCTCTTGCCCATTTTCACACATGGTATCAAAATTAGTCCTGTATTTGTGATTCTTTCTCATGGAGTACTCAGGCAAATCCTTCTTGAAGCCAAAAAAAAAAAGGAAGAAAGAAATGCATGGAGTGTAGTAGAAATGACCACACAATCACACCATTTTGGAAAGTGCCTTTTTAATACATCAGGTATTGTAACAATAAGTACAACATGATCTCACAAGGTTCAGCTTTATTGTTAATTTATTAAACACTTCTAAGTGAACTCCTTAAAGCCTGGTCACAAATCTTTTGCTAAAGGAAGTTCCTGCATCCATTATTGATGTTTGCTGTGGGAACATTGAATTTGGACATTTCTGGTAATGTAGAGCAAGACTGGGATAAAAAATGCCACATGTAGGGAAATGGGCTCTGATGGAAGTGGGCGTCTCTCTGAAATGGTTTGTAATTAGAAACATGGATGCTGAGATGCGTTTGGTTGATTCTGTGCAGCTCCTCCAGGTTTAGGGTGAGCTGATAAGAACCAAATTGCAAAGTGATTATTGGGTTTTGGCTGCTACAAGCTGCTTTGCTTGCTTTGCATGGGGATGCCTAAAAAAGCTGCTGCTGTTTCAATTAGAAGTTCTCCCCAGTCTCAAGCTGCAACAGACTGGATGCAAATCAGCTTCTCCATTCCCTGGAGCCCTCACACAATGAGCAGATGAGACAGAGATCTCCTGATATAGCCCACCTGACTTCTCCTCTGGGATCCCATTGCAAAGGCAGAGATTTTTGCCTTCCCTTTGTTTCCTTTTACCTTTTTAGCCATAATTTTGTCTCCCACAAGAGGCAGCCCCTCAGGGATCTTCTCTTGCTGATTGCCTGAGATGCTTGGTCCTGCTGCCTCTGCTGGTCCTGCCTTCACCTGGAAAAGAGCCCGGAAGTTGGTAGGGATTTGGGGAGTGGCAGACATGAAGAGCAGGATAATCAGATCTCCATCACTGGTACAGAGCATCCCTGCTATTTGACAACAGCAGTGCCACAGACCCAACGATGGATGGTGTTTGGTGGATGGGATGGAAAAGGGCTCAGCCTTTTCTGAATATATTTATTCATTCGCCATGACCATTCACACGTGCAGCCATTAGGACTCTTTTGCCATCTTTGTGTCTTCAGTACTCCAAATTTGAGTAGGGTGAAAGAGAATGTCCCAGACAGAAGAGCTGGATCTTGCTGTTCTGGCAGATACCACCATTGGAAGGGTGCAAGCATGTCACAAAGGGGAGGGTGGAGAATCATGAACTTGCAGCATCCGTCCCCTGGTTTCGAGCTGGTTTATTATTTTGTTACCATTTCAGTATGTGAAAAGCTGCTGGTGACCCAGGGCTGACAGATGTAAATATTGCTGGCACAAACCAAAAGAGAATTAAAGAGGGGAAATGAGCCCGAGTGGTGACAGTGAATTCTTTGGCAGTTGTTGGCAAATTGGTTTGTGTGCTGTGACTTGGTCTCTCCTGGCTTCATTTAGGTGACTTGTTGAGAACTGCACCTTCTTATATGGGAAGGATGTGATCCCTTTGGCCAAATACCTTTTATTGTCTGAGGCATCTGAGCCTACTATTGCTCTATTTAGTGAAGGTTTTAATTGACAGTTTAAGGGTTGCACTTTTACAACACAATTTTCAATGTGCTTGGGAACATCTTGGGACCAACAGAGCCCTTCTCACTGCTTTCTCCATTGATAGGAGTTATCTGTAGAAAGGGGTTTCCATTTCTGCCATCTCTTTCCCACCCCCAACCCCCCCCCTTGTCTTCACAGTCATAAATTACCCCAGTTCATTCACAGTATCTCACCTCTCCCCCATCAACTGGAAAAGAGACCCGTGTGAGTATGGTTGTCTGGTGCTGGTAGCAGAGGAGTAGCCAAGAGATGCTTGGGATGTCCTGGAAGGCAGTCCCAGCACTTCTCCTCACTAATCCCATTAGCTGTCCCTGGCTGCTGTGACGGGGCACCAGGGAGCCCGGCTGCAGACCAGCCTCGATCTAAGCCATGAGCACAATGGGGGGGGTGACTTCAAAGAGGCTAAATGGGATTTGCATTTCCAAGCTCTCACAGCCAAGGTCTTCAGGAGGGGATGAAAGTGTCTTTTGTTAAACTTAATGGCAGAGTTGATTAAAAAAGTTCTGATTTTTTTCCCTGTTAAGGCATAGTCTGATTCTGGGAGAGGATGAATTCTGCAGAAAAAAAATGCACACAAAGGAAGTAACCTTTTGCCTATAGAGCTGTGATCATGCTCAGGGATATTCCAGTATCATTTTTTCTAATTTGAGAGGCATATAATTACTCTCAAAGGTGGGTATCAGGACAAATAACAAAGAATTATTCACAAATTTTCATTAGGCACCTACCTTTGCTGTGGCCTCAGCAAAGCCAAGGTGTCTCCTTGCCAGAAAATGTCCCCCAAATGTCTCCAATTGGGTTCTCAAAGCAAGAAGGTAAAAGAGCTGATTCATGGAGCTGGGGGCTCGTTTGAGTCCAACCCCTCCTCAAACCATCCATCAAGCTATCTGTGCTGTGCCAGGGCTTGGCTGTGGGTTATCTGTTCAGAGTAAGCCATGGCCTGGGCTTCAGAGGTTTAGTAATTTCCTTTCTTTGCTTTGTTTGAAGAATATTGGCAAATAATTTCACATCTGGATTTATGTCTTGAATGTCTCTCATGTTGCATAAAACAAAGCACCTAATGAAAGAAATCTGGCTGTTCAACCCCTGGTTTTGCTTTGGTTCTGTTTTAGCAATAAGTGTTACCGCACGCGCGGAAGATTGAGGGAACATTTCCTATTTTGGGGGTATCAGTGCTGGGAGGGGCTTCATGTTCTACATACACTTTAAGTTCTGTGTCTGCCAGCATGACTCTTCCTGCTCTGTTTATCAATATGAAGTGCAAGTTCAGATCAAAAAGAGAAAACAGCATGTTAGCTGCTTTAAATAAACAGAGTTTGTTTGTTTTTCAGACAGTTTATGTTTTTTCTTCTAATGGAGGCTGGGTAGAAACCTAAATGTAGCCTCCCCCCCATGCAAGAATCATTAATTTCATATAACATTCATGTGTACTCTGTCTAACCTGAAATACCACCACCTGGTATTTTGGGGGTTTGTAAAATAAATATTAGAGTTCTTGTTGAATATAGTCCTTGTATTTGCTTTGGGGATGTTCATGACATACCGAAAACTACTTGCATCAGTGTGGGAACACCCTGTTCTACCTAAAGACCATATAATCCCTTATCACAGGCTCTTAATGGAGGGGACAGTGACATGGGTGGCTCCTTCCCTGGCTGAGGGCCCCCTCCAGAACGAATCATGGAGGGATTTGGAGACAATCCCCTGCAGCCCCTCACTGGGACAATACCAGCGCCAGCTCCCCGGGGTGGCATTTTGTTGGGAAGTCACATGTGAAATGTTTCACCCCTTTTGTGTTTGTGATTGATTTCAGGGATGAGTATGAAGAGGATGGATTCTGCCAACCCTACCGGGGCATCGCCTGTGCACGCTTCATTGGCAACAGAACCATCTACATGGAGTCCTTGCACATGCAAGGGGAAATAGAGAATCAGATTACAGGTGGGTAAAAAAAGCCTCACCATCTTCCTTCCCACAAAGCTGTCTTTTTCTAAAAACTGGCAGAGTTTTATAAATTGCAATACTCGTTTCGTTTCCTCTTTATCCTCTCTTGCCATAACCTCCCATCACAAATCTCTCCCTGGACTCCTTCATTGTGTGGTGTCCATGGAAGGCATCATCCGAAGAGCAGCCCCTGTGTCTCTGCTGATCTGATTCCTCCAAAAGAAACTCAAAAATTATTTTCCAAGAAGAAGGAGCCTATCTCCAGCTTCTGTGAGCGGCTCAAAGCCAAACTTCCTTGCACTGCCATTGCCCAAGGAGATGTGTGAAGAGACCAGACTTAGAACCATAGAATCAGAAAGACCCTTCCAAGGCCATCTAGTGTCATCCCCTGCAGTGACAGGGACATCCTGCACTAGATGAGGTTGCTCAGAGCCTCAGCAAGCCTGGCCTTGGATGTCTCCAGGGACTGATGAGGCCTCCACCACCTCTCTGGGCAACCTGGACCAGTGCCTCCAGGTTGTTTGGGAGAGCCATAGGTGCTGGAAGAGACTGCAACTCTTCCAGCCAAGATAATATGTATGTAAATGATTCAGCATGTCTTGTTTTCCCTTTAGATTTAGTAAAGCACCATTTTTCATTGTTTTTATGAGTGATGACTTGCTACCGGGGAGGGGCTGAATACAAGCTGAGTCTTCATAAATATCACAAAACTTCTCTAGTTTTTTAATATCTGTTAATCTCAGCCAGATCTTGCCCAGTGATTGTCTTTTTTGTTTTTAGAATTTCTCTTGCTGTCAAAAATACACCTGATCTAGGTGTTCCTGCTCTAGCAGGGGGGATCTTCTGAGGTCTCTTGCAGTCCCTGATATTCTGTGATTCTGTGAAATTTCTCTTCCCCCTTGAGTGTTTTTCCTTCAATTTGTGAGTGTTGTCAGCACATGGAGAAAGCTTTTGCTCACAGGGAAGGCCAGTGGTTTCTGTACAGCCCACACTTCATCATCTTATGTCATTTTTTAATTTGAAAAAGTAATTTGGAATACTATCCAAGTTGTCATCTTCCAAAGGTAGTGGTACCATCATCCCCCAGCCTGCAGGGACTTTGGCTTTTACCTGTTGGGCAAAAGACATCCAAAAGACATGACTTTGCAAACTATTGTAAAATATTTTTTGGGGAAAAGAGGTATAATTAAGTTTGGAGTTTTGGTAGTACACTTAACACTAGTCCCCTGTTGAAAACCAGATGTATTTTCTCTGTCAGCACAGTTCAGCGTCTCTGATAATTTTTAATGCAATTAGCACTCTGTTTCTGGAAGGCCCGTTCATCACCTGAAAATAATACTCACAGTGGGAAGTGTGGGGTTATACTGGGACGGAGAGAGCACAGGGATGAGATTCCCACCAAGTTCAGTGAAATCCTTTTGTATATTTTCCACCAGGTTCAGTGAAATCCTTTTGTATATTTTCCAGCCGCCTTCACCATGATTGGCACTTCCAGCCATTTGTCGGATAAATGCTCCCAGTTTGCCATTCCGTCCCTCTGCCATTATGCCTTCCCCTACTGTGATGAGACCTCCTCGGCTCCCAAACCCCGAGACCTGTGTCGAGATGAGTGTGAGATCCTGGAGAACGTTCTGTGTCAGACTGAGTATATTTTTGCCAGATCAAATCCCATGATTCTCATGAGGTTAAAGCTGCCCAAATGTGAAGACCTTCCCCAGCCAGACAGCCCTGAAGCGGTCAATTGTATCCGGATTGGGATTCCAATGGCAGATCCCATCAATAAGAGTAAGTTAAAACATCCTTTTTGCTCTCACAGCATCCCCATGAGCTCTTGCAAGACACTGGGTGCAATGCAGGGGAGGTTGTCCAGAGGAATCATGGAATGGTTTGAGTTGGAAGGGACCTTCAAGATCATCTAGTTCCAACCTCCCTGTCATGGGCAGAGACACCTCCCACTACAGCAGGTTGCTCAGTGCCTCATCCAGCCTGGCCTTAAATCTTAAACACCTCCAGGGATTGAGGGAGCATCCACAACCTCTCTGGACAAGCTCTTCCACCACTCTCACAGGAAAGAACTTTATTCTCTCCAGTCAAAATCTACCCTCTCCCAATTTGCATATACCAGGGATGGATCCGTGGCTGTTCCTGCCCAACAGAGCCTAATTTTGGGCACAGGCTGAGCTCACCCTTTGATCAGGCCTGTTCACAGCCACCAGACATCCAAACAGTCAAATATCAAAACGTGGCTTCAACAAATTCCCCACCTTCATAAGAAAATAATGGCTGCTATTCAGGTTCCCACTGTAGTTTTGACTTCATTTGTGTATCTTATATTAAAAAAGCTTGGCATAAGCAGTTTTCATTACAGAAGCATAAGCTTTAAGTCCTCCCAGGAATGTGAATGCAGAGCAGACCCTGCCTTATGGCCGCAGCAAATTGGGAGTCCCAGAACCCAAAATGGGATTCCCTGCACCCACATCCCTGAGTGCAGCAGCCATCTGCCAGGCTGCCACCAACTGTTGCTTTGGATATTTTATTTTTTAATTCCCCCCCTCCTTCCTTTCCTCTTCCCATCTTTCTTCTCCCTTCCCATCGTTCTTCCCCCTTCCCATTCCTCTTATCCCATTCCATCCATTTTCCCTCCTTCCATCCTTCTTTCCCCTTCCCATCCTTCTTCCCCCTTTCCGTCCTTCTCCTTCCCCTTCCCATCCTTCTTATCTCTTCCCATCCTTCTTACCCTTTCCCTCCCTTTTCCCTACTTCCCCCTTTTCATTCCTTCCCTCTTTTCCCCTTCCCCTCTTTCCCCATTTCCTTCCTTTCCCCTTCCCCTCTTTTCCCCCTTTTCCTCTTTCCCCCTCCCCTCCATTTCTCTTCCTTCTCCTTTTCCTTTAATTTATATTTTTCTTTAACATAATTAGTATTTTATTTACATTCGTTTTAATTCATATTTTACTTCAATTTCTGTTTTACTTCAATTCAACTTCTCCTCTCCTTTTTCAAATTTATCCTTAATTTTTTTTATTCCTGTTTGGTTTTTTTTTCTTTTTTTTTTTCCAGACCACAAGTGCTACAACAGCACGGGAGTGGATTACCGGGGGACGGTGAGCGTGACACGCTCAGGGCGACAGTGCCAGCCCTGGAACTCGCAGTACCCCCACACCCACACCTTCACTGCCATCAGGTACCCCGAGCTCAATGGGGGACACTCCTACTGCCGCAACCCTGGCAACCAGAAGGACGCCCCGTGGTGCTTCACCTTGGATGAGAACTTCAAGTCTGAGATTTGTGATGTCCCGGCATGTGGTAATTACTACCTTTTTCTAGATTTATTTTTTCACATCCATCCCACCATCCCACAAAAGAGGGAGTGTCCTATACAAACACCAGGGACCTCAAAGTAGCTTCTAAATACATGAAGGGGGCCTACAGAAAGGCTGGGGAAGGACATTTTAATAGGATATGTGATGAAAGGACTAGGAATAATGGATGTAAATTGGAAGAGGGTAGATTCAGGCTAGATGAAAGAAAGAAGTTCTTTCCTGTGAGGGTGGTGAAACACTGGAAGAGGTTGCCCAGAGAGGTTGTGGATGCCCCGTCTCTGGATTTGTTTAATGCCAGGCTGGACAAGGCACTGAGCAGACTGCCTAGTGGGAGGTGTCCCTGCCCATGGCAGGGGGGTTCGAACTAGATGATCCTTAAGGTCTGTTCCAACCCAAACTATTCTGTGATTCTATGATTCTATGAATTCCTGAAGAGAGAGCTGTAGGAGAAGCCAACTGCAGCATTTGCACCCTGGCATGAAAATATTTGACTGGAGAATAGCCGGGCGCTGGCCAGAAGGTGGAGAGGGAGCAGCACGTTGCCATCTCTAGTGTTCTTGGCTGTTGGGGAAAGGCTGAGAACCTTTATTCCCAGACTGGAGTAGTCCCAACTCCTTAGTCCCAAATTAAATCCGATCCCAGAAGCTGCACTGATGACCCCTATCCACAAAGAGGTCATAAAACTGTTCTCCATTTCACTTGGTTTATTATGAGCCAATTTAATCAATGCAAACCTCACTTAACAGAGCTCAGGCCTTGCTTTAAAAATGGAGTTGAGTGTGCCAGATCCTCATAGCTGTATTTGAAGTTCACATATTTTAAGCTGTTTTTTAAGTGGGTGCTGAAACACTGGAACAGGTTGCCCAGAGAGGCTATGGATGCCCCCTCCCTTGAGGTGTTTATGACCAGACTGGATGAGGCACTGAGCAACCTGGTCTAGTGGGAGGTGTCCCTGCCCATGGCAGTGGGGTTGGAACTAGAAGATCTTCAAGATTCCTTCCAACCCAAACTGTTTTATGATTCGAAGTTATAGAACTACTCTGGCTGTCTTTGGGGTTTTGTGCTTTTCTGAGACCCTGTGGGGGAGTGGATGGAAAACCTGAACAAATTCTTTCTAGTTTTTTTTATCTACATTTAGGAATAACAACATTGATAGCATGCCAAGAAAATAAAAATGCAGATATTCATGTGGACATGCTAGAAATGTACCCAGAAATGGCCTGGAAATTCACGGTACAAATTTTCACGCAGAATTAAATGTTGCCTATGAGTTGTCACGGTAACTTTACCTTTCCCCTCAGAAAGGAGATACCTTTTGATGTTGCTGTTCGATAGCCAGAACCAAATTAAATTATTTCTGGTTATGGTTATGAACATTCCTGCAACGAGACATGTTCTGAGCCTGCTCCAAAGTCTTTTCCAATTAATGGAAAGATGGGAATCGGTGCCAAAATGAGATCTAAATTATGCTCTTGCTGAAAGAGTAGATGAGAGGAAAGGCAGACAGTCTGGGCTGTATCATGTGCATCTCAACCCCTCTCTGACATTCATACAAGCTTTGAGAGTCCTCTGTCTCTTTTGCTGTTATCTCAGTGCATTTAACTTCAGTTATTTTTCTTATTAATTAGGCACAGGGATAAAATGACTGCACAGAATGGCAGGGGTTGGAAAGGACTTTTGGAGATCATCCAGTCCAACCCCCTGATAAATCAGGGTCACCTAGAGCAGGCTGGACAGGAACGTGTTTGGAATATCTCCAAGGAAGGAGTCTTCACAAGCTGGAGGTTCCGGGGCTCTGCCACCCTCAAAGTAAAGATGTTTTTCCTTATGTTGAGGTGGAATTTCCCATATTCCAGTTTGTGCCTGTGTCCCCTTGTTCTGTTACTGGGCCCCTCTAGATGGGCTCTGAGATCCTAGGACTGGATCAGTCTTTTGATCCAAGACATCTGAAAGCAGGATGCTTTTGGGTATGCTGCAAATGTCTGATTTGAATATTTGCGTAGATAATAAATGAGATGGGCTGACCAGTGTGTAGAATTCCCAACAAGGGTTTTTAATTATCTCTCACCACTGCCTTAAATGATACTCACTGTAGAGCTGGGTTATTTGTTGTTATCTTTAAGGTCCCTTCCAACCCAAACTATTCTATGATTCTAAATGCAGACACATTGAGTGATGTCGGGTGAGTAGTAATTTAAGGGTTAAATGCTAATCTGCATATTAAAACCAAAATGCCACGTGGGACTGGCATTCTGCTGGTTTTGCACTGGCTGAAAGAACCATTTCAACTCCATTTTAATAAGCATTGTGCCTTCTGCCTCACTGGGACATGCCTGGATGGAAAATGGATTTAATTAGGGTGGCTCCCAGGGAACCTGTTACCCTAATGAGGCCTCACGGCAGGGGCTGCTACTTAATAAGAATAAAAATTCCCTTTGACTGGAATAGCTCAGGTGATGAACTGGTGCCCGGGTCTCCATCTGCCTCGTGCTGGTGTTTTCTTTTCCTCCCTTCAACTTTTAACTGTCTCACAAGATTCAATAGATTCAGGTCATAAAAGTTTGTCAGCCTGAGAAGACTGAGAAGATGTGAAATGTGGAGTAATTCAAGCATGAGGCTTAGAAAGATGGTTGTAAGAAGGTTTGGAAGGTGAGGGAAATGGCATAGATTGCATGTCTGTGCTTGAGAGGGCAGCAATTCATGAGGTTGGTCCATGCTGTAAGAGCTGGATGTTCACTGAAGACCAGGATAAAAACACACACTGTTCTTCTGCTGGGCACAAGGAGACCCTACCAGGATTCTGGAGTCCTCTCTTATTTCCCAAAACCTGTAGAAATATTTTCACTACCTCACCTCTCAACTTCAAACCAGATGGCACAACTTGTCTAAAAGGTTCATCAAAAGGAGTGTGGGGGGGAGCAAAAGGACAGTATGAGCTTGTAAGAAGAGAGGGGTTATGCAAAATGACATCCAGAACCAGTTGTTCTCCATTTCATCTGGTCTAGGGTCCTGAATCATCCTGCTCCTTGCACCTGAAAAGAGAAAAACTATTTTCAGTTGCATGTGTTAGTTGTTCCAGTTCCTGTGTGGCCACACAAATGCTTTGGCCAATGCTAGGAGATGTTGAGAACAGGATACTGGAAATAGAGGGGGATAAAACTATCATTTTCAATAGCTCTCTGCTTTTATGTTGGATTAAGGAAACTCTGGCACCAAACCAGAATGCACATATTAAAATATTGCATATTAAAATAAGGAGTCTCTAATCCCACCAGAGCCTTTCCTCCATAAGCTTTTTTAGAAATTAACTTTTCTGTGGATCTGTGTTACTTCATTTCACTCCAAGCAAGAGTCACATTCCAGTATTCAACTCTTTCATGACCAGAACTAGGTTTGAACTGACACAATGGGAAATTGTTCATGGCCATTATGCATTCTTTCAGAAAATCTACTCAACAAAATGAATTGCTGTGTTAATTTTAAGAGAATAAAACAGTATCTAAAGTGCATTGCAGTGCTATTGCCTGGACAGTTTATTCTTCTTAATGTTTCTAGTTGATCTGGGGATATGTTTGACTCAGTAGGATACTTCATTCATCATTTTGTTGGTTTTTTTCCTAAACCAGATTATAAGGATGCCAAGGAAAAGAACAAGATGGAGATCCTGTATATTCTGGTGCCAAGTGTTACAATTCCACTGGCCATAGCCTTGCTCTTCTTCTTCATCTGCATCTGCCGCAACAACCAGAAGTCTTCCTCCCCTCCTGTTCAGAGACAGCCCAAGCACGTGAGGGGGCAGAATGTGGAGATGTCGATGCTCAATGCCTACAAACCAAAGGTAACCCTCAGGTTCTGCTGCTGAGCTTTGATCAGCTCAGCCTTGAAGTATTAAAGCTAATTTGAACTTGCATTTTCTCTTGGTTGGGACCATTAGCTGTATTTTTTGTAAGAATTTTTCTTATCAGCAATAGACTGCACGCAGAGATGTTTCTTGACAGCATCATGCTAACACCTGAATTGCTGGTCTCAGTGCTGTTGCAGACACTAGGTGCTGGTGCAGAGATCCCAGCAGGACTCTTATGCGAGGTCTGTTTGGGGGAAGTTAGTCAGTTTAGCCTGTTATATTTTAACTCCTCAGTCCCACCCACACTGGCCCAGTGACTTTATCTCAGTTTTCCTTTAAAGTTCTTCGTTTCAGTTTTCATGTGGAGCTTAGTGTAGCTATGTATCAAAGTGTTGCTAAATAGCATTAAAATAATTCAATTAAGTGTCAAAACTACATCTTGCATCAAATCTCCCTGGAATATTTGGTTAAATTTGGATTTGTTTATAAAATCATAGAATGATTTGGGTTAGAAGGGACCTTCCCGTTTCAAAGAATCCCAGAATGGCCCAGGTTTGAAAGAACCTTTCAGAAGAACCAGCCCCAAACCATCTCTCTGAGCTCTGTGTCTGCCCTACTCTCAAATCCCTCCAGGGATGGGGCCTCAGCCCCTTCTCTGGGGAATGAATTGTCTGTTTCTTAGTCCCAGTGCTGCTAGATATTTGGGATAAAACCTTGGTAATGGGAATGTCAGCATCATTGTAATGAGGTCACAGTTTCCACCTAGACCTCATGTGCACAAGAAGGCAACTTGCCCAGAGATTTCTGCAAATAAAGACCTCTCCATTTTCTTTTTATGTTCAAAGCCATCTGCTATTAAAAAAAAAGCAGTTTTCTTTCCATCTTATGTATTCTAATTCTGGATATTTCCCCCCTTGGAAGCCCAGCTCACCCCTTCTCCAATGTTTTGATTGCCTTTCAAACAAAATGGGAACAGAAAAGGAAGTAGAATCCTATTTTTAAATACTCTCTCTGGTATTAATGTCAACTTTGGGTAAAAACACACTCTGACTTCAAGCTCCAACCAAGGTAGATGTGTGTTTGCTCATCGGAATAAAAACGTTAGAGTTTCATCCCAAAGCCTGGATCAGTTTTAAAGGATTTGAATTGCCTTCTAAAAAATATCTTAAACTAAGCTCATCCTGTCATTCACCTAATGGAAGGAGCTGATGAGGAGATAGAGGTGGTGGTCCCTCTCTGTGCTCTGCCTTTGGACTGGGTTTACTTTGGCGTGTGGCCTCCTGTGTATTTTACACTTCTTTAAGTTTTACACACCGATGCCTGACAAATACTTGTCAAACAAAAGCAGAACAGATTTATAACCGCTTCGCTTGAAATGAGCCCTTCCTGCCAAAACTTTATGACTTCATTTTCTTTCATACTTTTCCACCAGGGTTGGTTCAAACAGACAAACCCAGCCTCAGGTCAGACAGAGGTCGTTTCACTTTCATTACTAAAATATAATTTACAATAGGCCAGACCTAAACAAGTTTTAGCCTAAAGGATTTGTGTAATATAAACCATCTGGTCCTCAACAATATAGCTAATTTCCTGCCATCACCATACAGTCTACTGGCTGCCTGATTAAATGGCTCCTATTATTATTATTTTGTTGTTATTATTATTACTGTTATTTTTGTTACTGTTATTACTACAATTATTACTATTACAGTCATTATTATCAATGCTATTGTTAATATCAATGTTATTAATGTTAGCAATGTTATTAATATTATTTTATTGTTATTGTTCTATATTATAATATTTTTCTAAATATCATAATTGCTTAATGCAATTAGAATTCATTCATTCTAAAACATCATCTTATAAATTATTATCTAATATATCAGTTATCTTCCTATATTGTCCCCATGAAGCTGCCATTATCATCTTATTATTTCAGGCATGCAAACACTAATGTTTACATTAATTCACAAAACATAGATCCCAAAGTCATTAGCCTTAAATTTCTACACTGAGATCCCTGAGTGAGTGGATTTGGGTGTAGATGTTACAAGAAAATGAAAATTATACAATGTCTGAAAATAATACAACTTCTTTATGGCCTAGGAGTGAATATGCACACTCAGAATAATAATTTTCTTATAATTTGATTTTTTTCTTTGGCCGCTGTCTCATTTTTCCATGTGACTGTTCTACCTGTTTCATGACTGAACATTGAGTCAAGAGTGAGCAGAAACAATCTGTATCATCCATTGAAGGGTTAACAGCAAAGGAAGAAATGGCTAAAAGGACATAGATTTTAAATCAAGCTGTTTTCTGGCTCAGGAAACACTTCAGCATGTACTCACCTAAAGTATGTGAATTGCCTCAATTGCTGAAGTTACTAAATTTTCCGTAGAGAAATGCCCAAAACTAAATATCTAAATGCCCTGCAGAAATGCTGAGAGTTCCTACATATATTTAAGTATAATAAATACTTTTTGCATCTCTCCTCATGTAGTGGGTAAAAAGTAATTCTAAATTTAGTATTGGAGCCGAGTGTGCAGAGATTAAGCCCTGAGTTGCTGATATTGGGCTGCTGCTGTCTCTCAGGCTGAACTTGGCCTCATCACTGCAGTGCCCACATCTTGTGGCTAGAAGCGTAGGTGGCCAAGGAGTCCTGAGCAAAAAGGTTTTATTTCTTTAAAATATGTTTTCAGGCCTCTTTTTTAATGTGTGTTTGTTGTCATTTCTTTAACAGAGCAAGGCTAAGGAGTTGCCTCTGTCTGCCGTTCGTTTCATGGAAGAATTGGGCGAATGTGCTTTTGGCAAGATCTACAAGGGACACCTCTACCTTCCAGGCATGGACCACGCTCAGCTGGTTGCCATCAAGACACTGAAGGACTTTAACAACCCTCAGCAGTGGGCAGAGTTCCAGCAGGAAGCCTCTCTCATGGCCGAGCTCCATCACCCCAACATCGTCTGCCTCCTGGGGGTGGTGACCCAGGAGCAGCCCGTCTGCATGCTCTTTGAGTACATGAACCAAGGAGACCTCCATGAGTTCCTCATCATGCGCTCGCCGCATTCTGATGTGGGGTGCAGCAGCGACGAGGATGGGACTGTCAAATCCAGCCTGGACCACGGGGACTTCCTGCACATCGCTGTCCAGATTGCAGCAGGGATGGAGTACCTCTCCAGTCACTTCTTTGTCCATAAAGATCTCGCCGCTCGCAACATTTTGATTGGAGAACAGCTTCACGTGAAAATCTCAGACCTTGGCCTCTCGAGAGAAATCTACTCAGCAGATTACTACAGGGTTCAAAACAAGTCTCTCCTGCCCATCCGCTGGATGCCCCCGGAGGCCATTATGTATGGCAAGTTCTCCTCCGATTCAGACATTTGGTCGTTTGGAGTTGTTTTATGGGAAATATTCAGCTTTGGACTCCAACCCTATTACGGATTTAGTAACCAAGAAGTTATCGAGATGATCAGGAAAAGGCAACTGCTGCCATGCTCTGAAGACTGTCCTCCCAGGATGTATAGCCTGATGACAGAGTGCTGGCATGACCTGCCGTCCCGCAGGCCGCGATTCAAAGAAATCCACGCCAGGCTGCGCTCCTGGGAAGGTCTGTCCAGTCACACAAGTTCTACCACACCTTCTGGTGGCAATGCCACCACTCAAACGACTTCCCTCAGCGCCAGCCCTGTTAGTAATCTCAGCAACCCCAGGTACCCCAACTACATGTTCCCGGCACAAGGGATACCCCAGGGGCAGATCGCCGGCTTCATCGGACCGCCCATACCTCAGAACCAGCGCTACATCCCCCTCAATGGCTACCCCATCCCACCGGGATACGCCGCTTTCCCAGCAGCCCACTACCCCCCACAGGCTCCACCCAGGGTCATCCAACACTGTCCTCCACCAAAGAGTCGCTCTCCCAGCAGCGCCAGTGGATCCACCAGCACTGGTCACGTCACCAGTTTGCCTTCTTCAGGATCCAACCAGGAAGCCAATATTCCTTTGCTTTCCCATATGTCGATTCCTAATCACCCGGGGGGCATCGGCATTACGGTGTTTGGAAATAAAACTCAAAAACCCTACAAAATGGACTCGAAGCAGCCTTCCCTGTTGGGAGACTCCAGCATCCACGGACCCAACGAGTCGATGATTTCAGCTGAGTTGTAAATAAGCGAGGCCTTTGTAAATATCACTGTTCACAAACTACAGACTCCAAAGTCGTAGCAAAGATTTATATTCAAATATTTTATTGAAATATTCTTCCGGTTGTTTAAACAGACATTTGCAGCGAGTATCTTCTGTGAAGTTTAACTGCTTTCAGGATGGGCAGACTCAGCCAGGCGGAGATGATTGTGGTATGAAAACTCGCCTTTGGCAATGGACACGCTGTTTTTTAAGTGCCAACGACAATTCAGAGAAAGGGGGAGGGATTTTTTTATTTTTTTTTTTAAATGAAAGCATTTTCTCATAGGCCTTTTTCACAACTTTTTATAAACCTCTGATGTGGTTTAAATCATAGGAACCTTTTTGTACTGAAAGCCGATTTTAATATCTGTCTCTCTTTTTTTAGGAGATCTTTGGAGATCTGCTGATTGTGCAATTTCAGTGCCAATAGTTAGTTAAAGTGTGTCTAAATTTGGCAGTCAAGGATTGTGTTTCAAATATGTGATCTGAGAGCTGAATAAATGACTGCAGGTAGGATTTTGGTTTTGCTTTAGTTGGGAGACCGAGTTTATATACAGACCCCAAAAAAAAAGTAATTTCTATGACAGCGCAATAGCTTGAGTTACCAACTTGCCATCTTCAAAAATCATCAGCTATTGGCTGCTAGAGATGGCCAGAGATGTAAGAAATTGCCTTAAAAGAAGTGAAATTAAAGTATTTAAATTTCAGAGCCTGACTCAACTTACTCCAAGACAATATTTCATAATCTAGTCATTCAAAGCAGAAATTTTCTGTCCTTTTGTTGCTATGCAACTGTTTGATGGGAAAGGCTCCAAACCACCATTTTATACGTGACAATCAATTTTCCCAGGAGTATTTATTGTTTCTGATCAATGCTTAATTTCAGTGATGATGACTCCAGTAACCCAGGAAAAAAGGGAAACATATTCCATTGGGCAGCAAATCCATTGACAGCAATTTTGTCTGTTGGTTCTAACAATGTGAAGAAGTGTCAGCATCCACCTCGGAAATGAGACATTTGTATAATTGCTAAAAAAACCCAAACATTCAGGTATGAGCAATCAACATCATTCATTTGAAACCACTTTAATGAGTTACAAAAGTGCTGTGTACGTGAGGATTTTTCACAGACTTTTTTTATACTGAATAGTATTTTTATTGTACACGGGATGAGAACAATCTTCTCAGTTGACAATGTTGTATAATACGACTTTATTTTTATCCTTTTGCACAAAAGTGTGATGATGTTTTGTACAGCAGAAGTGAAAATACATCTCTGCATTTTATATCCTGGTCTGTTTCTTTTTTCTTTTGAACCTGATGTAGATCTCCTTGAAATCTCTTATGGTGATACTCAGCCACTACCTTATCCAAATATTTTTCTTTGTTTTCACTGCATGCATTTAATCACTGTATTACTTGATGATTGATTTATTAATTATGGGCATTTCAATTAGGCAAGCATGGAAATGTAATAACAAAAGCTATTTTATAATGAAGACTTGCATTTTTGTATTTCACGTGCCAGAGATGATATTAAACACTGATTATTTTATGCTGCTGTTTATTAAAACATTGTTTTACCATAAACATCCCGCCATTTCCTCCATCTTGGGCTGAGACATTTGAAAAGTTTTGGTTTTAAGAGAGCTAAAATCTCTTTCCTGCTGAAACTTGCTGCAATGGGAGAGGAGAGATTTGTGAATAATATTTGCAACTGAGGGGTAAGACAGGCTTAAATGAATCTGTTTGACTGTGGAAATGTTTGCAGGGCACACCAAAGAAGCTGGATGCTGTAACTATCCAAGGGAACGATGATGCATCTTGGTCGTGATCTCCACAGTACCTTTCAGGCTCTCCACGAAAGGTCTGAGTCCTGCTCCATCATCTGAGCTTTCCTGGTTCCTTCTCCTGCTGCAGCACCTGGAGCTGCCAGGCCTCCTCTCCACCACACAGGCTTGTACTTGCAGATTAATAATATCCAGTAATTATGTAGTAAGGACTTTTGTGACTTCTGAGATATTTAATAAGCTGGCAGCTTCCATCTGGGCCAAATTTACATCTGGGTCAGTAATGAAAATGTGGTAGGTGTTAGCTAGGACTAGTTTTGACTGAAGATTCAGACAGTAATTATAGCTTATTAACTCTATATTTGTGTCATTTTATCAGACTCCAATGCTGAAAACCTACATGGAGTAGAAGTGTTTTAGAGTTTTTCTCTGAGCCATAGCTATTGCTGTAACCAGAGGGGAGGGAATTGCTCTTTCTTACTGACAATGATGACCTCATTAATGTCTATAAATATGTAAAGAGTGAGTTTCAGGAGGATGAAGCCAGGCTCTTCTCAGTGACCTCCAGTGATAGGACCAGGGGCAGTGGGTGCAAGCTGGAACACAGGAGGTTCCACAGAAATATGGAAGAAACTTTGTCAGGGAGAGAGTGAGAGAAGAGTGGCACAGGCTGCCCAGGGAGGGTGTGGGGTCTCCTTCTCTGGAGATATCCACACCCCACCTGGACACCTTCCTGTGTGACCTGATCTGGAAGGTCCTGCTCCAGGAGGGAATTGGACTGGATGAGCTCTTGAGGTCCCTTTGAATCCCTGACATTCTGTGATTCTGTGACAAACAGCTTTGCAGCTCATTTGCTCCTGCATACTTTTTCTGAGTGCTTGACTCTTGAAGCATCAAATGCATTGAGGAGGAAAAAATAAAAGTATTTTACCACCCATTTTTCCTGTAGGATTTTTTAGCTGGTGCCATTAAGGGCTTGGCATTTCAAGAGTGCCAGTTTAAAGACAGGCTACCACTTCATATGGATCTGGATTCAGAAACAGAAGAAACTATAAGCAGGCAAACAAGCCTGTTGTTCTCAGGTTATGGTGTTACAGCAAAATCTTTGGTAAAAGAATGTTCTGTAGTTGAAGGTGATGGAAAAATAAGAATCTTTGCACCACAGTTGGCACAAACATGTGCATAAACATGACTGAAAAAGGTATTGACCTACCATGATGAGTGATTTCAAAGTATTTTCTCATCACTGTCAAGCAACAGCCTTTTGTAAGGCAGTGGAAGTATCTCCAGGAGGGTTTTGATTTGAAAAAGACAGCACTGGAAGGAGCTCACGAGGCATCTGGAGAGATGGCCTCAGCCAGTTGGGATGGCAAGTGATGTGTGTCCCATCAGATCAAATCAGAACGTGTTGGGCGTTGTGCCATACTTGTGTTCAATTCTGTAAAGATGAGCACAGGCCCCACTTGAGTCAAAGCACCCTCAGGTCAGGACACTGGGCTCTGAGTCTGACACAGCTGTGGATTTGCATGCTTGGCTTTAATCACCCTGATAGGAAAGCAGTAACCTCATCCTTCACAAAACAGCAATAGGACCCATAAAATAATCCCTCACACGATTTGTGGTTTTATACTAAAAGGCCCAGGAGCTGCAGTGAGAGCCCACTCACCACTCATTTGTGCTTTTCCCTTTATTTCAAAGCTTCTTCCTTTAAAAATATTTTCAGACTTACAGATGTAAAGCAGGACTGAGCAATACACCTGAAAAGACTCTCAGAGACTTCTTCCTGCCCTTCCCTCTTGCTCTCAGCGGGTGAAGTTGGTGAGCTGTGAGGCTGAAATCCCACTCTGGCTCCCAGTGGATGTGCTGGGGAGCAAACACTAACACAGAGAGGCAGAAATTCAGCAGGGAGAGATTGGAGGGAGAAGAGAAAAAAGCTTCTAAACCCAAATTAGATAATGCGGAAAAGAAATGTTGCCAGGAATTAAGGAATTACTCCTCAGGTGGGAGTTTAGACCTACAGATCAAGGCCACTTAGGTGGCAAAGGAAAGAAGAGGGAATTCTCCAGATTCCCAGTGCTACATGCTAAAATCATCCCCTCTTCTTCCTTCAAAGAGATGGGACAGCCAAAGCTTTGGAAATGCAGTCATGGTTTGAGAAGCTCTTGAGGTTTGGAAATAAGACTGAATAAAGCTGTTCAGTAAAAGCCTTCGATCTGGAGAATCTCATTCCCTCCAGGTTAGCTCATATTTCTGTAAAGGAGAGTAAATATTTGCTGATTTAAAGACCAAAATGCAGACCCTGCAGAGGAGATCTGTTCCCACAGAGGAATTATTACTGTGGGTTTCTGCATTCTCCAGATTGAAAGCAGAAGGTAAAGCAGAGAAGTGCTCATGCAGAAATTTGGGCTGGAAAAGACAGAAATACCAGAACATGTTTATCCAGAGCACAAGAAATTGTCAAAAAGGATTCTGTGGTTTGCTTTGCATGGATAAGGATATCCAAAAAGGTCACAGGCTTGGGAATACTCCCATTACCTTTGCTTGTTGTTCCAGTACTCTTCTGTAATATACATTTGTCAGGAGAAGTTTAAAATGTCCACCTAACTCAAAACACTCCTGAGGTAAGGCTGGGGATATAAAAACCATCTCAAATGCAAACACACGGTGTTCCCTGTAGACTCTGTTCTATGGAATGAGCACCTTCAGTATCTACGGGCTCTAGTTACTGCTTTCATCAGGAGATACTGGGCTTGTTGGCAGGACTCACTCTTTTCAGCATCTGAGCGTTGCCTTTACCTCCTCATGGAATCTTTTGACCAAAGAATACCTGTTTTTTTCTGTTTCATTCATCAGGCCTAGCTTGGGCAAGGCAGAGTCTGAAGGCTGAAGAGAGGACCTGTGTAGCCAGCCCTTTCAGGGGACACTGGGAATGATGGGCTGAGCCACCTTCTGGCCTTGCACACCGTGTCACTCTAGGTGTTAGGAAACCATGTCACAGTAAGGTGGTCATGACTTCATCATCCACCCTCCCTTTGCAAGTATAAGGTTATAGATAACATATTTTTATTTTAAATGGAATCTCACCACCTCTGATTCTGCTGGAAACTCAGTGGAGAAAAGAAACTGGGTTAAGTTGATGGTGAACAATCATCTTCTGGAGAGGAAGCACCTCCTTTGTGTCCATAAGGTCTGCACACCAATTCCTATGTTCCCTTTCCCAGACATCACCATGTCTTCATGGAATGTCACCTTGCACCTTTGCACCACATACTTCTTTTTCTTGAGACAGAGCCAGCAGGTTTATGTCAGCAAAAGAACAGTAGCCAAACTCTCCTTGGCTGTTAGACTTGTTGAGTATGGCTAAACTCAGGAGGTCTGAGTGTGCTGGGACCAATCTTTTGGTGTCACCCAAACCACATCCTCAAGTCTGTGAGAATGTGCTTTCTTTTGGCTGCATCTTCAAGGAGATGGGTTTTTTGTGGCCCCATGTCTGGTCTCTGTGTAGGCCTGAAAGCTCCTCTCAAAGTTCATGGAATCAGAGAAGCAATTTTTATCTTGCTGTGGGCTATCTTTTATAGGAGGAGAGAATATTGCCCCCCAAGTCAGTCACTCTCTATCCCATCATATTTCTTCCTGTTTGATCTCTCAGAGATTAAAGTTCAGTATATTTCAGGACAGTTATATTGCTGAGGTAATATAAAATTATTAAAAACAGAGAGAGAGACAATATTGTGACTACACATCAAAAGCTCTTTAAGACAAAGAAGGAAAAATTGACTTGAAACTGAATTATTAGAAGCATCTGTGGTGTCCTCTATTTTCCATCTAACAGTGCAACACATCTTGGAATGGTGTTGAACAGTTTTGAACCAGGAACTTGGTGATGCCTTATTTTTCCCCTAAACACTGTGGCTTACCTGCTCCTGCAGATAAGAAGGGGACCAGAAACCCGTGGCTAATGAATTTTGACCTCAAAACACAAAGGAATATTTTCCAACATCACAGCCTGTAGCCAGGATGAGGATGTTGGGTTCCGCTTTTGCTCATCTGTGGAATTTAAAATAGCAGTATCTATGAGATTCACATGAAACACATGAGCTTTGAAACCACAGCTGGTGCTTGGTGCACAATGTGTCTGTGTTTGCTTAAATTCATAGGATCATGGAATAGTTTGGGTTGGAAGGGACCTTCAAGATCATCTAGTTCCAACCCCCTCTGCCACGGGCAGGGACACCTCCCACTAGACCAGGTTGCTCAATGCCTCATCCAGTCTGGCCTTAAACACTTCCAGGGATTGAGGGGGCATCCACAACCTCTCTGGGCAACCTCTTCCAGTGTCTCACCACCCTCACAGAAAAGAGCTTCTTTCTTTTCTCCAGCCTAAATCTCCCCTCATCTATTTGTGTCCATTACTCCTAGTCCTGCCATCCTGGACCCTATTCAAAAGTCCTACCCCAGCCTTTCTGTAGCCCCCTTCCTTCAGATGTTGAGAAGCTACTCTGAGGTCCCCCCTGAACCTTCTCTTCTCCAGGCTGAACAACCCCAACTCCTTCAGCCTGTCCTCAGAAATGAGATGCTCCAGCCCACTCATCATCCTTATGGCCTCCTCTGGACTTGCTCCAACAGCTCAATGTCCTTCTTATGGTGAGCGCTACAGAACTGGATACAATACTCCAGCTGGGGCTTCACCAGAGCCTAACAGAGGCAGAAAATCATCTTTCTAAGGTGTGTTTGTATCCATATGCACCCAAAATATTTTGGTAGGTGCTTCAATAGTTTAAGAAAGAAAAAAAATCCAATTATATTTTGAAGCATTATCTAATAGGTGTTAGGATAACCTCCATTTCCAGTGCAAACACAAGTGAATTTATTTGGGTTGGTCCCAGTCTGTGAAAGCCTCCAGGACAGGGTCTGTAATGGCTGGATTGCTGTGGTTTGAGGAACCCACAAAAATTAACTGTTGTTTAGAAAATTACTCTCACCTGGTGATCCCTCCCCACCCAGAGAATTCCTGGGAAAACTTGCTGGTTTCTACTGGAAGTTCTCTTTGTGGTATGAAGTAACTTTATTGGCAGCTTGAGGCAAGTGCCTGGGGAGAGCTTGAAAACACCTAGACCTTGAAATTATGAAGTAGGTATTTTCCACAAATTCAGTCTTCTAAAAGTGCAGTTTTCCCAGGCATCAGAAGAGAAATTTGTCCTTGTTGCCCACAGCAGGACACAGTTTGCTCAGGGTGGGGTGATTGCTCTTAGGTGTCAGCCATTTGAGGGACCAGGTGGAGAAAACAAGCTAAACACCACATCCTTGGAACAAAACACCTCAAATTAAAGCTCACCTACCTTTGCACTCATTTCAAGGCCTGAAGAGGTAGAGAAGGTGTATCCTCACCTCTAGGAGTCATATTTATCCTCTTTTTTGAGAGGATTAGGAGTAATGGATGCAAATTAGAAGAGGGGAGATTTAGGCTGGAGAGAAGAAAGAAGTTCTTTGCTACGAGGGTGGTGAGACACTGGAAGAGGCTGCCCAGAGATGTTGTGGGTGACCCCTCTCTAGATGTGTTTAAGGTCATTGAGCAACCTGGTGTAGTGGGATGTGTCCCTGCTTATGGAAGGGGGTTGGAACTAGATGATCTTTCAGGTCCCTTTCAACCCAAACCCTTCTATGATTTTCTAGTGAGCCCAGAGCTGTGTTTGAGCTGGGAGTCTCCTGTGTGCAACATGGCTGATGGATCCTTACAGATAAGGCAGGGTGGAAGAGATGGGGTGAAGGGCTGCTGGGGGATGAACACCATGGCTGGCAGAGGGGAGGAGATGGGAAACAAAGTCCACAACCAGGGAAGGGAGTGAAGTCTTGTGGTTGAAAGTGGGGCCCTACTGGGCCTAGCACAGGGAACATGGTGGGCACAGCCCTCTGGGACCCCACTGTGGTCATCTGGGGGAACCTCCCCACAGGAGGGGTTGCTGTGTGGACATGGACTAATTTCTAACAGGTACTTCTCATATAGGGTATTCTCCTCCCCATCCCTTTCCTGAGCTTTCCATAACCCATCTCTTGACAGATTGGTGCAGAGCTTCACCGCAGAGCCATGATTTCCTCCTGTTCTGTTTAAATTCGCCTTCTCGCACTTAGATTTCCAGCAAATGGAATTAAATGTGGGCCTGTGGAACCTACAGCCTGTCTTATTTCTGTTTTCTGAAAACTCCATCTCCATTTCACATTGGAATTACCCAAAATTAAACTGAGACCAAGTTATTTAAACAAACCCTGCTGTGTGGGACTCTGCCCCTCTCAGGCCTGGCTTGTTCCTGTGTCTTCTTGTGAACTGCAAGAAAGGAGGCCAAAAATATCCCCACTTTTGTCCTGGTCAGTCTCTGCTTGTGTGGGGCTAAGAGTTGGGAACTTGGAAGTCACCTTAGAAGTCATATTTGCTGTTCTTTTATTGTGTTTTGTGAAGTATTTTCTTGCTTAGGAAGTACTTTTATGCACCAAAGAACAGAAATGCTTTAGAGATCTTTGTTTCAGATATGTAGCTCAGGCAATACAAGGGCTTGGTAAAGTGTCTGGTGAGTATTCCATGATGAGCTCTCTGTTTCTGCTGGTCTAACCATCCCAAAAGTTTGCAGCTCTGGAGCCCTCAGCATAAGAAGGACACTGAGCTGTTGGAGCTGGCCATGAAGTTGATGAAAGGACTGGAGCACCTCCCCTCTGAGGACAGGCTGAAGGAGTTGGGGCTGGAGCCTGGAGAAGGGTCAGGGGGGAGCTCAGAGTAGCTTCTCAATACCTGAAGGGGGCTACAGAAAGGCTGGGGTAGGACTCATTAATAGGGTCTGGGATGGCACGACTAGGAGGAATGGATGCAAATTGGAAGAGGGGAGGTTTGGGCTGGAGAGAAGAAAGAAGTTCTGGTTTGATCCTTCTGCTTTGGTCATCCTGGGAACTTAATGTGGAACTCAAAGGAGTATGCTGTATCTCTTTCATTACTTAATTTTTATTATTAATATTTCATTGGGGTAGTTTAGATTCTTCTAAGCTTGTAAATCTCTCTATCTCTTCTCCTCCTTTCTCTGTGAGGGGGAGCAACTGTCACCAGACAAATTGGCCTGAAATGATGACAATCCTGCAAGGGCTTAAAACACCTGGGCTATCCAGAACATGAGGTGGATGCTGTCCAACACCTCATGGAGGAGAGGAGGGCAGATCCACCACGTTGCTATGGCAATGATCATATAGGCACACAGTTAACCAGGAACTTGGAGAGAAATGTGCAGATTTCTGGAAAATGAGAGAACTGAGGGGAAATGGGGAGATAAGAGCCACAGGTCACCTGGATAGTGTTGCCATATCTCTCTCCAGGATAAGAAGCAGGGACTCCTTCCAGGTAGAACTTGATGCATTCCACTCTTCATTTTTTCAGTGCATTTATCATCAAAATTTGCAGGGGTATAATACAACAGGGTGGTAGAAACTGTTGAGCTGTTATTCCAGCCTGACCATTAATTGTCCAGAAGTCTTGGATAGATAAAGAAATTTGACAGTTTTGTCCAGGGGTGGTTGGCTTGTTTATTTTATTTTTTTCCTGGGAAGGAAAATAGGGGGCATAGGAAACTCCAAATAGCCCCATAGGATTTCAAGTCATTTAAAAATACAAGATATACAGGGCAAACAGGAATGATCTCTAGTTCCTTTAGTGCCTAGCAACAAAGCTGTCCTATCTTAAAGCTATGCAGCATCTGAATGTTTTCCCTTCATGTTCTGGGAGGGCTTCCCTGACAACCCTCAAAAATGGAAATGGAAGTAGTATTTTATTTACAATTTGGGTAAGGAAAAAACATGGGAGTTTACTTGTCCTCTCTGTTGGAGGATATTAAAATAAGCTTTATGCAGTGGTTGTGAAGTTGAAAATATGAACTCTGCAATGACTTCTGAGCTGGGGTAAAAAGGATCTGTTGGCTGTTCCACTTTGCTAACAGGAATAGTTTCTTTTCACTCCTGCACTTCATCACCAGTGGCTCTTTCTGCATCTCCTCAGCTCTGATGATCACAAATGATGAGATGATCCTAGGACTGGAGCTGTTACCAATGCTAATTTTTAGATAGACCAAGCCAACTGGTTCCTTTGAACTGTAGGTTTTACACTCTTTTATCTCATCTAAACCAACTGCTCGAGGGACTTGCATCCACGCAGCTCTCTGCACTTGGGTAAAATCCTTTCAAGAAGCTGATAATTTCACTTTTAAGGTTTCTGGCCTATCATATTGTCAGTCTTGATGGAGGCTGTTGGGATGAGCTTTAAGATCAGTGATAAAGCATTGTTTTGCTTGCTACCCCATTTCAGATTTACTGCCCTTTCTGCTTTTGTTGTTTGGGGGTTTTTTTGTTTTTTTTTAAAAACAGATTAATCCAGATTTGTTTTATGGTGCACTCTTTTTCCTTCTCTGTCCTCTTCTCTGGCCTTGCTCTCTGCCATTGCTGCAGAGGGTCCTGTGCTTTTAGAAGTGACTGTGTCCCTCAGGTGAATGCTTGATTTTTCCAGGCAACTTGGTATTGATTATGAGTAAAACAAATGATAAAGCTGTGTATCATTTACAGCTGGGATTTACCGAAGAATGAAGGGGAAAGTTGAAAGGAACAGGAAGATAATGTCCTTTTTTAACTGGTTTGGGGTTTTTTTTTGTTTGTTTGGGGTTTTTTTGAGAATTTTAAAAAATGCGTTTTTAAACAATCTTGAAACTTGCTGAACCAATGAATTAAAACATTGACTTAATACTAAGGAGAAAGAAATAGAGTTTTGAAAGCAAATAGACAGCCTTATCTTACAGATGGTGTGGTAGTGAGTGAGACCCAGCATGGTTCATGCATTCTGGTGAACTGGGCTGAGATAAAACAGAGGGTACTGTGAGATGTTGGTGTCTTCTCTCTGGCCCTCCCTCCAGACTGAACATGGTGCAGACACTCGACAAACATTGGCTTTATTTCAAAGAAACAAACAGAAAACAAAACTCTGTCCATTCAAACTATGCAGGGAAAGCAGACAGAAACCCTCATTCATGTTTCTCTCTCCTCCCTTTGCATCAATATTTCAGGAATGGGAGGAAAAAAAAAAAATTCATTTTCTGAACGAAGGTCCATTTCTGCCCTTCATTCCAGGCTGGCCCTTAAGTGAGTCCTTTGGCCAGGGATCCTGTACCTTAGTGATTTCAAACAGTGGGGCAAGCTCTCCCCCAGGCTTTTTAAAAGCTGTGTGTATCACACTCACAGCACAAGGGCTGATTAGATCTCCCTTGTTTTACAGCACTCCACTGCCAGAATGGACTGCCTGGAGGCTGAGACTTGTGGCAGAACTTTTCTCAGGTTGCTCAGGGAGAGGGAGGGTGTAGGTATGGATCCTATAAGCTTTTTTCCTATTCACCAAATGAGATACTTTAGTCCAGCACAGGGCAGAAAGACTGACAATGATAAGGTCCCACTAGCCCAAAGGCAGGAGAGCTGTGCTTTGAGAAGTCAGAATTTTGGTTCACGGCTTCTCCACGTTCCTTTGTTATTTAATTTCCCTGCAAGATTCATCAAATGCAAACAAGGATCAAGCCCAATCTCTAAGCAAATATGTTCACAGCCAGTTCTTGCCTTCATAGCGTGCCTTTGCTATTAAAGACAGGGAGGGAGAGTGGTTCCTCCTCTGTGACAAAGTCATCCCAGCTTAACTATACATCTGTGGGCACTGCTGTAATCAGAAATGCCTTAAGAGACCTCATTTTCTGATACCTGTTTTGAGGGCTCTGCTTCTTCTCTGAGGTTTTACCAGGGTCTTCTCTCTACTTTGCGAGGTAACAAATTACACCCAATGCCACTATTACACCTTCACTGCCACTATTTCAGAGAAAGCTACAGAAGCCCAGGGTGTTTGGGTCTGTGCACTTAAAAAGGGCAATTATTTTCTTTTTCCTGTTAGTGAATATTCTCAATAATTTAATTTCCTATGGAGATATTTGGCAGGCAGTTTCCTTCCAAGCTACAGCCAGCTACTCTTGTTCCTTAATGAAACAAGTTCTTGGCCTACAGGAGCACAGCCAGGAAATTTGTCATTGTTGGGCCAAGTGATATTTTTATTTGACCTAATCAATGACATTTATTTCAGGCAATATGTATTTTAAGATCATTTATTGTATTAATAAATCACCTTGGGAAACAACTGAATTCACTGAGTGTAGAGGAAAAAAAAAAACACAAAAAACCCTACATAGCTTTTATGATGGATTTCTTTTTGTAATGCTGGGGTTGTACATGGCATCAGTGGTGGAGTATTCTGAAGCTGACTTTCTAACTAGAAGATGGAGCCAGGTCCTTTCTCTCAGTTGTTTTGCCTTTGCTTCCCTCCAGAATTTGGCACCTCCTGGCCTGCTGACAGTTGGGTTTTTTAAGGACAAGGAGTTCTCAGCCCTGGTAACACCAGTGTGGTGGATTCCTCACTCCTATTCCCAGACCCTAGCAATGGGGATGTGCCTGGAATATTAGGGATAGAATCTGGGCCCTGTTGAACTTAAATTCTAATTCATTTGGGGTAGGGGTTTTGAATAGGGTCCAGGATGACAGGACTAGGAGGAATGGAAGCAAATTGGAAGACAGGGGATTAAGGCTGGAGAGAAGAAGCTCTTTGCTGTGAGGGTGGTGAGACACTGGAAGAGGTTGCCCAGAGAGTTTTTGGATGCCCCCTCTCTCCCTGGAGGTGTTTAAGGCCAGGTTGGATAAGGCATTGAGCAACCTGGTCTAGTGGGAGGTGTTCCTGCCTTTGTTGGAACTAGATGATTATTTAAGGTCCCCTCCAACCCTAACTATTCTATGTTTCATGCCAGTGGAAACAGAATTTCATTGTAGAATTTTTACTTGGGTATGGAATCAGGTAGACTTGAAACCCCAAGCAAACGTCTTCAAAGTTTGGTGGTGGATGCGGCTGTGTTTTCAATGCTCAGGTACAACTTCTCCTGGTTTCATCCCAAATTCGAACTGTAGAATGGAAGGAAATTGAAATCTGTAATGGAATTATTTCCTTTTATGGACACAGCTTTCAATATTGCTAAAAGCAAAAGGCCCCTGGCAAGCAGCTTTTGACATTTTACAGGACTATGATGGCAGGGGAGATTGGAAGGATATCAAAGAGACAAAAATTATGTTGATTGCTCAGACCATGTTTTTTTCATAACTGGTGTCTTCCTCTCACTTTCATTGTTACTTCCTGAGAGATAATAGACAGTAGTAGGATCACAGGGGATTTTGTAATTCAGACAAGTGGGTCACTTGGTGTTTTGTTATTTATAAAATTGCATGGGCCCAAAATGTTTTATTTACAATTTAATATCTTATTTTTATAGAAGCAGGAGTAATAAGAGTGAGATAATGCAGAGCTTTAGGAGGGCGCCAAGTCAGACAATGCTGGCCCCAAGTAGACAAGAGTCTAGTGCAAGTTTGCCAGGTTTCTGGTGGGGGCCAGAAAAGGGGATGAGATTTTTGGTTTTCCTCCTTCCCATAAAAACATCTTGCTAAAGAATTATTTGATATGTTGAGTTGTTTTGGAAGGAGCATCCAAAGATGAGATTTAGGAAAGAGATCAGTACTGGCTTCTAGAGCTCTTGACAGCTATTATTTTTATGGTGATGGAGCCACAGAACCATATTCTCCAGCCAGACCCACTGCTGTAGGAGTTCTTCAAGCAGCGTGGGAGGAAAAGTGCTTCCTGTGCTTTCCTGGGCATGAAGAACCTTGAGAATGTCCTTTCTTGTCTTGCTGTGGAAGATACGCGTGGCTAATCAAAAAACTTCATCTCATGAAGTCGGTGGTAGAAATGACATAAACCACACAGGGCTGGGGTGATGGCAAGGAGAATTGTTCTTGATGGGATGGGATAAATGAGTGTGACTTCTGGGGAAAAAGGGGAGAGCTCCTTTTCCTTCCCAATCCCAGATGCACAGCCCCTCTGTGTGCTCATAGCTCTCTTCTGCAAGTCACAGCCTCCTACCGACTCCATTCCCTCCACTCCATGTTGGAACCATGAAGCTACACACACGTTAGATTGGCTGAAGATGTGAGCGGGAATCTTAAATGTTAATCTTGGATTCTCCTGTGGCCTAGTTAGTGTGAAAAGTGTGGGGAAGTTGTAAAGCCAAGGTGCTGCTTTGTGTCTCAGAGGTGACCGGAGTATTTTTCCATCTTTTTCTTATGTGGTGACTCTACATCAGTTAAAAAAATCCTTCTTCCTTTTGAATCCCATTTCTTTTCAACATCAATTAGCCAGGGAAGGATTGCTTCATTGAATTTGAAGGTTGGCAAGTCCCCAATTCAAATTAAGAGAAGCTCCTGGAATATAGGGTTAACATTCCTTTGACATGGCTTCCTTGTTTTGATGTCCTTCAACAGAACTCCTTTGTTTTATGTTTGGTAATTGCTTCATTCTGCAGTGGCACACCGGCTTCTGAGGCTGCACTAAAAGGTTCAAATGTCTCTCTCTCTGAGCTGAGAGCTCAGATAACTTGTGCTTGTTTCAGGGACGTGTCTTAGTTTCCTATTGTAGTGGTATTTTTTCTCTCTTCCTCCCCTCCCCCGCCCTTGTTAAATTAATATATTCCAAGAGAAAATTGCAACGATGAATTTGATGATCTGGGGAGAGGTCCAGAGGCCTGGAGACGGGGAATGGGGACATGCCGGTGCCACCTGGTGGCAGCAGATAATGGGCTTTTAACAGATTTCTTGCCTTTGAACTGCTGGGGCCGAGAGATCAAAGGCAGGTACAAGTGTTCAGCTGCAGGTTGAAACACAGGGTTGCCTCGTATTTTGTATGTTTTTCCCCCCTCCCCCAGTTGCAAACAGCTCACAAAACATACTTGTTTTTAAAAGCTTGCAGTCTGTTCTTAGCTCCTGGCATAGGATTAGAGAGGAAAGAGTTCAAAAATTTGCTGACTTAAGTGCAGCAGCAGCAATATTTAATTTCAGCTACATAATAAGGCCAACCTTCAAACGTTTATACCTGTTTTCTACATAAAATCGAATCTCTAAATTCAATTACTTCTATAAAAGATTTAAAATACAGCTTGTTTTGGGGTAATATGCTGTTTATATTACTGTGAGCATTTTGCCCCTGTTGAGTTTTTAAATGTTTGCTGATTACAGTGGCACTGAGTTAATTTTTATGTTGTTAAATCAGTGCAAGCCTTTGAGGTCTGGTGATTTGTCCTGGAGTAACGAGCAGTTGGTTGCACACATTGCATAGGAAGAGCTGAACATTGTTGAAGAACTGATGGTGAAACACGGGGAAATGGGAAGATGCCACCTATAAAAACATGATTATAATCTGTTGAGTTTTGAGAGTTGTAGGACAGGAAGCAGCGTGGATCTTGTAGCTCTTAAGCAGTTACAATAGAAACTAGAGATGTGGGGTTTGATGGTAAAGGGCAGATGTGATCTTCAAAGTGCTAAGATAAGACTGTGGAGAATATCGGGTTAGAATCTGTGCCTGTGGCTTGCTAAGATCCTGATAAACCAGAGGTGCTGTGATTTCCTTGCATGTTAAAAGCTCGTTTGCCATCTTGTGGCTGGAAAGAGAAAGGAGTGACCAGATGCTCACAGTTGATGACTCCTAGATTTGGTTTCGCGAAAGATAAATATACTACTGCTAATCAGATGCTGAATTTAGGAACTGTTTTCCCCCCACTACAAAAATAAATGTTCCAGGAAGCATGAAAAAAAAAAAAATCTTCTAAAAGCTAGGACAGAGTGGCAGGTATGAGACAAGTTTCTGTGTTGTTTCATAAGTTAAGGAATATTATTCTCTGATTGCATTTTTTTTTCTTTACAGCAGTTTTCCCTCCTATTCCTCCATCTTTTCTTTTAAAGAAATCACAGAATACGTTGAGTTGAAAGGGGCCTTCTGAAGCTATCTAGCCCAACCCCCTGTGGTGAGCAGGGACATCCTGCACTAGATCAGGTTGGTCAGGGCTATGGAAGATAAATCAATGTCTTTCTACATAAATGTGCCAAAATCCAGCATTTTAGTAATGATCACAAGTTATTTTCAAGCCTATTTGTAAGTGTAAATGTGACCTTCAGTGAGAATTGAGTAAGAACCTACTTGGAGCCCTGCAGTGGATGATGGTTTGGCTAAAGTTGGTGGGTTTGCTTTTTTCCCACTAACCAAAGGAAGTTGGGGTCAGCTCAATTCAAATATGTAGAAGCTTTACCAAAATAGAAGGTAATTAAATGAAAGAAGAATTGGATTCTACATATTTGAAGTCAGGAGGTGGTTTACACACTTAAATTAGCATAAGGTTTCATTTTTAATATTTTTTTTTTCCCAAAAGAAGAGAAACACATGTGAAGTTGTTATGTAGGGATTTTGTTGGAATACAGCTGTTAGGCACTGGGTTTAAATCTTTATTACTTTGAGAATTATGTTTATGGCTTGCCAATTTTTATCAGTGTCTGCTGACAAGGGAATCTCCCCCAGTATTTCTGATAAAATTTATTTTAACCCAAAGTGACACTTCCTAAGATTGTCAAAAAGTCTGATCATCAGGGACCCACATAGCATTATTTATTAGTATTAAATTATTCAATGCCTACTTCTGGGGCAGAAAGCATTTGAAAAGACAATATTCAGGCCAGATTTTCTTATTGAGAGTTAGATCTGAAGGAGAACTTGGACCTCCATGGAGAAGGGGAGCATACACTGCAATGTGGAACTTCTGTAGTAATAGATGGAGCAGGACTTAACGATGTCAGCCTGAGAGACGGGAAGCTGCTCACTGGGAACAGTGAGCACTGAACTCTGCTCTCTGATGGTTGCTCTTTTTCCTTATAAGCCTCATTTTGTTACCCAGTCTGTTCTTGGCAGAAAAATAAGTGACACGTTGATGTTTTTGTCTGTACCTTCAAGGGAAAATTTTGTCTGTGTCCTTTTTAATGTTTCATAACCTGAAACATTTCAACCACATGTGAAAAATATAAGTTTTCTAAGCTCTCTTCCCCCTCCCCCCCTTTTCTTTTTTTCTCAGAATAGTATACAAAGCAAGAGTTTAGTGGTTTGGACCGTTGTGATGTTCTAACATTCAGAGTAGATGACATCACTCACTGGCTGCAAATTAGTCAGAAAAAATGTTTAAAAATAGCCCAATTTTCACAATAAATCTGTTCCCTGTTTGTATTAGGAGCATATGGGCCCACTTAACTGACAAAAACAAATTATAATACTGTTAACACAGCAGAGTCCTAGAGCTATAAAAGAACAAATGCTGACAGAGCCCTTAATGTCGATAGTGCTGGGAGTGGTGGGAAGGATTTTTTGCTTGTCTAGAACACATCATCCTCCTGCTGAGCCTCAGAAAGGAGCTCTCTTTTGACAGGTTGAAAAGCAGTTGGCCAGAATAGTTCGGGAGAATCCATAAAGTTGGAGTTGAAACGGATTATTGTCAAACAGATGAGAAATGTAGTTTATTCCAGTATTCTGCAACTTGTTATAGAAATACTTCCCTATTAATAGTGTCTGTGAATCTGCATCTTCATGGATCATGACAAGTTTGGGCCTGAATTTAAAGTGAAAAATATGTTTGGGCTTGTTTTAGACTCATCCTTTTTACTCTTCCCTGCTGCACTTAGTTTCCTTCAGTCATTATTGATCTTCCTCCTTGTTCCGAACCACAGATGTGCCTGAGCTCCTACCAGAAGGACAAACAGCTGATGAGTATGGACATGACAGCCAAGAAGAGTTATGGGAGAAGGAAGTGGACAATCTGGCAGCTGGGCCTAACTCTCTGCTGAAAGATTACAGGATTAAATCAGGGAGAACATGTGTACAGGCAAGTAAGCACCCTATTATCATTCATTACCTATTTTATACTGTTCCTACCAGATATCTTCAGGTGGTTCTTGGTTGGGTTTTGGTTGAATTTTTTGCTGACATGGTGCTAGCACCCCCAATTAGAGAGTGAACAGGAGCGGAATAAATCTGCTTTGTGGCTGCAGGCCTGGCTTCTTAGCAGGACTTGTGCCTTCCTCCTGCACTTGACAGGTTGTCACTCTAACTTTTTGGATCTCGGTGTCTTAAAAGCTTATTTTTAAGACATCTAACCTCTGATGGGCCTAGAGCAATGGCAAGCTGTGGGAAATACAATGAAGAAATATGTAGCTTATGCTGAGGACAATTTAACTATGGAGATGACACTGGCTGTATTAAAATCAGAACTGCAAACCCAGCAATGCTGATCTTGCTCTCCCGTGTTCATCTGGTCTTTGCACTGGGTATGAAATGTCTGAATGTGGTGTATTATACTTCTCTTCAAAGAACATTCTCCTCTGATCTCTTCTGGTCTGATCTGTTGTAGCCATCACCAAGTGATTCACAGAGCTGTGTTGAGACTGAGGAAAAGGGCAAGTGACATGTAGGTAGACAGGACAATAGAGGTTCGTACAGCTTGGATCCAGGCTTGGGTTTCAAGAGCAGACAATAGCCACTGTGTTCCAAAGTTTGCAGGGTCTCATTCACAGATCTCTGTGATTACAAGAGAGATGTATTTTTGCAGTCTTCAAGCCACTGGCTTCTTAAGATGACTCCACGCTGCTTAAAGAGAGATCAAAGTGTCTCTAATGCTTGTACACTGTGTCCTGTTAAAAACCCAGCCCATAGGAGTGGAGTTCCATGGTGAAAAGCACAAACACTGTGCTCTCAGGATCCATTAGAAATGTCAGTTGTGTAATAAACGTTCATAAATATTTTTATCTCCAGGTATGTTAAGATAGTAAAAGGTAAGTGTCCATCCAACCCCTGAAATGTGTTTGCTGAGTGACAACAGGCAGAGTAGCAAAAGTCAGTTCTGCTCCCTGGCTAGCTCTGTCTATGTGTAACACATGGCATTTCTTTTCAGTGACAGATACCCTGTGGTTTAGTCCTAAAAACATTGAAGACTTTAAGATTCCCATATGTACCGGTGCTTGCAGGCACCATCCTTTGAGAAAAGAGCTTGTCTGGAGATGGAGACATATCTCTAAGTCTGGGTCACTATGATGTGACCATGGTCAAGTTATTTCACGTTTTAGATGCCACCTCCTCATTTGACCTTTTATCCATGTGGGTGGGCAAGTTTGGACCAGAATTTTTCTGTGATGTGCCTGAATGTTCGTAGTTAATCTGGTCATGCTCTGAAAATACTGTGCTATTGCTGAAGAAAAGCAGGAGCCTCAAAACTCAGTAGTAAGCTCACTTTTTGAAGAGAATTCTTTCATTAGGCTTGTAATACTTAAGGAATTGTAATACACACAATAGATAATAATCTATTGAGTTCTTACATTGTTTATCCAAGCCCCAGTTAAGTTCCTTGCCCAGTTTAAGCAAAGGATGATGCTGGGTCCTGTATAGACCTACACATGCACATCTGGAAAAGCTAATAAACATTCTGGGTCTAAAAGAGGTGTTTCTAACCATCCAGTAAAGAACATGGACTAGCTCTGAACAGACTTGGTGAGACAAGCATCTGAAGGAATGAATGGTCGTTGTGTCTTTGATGGTGCCTTTCTAAAAACGATTCACAGCCAGGAACACAAACAAGATACAACTGAGAGAAGCTGGATCTTGTGCTGCAGTCTGGGCACAGATGATATTGCTTTAATCCTGTTGACCATCTGGGGAGAATTATCTCCAGCTACAAATGCCTCACATCTTTTCTAATGGAAATCCAGCTCCAGCTTTTTCTCGTGTGCAGGGTAATGGGACACCCAACTGCAGACCTTTTAAATTTCACACTTCTTTATGAGCCCTTTGCTTTGTGTAACACGCTATAGGTATGGTATAGATCACAGTCTGTGTGTTCCTTCGATGATAGAAAGCTGTGTCTATCCCACGGCGATTCCATTAATGGCGAAGGCTGTTCATTGGGCTTTTTAGCAAATACTTGTAGAAAAACTAATCAAGTGTCGCTGCTCTCTGGACTCGTCTGGTTTGAGGTTCTCAGGTGTGAGCCTACCCTGTCTGAAGCTGCTGTAGATGCTCACCAAGGCTGCGGTGGTGCTGGCTCCTCTTCTCCTCTAGATGGCCCCATGGCCCTGCCGGGGACACGCTGGGACAGAGAGAGGGCTGCTGCCTGCCTTCAGCAGGTCTTTCGTGGAGAGCCAGGTGTCACAAGGTGTAGTCCTGCTTGTAGTAGTCCAGGAAAGCCTCTCAACATTTCCATTGGATGAGGCACTAGCTCCTTCAGAAGGCTGTCCTTGAAACGCGGCAGCGACTGCAGAAGGAATTGGTTCTGTGCACAGTTTGGTGTAGGCTCTTGGCTTCTTCAGGGAGATTTCAGTCTGTGCTTTCACTGATGGAAGAGTTTGACCAAACGCTACCGACTCTTTCAACTGTCAAATATATAAACACTGTGCAGCCTCTCAGAAAGTATTGTGCCTGGAGAAACGGGGGTGCTGTAAACGTGTGCCGGGGAAAAAATACCTGTGTCCCTGCAGCTGCACTGAAAGGGACAGAAATGGGGCAGTGGAAATTGAGTTACTTTTGCTGTGTCATGACACAGCTTCAAATCTGTCCATGAATCAGCATGACAGTATAGCAAGGACCTTATTTTGGCTTCAGTCTATAATGTAGATCAGGGAGTAGAGGTGCTTGCAGGGTGATCAGTGTGCTTTGGCTCCTGTGCTTTCCACAGACTGCAGTGTGCTGTTCCATTTTCAGTGAAAGTCTGAATAATGCAGAGTAAACCAGCAGGGTTACCTGCAGAGGAGGGTACCCATGCTCTCTATTACTGCATCCCAGTGACATTTAGTTTTAAGGGCAGGTTGAAAAACAGTTTAGGAAGGATTAGTAAAGTACAGAAGATCTTATTCATAGTGGGACCAGACTTGGAGCCACAGAAATGATTTTTACACCTTGTTGCAACTCCTTGTTGCAACTTCTGCTGGTGAAATATTTGAAACCATGTATATTAGACTGCCCATTTAGATTCATAAGTGAGACACTGGAAGAGGTTGCCCAGAGAGGCTGTGGATGGCCCCTCAATCCCTGGAGGTGTTTAAGGCCAGGCTGGATGAGGCACTGAGCAATCTGGTCTGGTGGGAGGTGTCCCTGCTCATGGCAGGGGGGCTGGAACTAGATGATCTTTAAGGTCCCTTCCAACCCAAACCATTCTAGGATTCTATGACAAACATATTCCTTTTTCTAATTATGCTTCTCTCAGACTTAAGAGTGACCTCTCTCAGAGCCTGGCTGTAAGCTTGGGTGAACTTCAAAGTGCTGCCCTAGCTCAGCAGAAAATTCGGATGGCAAGGGATTGCTGAAAGGCTTCCTCCTGATCCTTTTCTCACTCAGGGTATCCTGTGGTTTAACATCCGACAAGCAGGTTGATCAAAGTTATCCAGTGAGAAACAACACGGCTGGCTCGACTGAGGGGCGAGAGAACCAGAGTTGAAAGATTTGCTTTTATCTTGAACGCACTGTAAAATATGTTAATAATTTAGAGCATCCAAGGACAAAGAGATAGCACTTGAAAAGGAAGTGAGAGAATGGCAGAAGTTTATATGGGGTTGTTTGTGAAGTAGTTAAATCAAACAAATCTTTCATTTGACTCTGGGCATAAAAAAGAGGTGTGAACAAATTCTTAATTAGATTGATGCCCAAGGCAAAGTGCTTTATGCTGAAGTTAGGCCACCTGGTTCTTTTGTTGCTTTTTTTAAAAAGAAAAGGTAAAATAAGGAATGATCTTGAAATTTTGAGGCTACGTCTCCCCTGCTTTATTGGTTGGTGGTGTGAATGTGAAAAAGGTTGTGAAATTTGCCTTGATGTGAAGCCCAGTCTGTGGGGAACCTCTGCCAGCCACCCAGTTCATACCTTTCCCTCTCAGTTGCTCTGAAGAGCAGCCAGTGGTGCAGAAGGCAGCTGGGGTGCATTGCTTTGAAGGTGGAGCAGCCACCCTCATGTGCTGCTCTTCTACACTGTTGAGTCAGGGATTTTGGAAATCCAGATGAGCTTTGAGTCAGCCAGGTAGCGTCCGTGGAAGCCACCAGGCCTTCATGTAAAGGCCCATGTTTTGGAATATGAGAAGCAAAGTTTGTTTTGTTTTACTGAGAATAGTGTTCTCTGCTACCCTGATAGCAACACCCTACAAATGACCCATATGGCTTCTTGGATTTGCTTTTTCACCCCACCACCACCCCAAATTATCTTTCACTTCTACAAGAGATGAGTCTGAACCTTTTAATCTGACCAGTTTAGCAGCTGAAAATGTGAAGTCTGCAAAGATGTGGGACAAGTGTTTCAAGTTAGAGCAGGGCAGGGTTAGATGGGGCATTAGAAATTCTTCTCCTTGAGAGTGGGGAGACACTGGCCCAAGTTGCCCAGAAAGGTGATGGGGGCCCCATCAAAACCTGGATACATCCAAGGCCAGGCTTGTTGAGGCTCTGAGCAACCTCAACTAGTGCATGAAGTCCCTTCTCACTGCAGAATGTGGCACTGGATGGTCTGTGAAAGTCCCTTTCAGCTTCACACATTCTATGATTTTATGATTAAAGAGTTTTCCTCTCTTGAGGCTTGAAAAGAACAGTCTTTGAGTGTCATGTGGGGGAGTTAAGAGCAACTTAACTGTTATCTGTATTTAGTCATCCTGTGGATGTAGCTACTGCTGCTTCTTAACTGTTATCTGAGCACAGTAGTTTAAACTGCAATGCACATTCTTCTTGTGCTTAATGAGAAAGGAGTTGGTATCAACAAATATCTGCTTTCCTTGGGTGCAGACGATGTTATGTCCTGAAGACAGTACTAGTCTGGAGAGACTAGGGAGAGGGTGGGGGACAAACCCAAACCACTCCCAGCCAGGCAGATGAGCCTTCCAGACCCCAAGCCTTTGAAAGCTTTCCAACTATTATCCCATCTCCGTTGGCTGTTGTTGCTCTGATGGTTTCCGTTTGTCTGCAGAGCAAGGACAGCTGCAATTGAAAATGATGGCACATTAATTGTTAAATTACAGCGGAGAGCCCAGGAAATACATGTTAGTGCCACATTAAAGCTGCATTAATTTATGGTGATTAATTGCACCAGGAATATCAAATGAATTATTGATCGGTCTTTTATTACTGCAACAGATGTCTGTCATTACTGCCCATGGTGGTTTGTGATAACTATTTCCCTTGTCATTATCTGGATTAAAACTTTGTGATCTACATTCCCACAACTGATAGATGCCAATTTTCCTGCTGTCAGTGGGCATATGGGAAGGTGTTAAAGTTTAGTAGAGTAAATAACCTAGGAGCACTTAATATGTTGTTAAGGACTGAAGAATCAGTAAGACTTTTTTTGTGTGTCCATTTGTGGAGCCCTCAGTGGGAGAAGGACAGGGAACTGCCGGAGAGAGTCCAGCACAGACCCATGAAGGTGATGAAGGGATTGGAGCATCTCCCTTCTGAGGAAAGGCTGAGGGAGCTGGGTCTCTTCAGCTTGGAGAAGAGGAGACTGGCGGTGACCGCATTCATGTTTATAAATATGGAAAGGGTGAGTATCAGGAGGATGGAGCCAGGCTCTTCTCAGTGACACGGGGCAATGGGTGCAAGCTGGAACACAGGAGGTTTCACAGAAACAGGAGAACAAACTTTGTCAGGGAGAGGTTGAGAGAACAGTGGCACAGGCTGCCCAGAGAGGGTGTGGGGTCTCCTTCTCTGGAGACATTCAAACCCCACCTGGACACCTTCCTTTGTGACCTGATCTGGGTGTTCCTGCTCCAGCAGGGGGATTGGACTAGATGTTCTCTCCAAGTCCCTTCCAATCCCTGCAATTGTGTGATTCTGTGTGTGACTTAAAAGCATAACCAAGAAGGGGAGCAAACCCTTTAAGTGAACCCTTGATGGCAGCCTCAGGAGTAGAAAAGTACTAGGTTCTGCATGTTAAGGACAGCTTTGATTTTGGTGATGTTTCCTGGAGCTCAATGTTAGGTTAATGTTTGATCAAATTGCCTGTTTCTGGCACTTCCCACCCAATGCAGAGCCCACGGGTGGCTTTCTCTCTGGATGCTTCTCTCCCCTGAGGTTGGAGAGTGAGCTTTGTCCTGCCACTATAGGAACGACTTGGTGAGATGTGATATGTGAGGATTATAATGCAGCGAGAGGCTGTGACTAATGGCAGTGACAGGGCAGAGCTGGTGGATTCATTGCAGAGAAATGAAATAGCACATTCCACAGTGCTGTCTGATCAGCTGTCAGCGAGAGAGGAAGGCACATACAATGGGAAAGAGAGGCCAGGCTCCAGAGACACAACACCCAGATCCCCTTCTTGGCCAATCATCCATTCATACTGGGGATTATACTCACGTATGTATGTCAGAAGAAGCCAAACCAACATAATGGCCATTGGTGATTGATTAGTGAAATAAAAAGAAAGAAATGCAGGAGCAAATAGAGCAAAAGCATCTCCTCAGGGCAGGTATTCTTTATGCTGTTCTGAACCCAGCGTGGTTTTGTCCTTGCCCTCCATTCTAAATTGATTTTAAGTAAAACTCTATTAAAATTCTTGCAAGTCTTGAAGTGAAAGCTGCAATTTCCAATGGCAATATGTAGGAAAACATCACACGTTTTACAATGGCAAGCATCATCTTCAAAGCTGAAGCCAGAAGAGGTGAATTAGCTTAAGGTCATTGGAAGAAATAGAAACTATTACCTAAGTCCTATGAGGATAGATTAGAGCATCCACTGACATTGCTGCTTCTGTCAGAGTGATAGCACTGGAACACAGGCAAAACCCAAAGGAATCCCTCAGAATAATAGAATTATCCCAAGTGCTTGTGTAATGGAATTTGGAGGGTAAGAGCTGCCAGGCAGTGACAGGCAATAGAAACCCAGTGAGATGCTGGATAAATCAAGAGTAGAGACCAGTTTGGCGGACATTGTCTCCTTTCTCTAAGGAGTACGTGTCTGGCAGTCAGAGCTGTGTGAGGAACTGCTTCTGAGTGCCAACAGCAAGGGGATCAGTGTCCGTGATGGAGCCCCACATAGCATTTAAAAACATTTAAAATGTAAATGCTGTTACAGTAGCATTTGAATTTCCCTCCACCTTTCTTTTTGCTGCAGGCAAGTAATTAATTTAGTGAAAAATACAGCTTAAACTTAGCCCAAACTGTTGGTAAATCAGCATCAGTTTGAGCTAATGCAGCAGTTTTGTGGTGAGAGGTTGCCATGCTTTGGTTGGCAGAAAAATTCAGGCAAATGGAGTAGTATCATACTGCACAGAGCCATTGGGGTCCATCAGGGCTGTTAGCTTGAAATCCTCTTCATCCCCATCATCTCTGTGTCTTTTTTTCACCTGTGCTTTGCCTTCTGGAGGGTCTCATGGCCATCTCAGTATTGGGACTGAGCTGATTTTAGAGACATTGTGGCTTTGATTTAGCGTAAAGAAAAGATCTACTAAGAAAAGAAATAGAACACACTGTCCCAAAGCTCCTGAGGCAAAACCTGACAATATTCAGTGTTTGCTCCATGTCAAGAAGTAATATGGGTGGAGAAAATGGCAAAAAAATTATTCCCTTCTATGCGAAGGAATGGTTTGGAGGCTTGCTGAGGCTCTGAGCAACCTGATCTAGTGCATGGTATCCCTGCTCACTGCAAGGGGTTGGACTGGATGGCCTTGGAAGGTCCCTTCCAGCTCAACACATTCTATGGTTCTGTGATTTATCCATTAATTCAGCTGCAGAAATGGAGCTGAACAGGGTTAAAGGTTGCAGAGAACTCCTCATATTGAGGAAGACCATGGGAAGAGAGCTCAGGCTGATGCACTGGGTGGAATGGCTGTGGCCATGGACACAGACCCTATTAATTCTGCAGCTGTTTAGGGTACAACTTGTTTTCATTAGGCTTTTCTGCCAAAGAATTTTGAAATAACTAAATGAACTTGTTAAATTTTAAAAGTGAGTTGATGTACATGTTTTTGATTTACCCTGACAGCTTCATTTATTCAAGAAGAAAACCTCAGCCTCCCAGAAACATTTCCCTTCCCCTATAAGGCTAAAAAATAAAAAGGGGGGGAC